>CM055908.1:12900340-13310378 GCA_029582155.1 Panopea generosa
CTGAGAGCACTTCAGTTATTGAGGAGAGGCAACCTGTGGGTAGTTTGTGTGTTAAGGGTGCCCCTCTCCTCCCGCTGGTGACGATAATTCTACTCTACTTACACTATTCGCTATTTGGATACGGAGAACCGCTCCGAAAAATGTGTGTTATCTTAAACACTAACAGCTGAATTCTATGCATTTCTTAGAAAATATGGTTGTTATTCATGCCAATGTTTTGTTTTTTACTTTTATGCGTTATTATTTAAACACACACACGAATCTCCAACGAGTATCAAAACCAGTACTGCTAGTCAAGACGTAAGGAATTAAAGCGTGCATTTTACTGAGTATTGAGGAGGTGAGAGGGGTTTGCATATTATCCAGTAGTTTGTGACTTTAAAACGCTTTTATTAAGAAAGCACACACAAGAAACTTAAGACTAAACCATAAGATGTATAAAAATATTGATATTCACTCGAGTTTCACTACTACTAGCCAAGACATAGCGGAGAGTGTCCCCCATCCCTCCTGCAAATGGGAGTAGGTGGTGTGTGTATGGCAGAGGCCTAGCTTGGTCAAAGTAAACCTGCAGGCCTAGACATTTTGATGGGGGCTATGGGGTACTCCGCCATATATTGATTTAAACTGTATATGACCAATGGTGCATTATCAGTGGTTTTGTGTGTATTTTTTTCTATGTAAAACATCTATCAATTACTCAGGGACTTTTAAATGTCTGGGAAAAGGGCAGACCCGGGTCTGTATTGCCTACGTGTAGCTACGCCGGTGTGCCACTGCCATAAAACTAGCACTGGATTTGCTGCCGCCAGGAATAATAAGTGTGCCATATATAGTGTTTTATGTATTTTGCAGCTACTCCGTTAATTTTTTTTATCAAAATACATGTTGGGACAACGAATATGCCGACCCCACTTACCCCATCCGACCTGATCATTGTGGTAGGGGGTCAACTCGCCCCAACTGAGCTACGCATTTCTCCCATGTGCTTATTGACGGTGTGACTCACTTTCATTGGAGGTAAATCATCATTTTAATGACTCGCTCTAATAGCGTTCAGCGAAAACCTTTATATACTGAATATCAGGGTATCTTTTAAACGGTTTACCCCCAAAAATGTTATATAATAACCTAAGACCAACTTATCCGTTACCAAATAAATATTTTGGAGTAACGGTATCCAACCTATATAAAAATAGATTCACCTCATAAATATCTAGTAGATAAATTGACAGTTTGGCGGGAAAATAGCATAACAAGTCCATAAAGGTAGGTCTTATTTCTACCAGTCATGACATATTAAATTGCGTCTTGAAATCAACAACAAAAGTAACGTCGGCATCTACAAAATCAAACAAAAAGAGAGAAAAAAAAACAGGTTATACCAGGGTTGCCTATATCTATTTACATGGAAGATACTTATACTCGTAGAACGTTGATAACCTGTGTATTAAAATAGACTAGTCCTCATATCTTTTGTAGCCTTGATCATCTCCAACATAGCGTCGACTGATATCGCTGTAATGTTACGAGACAGTACAATAGCCTAATTTAATGATTTGATAGACTGAGACAAGAATAGAAATCGTAGAAGATGGTCAAGACTATACCGTATTTTAAAATAAAGCGTAGAATACAGAATAAATCCGATTTTGATGGTACCCTACGCCATATTGCGTTGTATTGACTTGTTTCATTTTGAACAGAGTACCTAACTGGAAACAAAACGTATCTCAATACTTAGGCTGGCCTCCGCAGAGGCAAGCTAATAAACAATATTACATATCTTGAGCATACATATTTACATTATAACAAATGAGATGCTAATGCTTATCTTGACAGACTGCCTAAACATTATTAAAATGTAACAATTGATAATATATGAGGAGAAAAAGAAATGTTTACGCAACAGCTGTATCAGCTTAAAAGAGGTCTTTAAAAATCGAATATCACTTCAGATCATATCTGGAATGAACTGATTAGCACCGACTTCTCAACATAGTACTTAAGAAAATCAACACATATTTAAGAAACAAAATATTATCTACTTTAGTATATGAAATATTATTACGTTTCTGTAAAATATTAAAATAGGTTTTGGCACTTAACCGTATCATTTTCTCATTGGAAAACAGAGACCTCACTTTATCAATATCTGTCATATCACTAAACGTATTCTCTATGGAGAAAACCTTTTCAAATATATTTTCTGATGTCATCAAATGCTTAACGTTTTAACAGTGTGCATGTTATTCTGTTTCAACATCTTGTTCACAAAATGGACACTAACTGTTCATATCGCCCCGTTTCTAATCTCATGTATGACCAATCCAATTTGATTGGTAGCAGAAGACCCTTTCTAATCTCATGTATGACCAATCCAATTTGATCGGTAGCAGAAGACCCTTTCTAATCTCATGTATGACCAATCCAATATGATCGGTAGCAGAAGACCCTTTCTAATCTCATGTATGACCAATCCAATTTGATCGGTAGCAGAAGACCCTTTCTAATCTCATGTATGACCAATCCAATTTGATCGGTAGCAGAAGACCCTTTCTAATCTCATGTATGACCAATCCAATTTGATTGGTAGCAGGAGACCCTTTCTAATCTCAATTATGACCTATCCAATTTGATCGGTAGCAGAAGACCCTTTCTAATCTCATGTATGACCAATCCAATTTGATTGGTAGCAGGAGACCCTTTCTAATCTCAATTATGACCTATCCAATTTGATCGGTAGCAGAAGACCCCAGAGTGAATCTGAATAGATCCAACGACCTTATCAGTGAGAGGTAAATGATCTTGAGATTGCGCCTGAGACCACTCGGCCACGGAAGACCCGTCTGATACTATGGTTTTACTGTAATTTTGTAAAATATTATACATCTATTTCAACTTGTGTCATTCCCATTAATGCAATTCAATGAAAAATATCAGTTCCAGAAACTTTATCCTCAAATGATATTTAATAGAATTTAATATCAGAATATTCCATATGAACCTAATTAAATTTAATATCGACTTAAACCAAGGAAATTTGAGACTCGTGAAAAAAATAAATGCTAAGTAAATTCAAAGTAATTTCCAAAATTTGATTTACATTAAATTCATTGCCATTCAATTGAATTCGAAACTTAGTTATAGTAATTTCTTAATAAATCCAAATTTTTGTGCAATGAAACATATAGAAACATATACTAATAATCAGCAAGTGTTTCCATTCCTTAACGTTACACAAATGCCTGTACCGCCGATAGACTTTGTTTCCGCATGAAGCGCACGTGAACCGATTAGGCTGAAAAAATCCGTACATTTTTTTTCACAAAGACACGTTGTTGATAACCTGACTATGGCGGCTGATTTCTGGTACAGCTACAAAGTTTTTTTGTTGAGCCATTTCAAATGTTAACTTTTAACTTTGTGACAGTTATTATGGAGTGATTTTTATGAAATTATTTTTTAAAACTTTTATATTTTGTGTTTTCCTTTGATGGTTACTCATCTCATCAAGCCTAAGCCATCCGTGTATCGTGCAAACAAGCAATTTTAGTATTTAAGGTTGGGCTAACTTTGTGTATTTAATATCTATAGTGTGATATTATCCGATATTTTATGGACAGTGTTATTATCTAAGTTTATTCGCACTGAATAGTATATGTAATGGACACCGCTTTTAAGGCATAGTACCACCATTGGAAAAAGGAATTGCTTTCATATTCGCATAATGGCGGTTATAAATAATCCTCGTTTCTTCTTCTTTAAAAATGCATTTTCCTTATTTTAATGCTCTTTTTATATATATATATAAATGGCATTATTGATGTAGTGTGAACATTTTGATAGCATTATGTCATGTTTGAATTGTGAATTTAGAAAATAAAATTGATGAATACTTTGAGTTATCGCTCTTTTGTTTATGCGCGTTATGACGACGCGGGGTGCATTCGAAATCAGTTTACAAAGCGGGATTTATTTAACGATTAAAACTAAATATACTTGCACCAAGGAGTAAATTGCGAGAAAAAAACAGGCTAAATGCATATTTTGTTCTTCCAGCGGTATTTGGTGTAACTTCTCCGAGCCATTCGCACAAATACATTTTCACGTCGTAATTTGTTTTGCATTTTTTTTTTATTCTTTATGCCTTCAAGGATTTATTTTTCTCTTGATGTTTTCCACAAATTGCACAGTGTCCGCGAGCACTTCGTTTGCACAATAATTACTGCTATTCTGTACTATCAGTTGGTTTAACTCCAAAAGCGTGTTAAACAGAGAGGAGACGACTCCTTTTGCCATCTAACTGTTGCTAACGGTGTCGTCGTTGGAAGCGCGTGTGAGTGCGCGAATAGACTGGTTTGGCATATATTCCATTCATAATTCGCTAAACATTTATACTAAAACGCTAAAGCACAGACGGAGATTGATATGGATTTTTGGCTCTCACATAATAAAGCTATCACATCAGACGGACATTTACGCTGGCGTCAAATAAAGAATAAGAACCCAAAATAACCATTACGCAATAGCTGTGTCAGGTACTTAATGAATAGTATATATAATATTTAAAAAGTAGAAGGGTTTTCCGTTGCCGAGTGGTCTAAGGCGCCATCTCAAGATCACTTACTGCTCACCGCTAAGGTCGTAGATTCGAGTCCCGCTTTAAAACTTTATGTGAGAAAGTTTCCAGTTACTTGCGGAAGGACGGTGGTTCTACTCAAACTGGATATGCCATAATATTATATAACCAGAAATGTGTTGAAAATGGTGTTAAACTCCATAAAAAAAAAATAAAAAATTAGAAATGCAACGCTGGAGACATGTTTTACTCCTATTTATACCACTTTTAATTTTAAAACAGTTTATGAAATAGTTTATCAAACATTTTTGTAGCTGAAACTTAATACAGAATTCCAATAAAAAAAAACTGCAGGTCAAATTAATTTAAAAAGTCATTTGGGAAATATAAAATCTACTCTCTGGGCGCGCTCATAGTGTTTGATTGGCATCCATTTGAATGAACTAGAAACTAAACTACGTGCTTGTGATATAACACAACCGTGTGGTTTATAACAACAACATCTTATACATCATGTAGGAGGAAATAAGATTTCTCATTTCGTTTTGTACTTGAAAAGTGTGGTTATTGTTTTGTCAGAATATGTCCACTTGATACGGTCTTCTAGCACGTCAAATAAGGCTCATTTGTAATATTAAATATTTGTTTTCAACCTAATCAATACACGCTCATGTCGGAGTTCACTTTGTTCTTCTGAGATTGTATATTTACATTGCTCTTGTATGAATCATGTTGCCATATGTTAAAAATATCACTGTCTCCTCATTTTATCTGGCACTTTTTTATCAGAATACAAAATTACATCTCTCTCTCCCCCTATGTCTCCCTCTCTCTGTCTGTCTGTCTGTCTGTCTCTCTCTCTCTCTCTCTCTCTGTGTCTCTCTCTGGATCACTGTATATATGTACCCCCCTTCTCTCTGTCTCTCCCTCTGTCTCTTTCTCTTTCTCTCTCATTTTCTCTCCCCCATGCTCTCTCTGCATCACTGTCTCTGTATCTCTCTTTCTCTCTCCCCCTCTCTCTTTCTCTCTTTCACACCCTCTTTTTAACTGACTGTCTGGTTGGCTGTCTTGCTGGCTGGCTGGGAAGCTTGATGGCTGACTGACTGACTGACTGACTGGCTGGCTGGACTTCTCTAAAATGTTTTTGATTATTGATTGTTATAATAAATAGTAATCAATGCTATAAATTAGACAAATCCGCTTTCTGTTTTCAAGATGGTGTTCACGTTTTGCAGAATCTTTCCTTCATGAGCTTTTGAGTTTGCTTGTCAATATTACGGCGAACAATTATTGTCACACCAATGTCAGACTGACCAAAATCTATATTTAATCAAACACCTATAGTTATATGTATAGAGACTGTACAATGAAACATTGCTATGTCAATGTGGAGAGATCATCTTACAACTATCATTGTCTTTTATACTAGATAAAAATTCTATATATAGAACAGAGGGTTTGTTCCAAATAGACACGAGTTCTGATAATTGATCTTATAGTTAAGGGTATGTTATTTAATATCACGGACACGCCATGTGAACCACACGGAGACATGCAGTCGACTGCTTGTCACACGGTAGACAGGATTATGTTTAATATATATGGTTTGTCTTGTTTTATGTCTTTATTAATATGTAAGTATTACTGATCGATACAAGTTGGGACAAAATAGAAGAACAGATATAGGACACACACAGGGCAATACATTGAATATAAGTTATAATTATGAAGTACAGAGGATAGATAAAGACGATAACAGAACATGTAACATATACGTAGAGAATATAATATATAGGTATAGTACCACCATTGGAAAGAGGAAGTGCGGTTATAAATAATCATTGCTTCTTTTTCTTTAAAAATGCATTTTCCTTATTTTAATGCTCATTTATTTTATGTATTTTGAACATTTTGAAAGCACTGTAATGTTTGAATTGTGAATTTAAACAAAAAAGTGATGCTTGGAAATTTGGTATGAATACAATCGTGATTTCGGAAGTCTACTTTCACTTTGTTAACAGTGTACACACTGAGCAGAAAAAAATCTATTGACACATGACCTCTACTTTTCTCATCATATTTAAGTAGTGCATATGTTGACAAACAGTAAAATGTAAGTTTCACTTGTTTCATTGGGTCTCTCTATGAATCACAAGCGTTCACATTTATATTATTTACAAAGGAATAAAGAACAAAAACCAATGGTGGGGTGACACCTATAGAACCTTTACGGGGAACATCGTTCAAATGTATATACTATATATGTACTCTGTAATGGACGGCCAAAGTTCAGATATATATACTATATGACACTCTGTCACGGACTGCCCACTTTCAGGTATATATACTATATAACCATTCAGTCACATATGGCCCACGTTCAGGTATATATACTATATGACACTCTGTCACGGACTGCCCAAGTTCAGGTATATATATACTATATAACCACTCAGTCACATATGGCCCACGTTCAGGTATATATACTATATAACCACTCGGCCACGGACTGCCAAAGTTCAGGTATATATACTATATAACCACTCGGTCACATATGGCCCACGTTCAGGTATACAAACTATATAACCACAGGTTACGGACTGCCCAAGTTCAGGTATATAATACTATATAACCACTCAGTCACGGACTGCCCTAGTTCAGGTTTTATATAATATATAACCACTCGGTCACAGATGGCCCACGTTCAGGTCTGTATACAATATCAGCACTCGGTCACGGATGGGCCACGTTTAGGTCTGTATACTATATAAACACTCGGTCACGGATGGCCCACGTTCAGGTCTATATACTATATAAGTACTTGGTCACGGATGGCCCACGTTCAGGTCTATATACTATATAAGCACACGGTCATGGATGGCCAACATTCAGGTCTATATACTATATAAGCACTCGGTCACGGATGGGCCAAGTTCAGGTATATATACTATATAAGCACACGGTCATGGATGGCCCACGTTCAGGTATATATACTATATAACCACTCGGTCACGGACTGCCCAAGTTCATGTATATAAAACTATATAACCACTCGGTCACGGACTGCCATAGTTCAGGTATATATAATATATAACCATTCGGTCACAGATGGCCCACGTTCAGGTCTGTATACTATATAAGTACTCGGTAACGGATGGGCCACGTTTAGGTCTGTATACTATATAAACACTCGGTAACGGATAGGCCACGTTCAAGTCTATATACTATATAAGTACTTGGTCACGGATGGCCCATGTTCAGGTCTATATACTATATAAGCACACGGTCATGGATGGCCAACGTTCAGGTCTATAAACTATATAACCACTTGGTCACGGATGGCCCACGTTCAGGTTTATATACTATATAACCACTCGGTCACATATGGCCCACGTTCAGGTCTGTATACTATATAACCACTCGGTCACGGATGGTCCACGTTCAGGTCTATATACTATATAAGCACTCAGTCACGGATGAACCACGTTCAGGTCTATATACTATATAACCACTCGATCACGGATGACCCACGTTCAGGTCTGTATACTATATAAGCACTCAGTCACGGATGGCCCACGTCCAGGTCTATATACTATATAACCACTCGATCACGGATGACCCACTTCAGGTCTGTATACTATATAAGCACTCGATCACGGATGAACCACGTCCAGGTCCATATAATATATAACCACTCGGTCACGGATGGCCCACGTCCAGGTCTATATACTATATAAGCACTCAGTCACGGATGGCCCACGTTCAGGTCTGTATACTATATAAGCCCTCAGTCACGGATGGCCCACGTTCAGGTATGTATATTATATAAGCACTCAGTCACGGATGACGCACGTTCAGGTTTAAATACTATATAAGTACTCGGTCACGGATGGCCCGCGTTTAGGTCTATATACTATATAAGCACTCGGTCACGGATGGCCCACGTTCAGGTATATATACAATTTAACCACTCGGTCACGGATGACCCACCTTCAGGTCTGTATACTATATAACCACTAGGTCACGGATGGCCCACGTTCAGGTCTATATACTATATAAGCCCTCAGTCACAGATGACCCACGTTCAGGTCTGTATACTATATAAGCCCTCAGTCACGGATGGCCCACGTTCAGGTCTGTATACTATATAAGCACTCAGTCACAGATGACCCACGTTCAGGTCTATATACTATATAAGTACTCGGTCACGGATGGCCCGTGTTCAGGTCTTTATACTATATAAGCACTCGGTCACAGATGGCCCACGTTCAGGTATATATACTATATAAGCATTCGGTCACGGACTGTCAAATATTAGGTCTATATACTATATAACCACTCGGTCACGGATGACCTACGTTCAGGTCTATATACTATATAAGTACTCAGTCACGGATGGCCCGCGTTCAGGTCTATATATTATATAAGCACTCGGTCATGAGGGCCCACGTTCAGGTCTATATACTATATAAGCACTCGGTCACGAGGGCCCACGTTCAGGTCTATATACTATATAAGCACTCGGTCACGAGGGCCCACGTTCAGGTCTATAAACTATATAAGCACTCAGTCACGGATGGCCCACGTTCAGGTCTATATACTATATAACCTCTCGGTCAAATATGGCCCACGTTCAGGTATATATATATTATATAAGCGCTCGGTCACGGATGGCCAACGTTCAGATCTGTATACTATATAACCACTCGGTCACGGATGGCCCTAGTTCAGGTCTATATACTATATAAGCACTCAGTCACGGATGGCCCACGTTCAGGTCTATATACTATATACAACTCGGTCACGTATGGCCCACGTTCAGGTCTGTATACTATATAAGCACTCAGTCACGGATGGCCCACGTTCAGGTCTATATACTATATAACCTCTCGGTCAAATATGGCCCACGTTCAGGTATATATATATTATATAAGCGCTCGGTCACGGATGGCCAACGTTCAGATCTGTATACTATATAACCACTCGGTCACGGATGGCCCTAGTTCAGGTCTATATACTACATAAGCACTCAGTCACAGATGACCCACGTTCAGTTCTATATACTATATACAACTCGGTCACGTATGGCCCACGTTCAGGTCTGTATACTATATAAACACTCGGTCACGGATGACCCACGTTCAGGTCTATATACAATATAAGCGCTCGGTCACGGATGGCCCACATTCAGGTCTATATACAATATAAGCACTCGGTCACGGATGGCCCACGTTCAGGTATATATATTATATAAGCGCTCGGTCACAGATGGCCAACGTTCAGATCTGTATACTATATTACCACTCGGTCACGGATGGCCCTAGTTCAGGTCTATATACTACATAGGCACTCAGTCACGGATGATCCACGTTCAGGTCTGTATACTATATAATCACTTGGTCACGGACTGCCCAATATAAGGTCTATATACTATATAGCCACTCGCTCGCGGATGGCCCACGTTCAGGTATCTATACTATACCACCACTCGGTCACGGATGGCCTACTTTCAGGTCTATATACTATTTAACCACTCGGTCACGGATGGCGTACGTTCAGGTCTATATACTATACCACCACTCGGTCACGGATGGCCTACTTTCAGGTCTATATACTATATAACCACTCGGTCACGGATGACCCATGTTCAGATCTATATTCTAAATAACGGCACGGTCACGGATGGCCTACGTTCAGGTCTATAACTATATAACCACTCGGTCACGGATGGCCCTAGTTCAGGTCTATATACTACATAGGCACTCGGTCACGGATGGCCCAGTTCAGGTCTATAACTATATAACCACTCGGTCACGGATGGCCCTAGTTCAGGTCTATATACTACATAGGCACTCGGTCACGGATGGCCCAGTTCAGGTCTATAACTATATAACCATTCGATCACAGATGGCCTATGTTCAGGTCTGTATATTATATAACCACTCGGTCACGGACTGCCAAATTTCAGGTGTATATACTGTAAAACCAAACGGTCACGTATGGCCGAGTTCAGGTCTGTATAGTATATAACCACTCGGTCACGGACTGCCCAATTTCAGGTCTATAAAGTTACTATATAACAACTCTGTCACGGATGGCCCACGTTCAGGTCTGTATATTATATAACCATTCGGTCACGGACTGTCCAAATTCAGGTCTATATACTATATAACCACTCAGTCACTGCTGGCCCACGTTCAGGTCTATATACTCTATAATCAATCGGTCACGGATGGTCCACGTTCAGGTGTATATATTCTATAACCACTCGGTCACCGATGGTCCACGTTCAGGTCTATATACTCTATAACCACTCGGTCACGGATGGTCCACGTTCAGGTCTATATACTATATAACCACTCGGTCACGGATGGTCCACGTTCAGGTCAGTATACTCTGTTACCACTCCATCACGTACTACCTAATTTCAGGTATATATACTATATAACCAATCGGTCACGGATGGTCCACGTTCAGGTCTATATACTCTATAACCACTCGGTCACGGATGGTCCACGTTCAGGTCTATATACTCTATAACCACTCGGTCACGGATGGTCCACGTTCAAGTCAGTATACTCTATTACCACTCCATCACGTACTACCTAATTTCAGGTATATATACTATATCACCACTCGGTCACGGATGGCACAATTTCAGGTCTATAAAGTTACTATATAACCTCTCAGTCACGAATGGCCCACATTCAATTCTATATACTGTATACCACTCGTTCATGGATGGCATACGTTCAGGTCTGTATAATATATAACCACTCGGTTACGGACTGTCCAACTTTAGGTCTATATACTATATAACCACTCGGTTACGGACTGTCCAACTTTAGGTCTATATACTATATAACCACTCGGTCACGGACTGCCCAACTTCAGGTATATATACTATATAACCACTCGGTCACGGACTGCCCAACTTCAGGTCTATATACTATATAACCACTCGGTCACGGACTGTCCAACTTCAGGTCTATATATTATATAACCACTCGGTCACGGACTGCCCAACTTCAGGTCTATATACTATATAACCACTCTGTCACGGACTGTCCAACTTTAGGTCTATATACTATATAACCACTCGGTCACGGACTGTCCAACTTCAGGTCTATATACTATATAACCACTCGGTTACGGACTGTCCAACTTTAGGTCTATATACTATATAACCACTCGGTCACGGACTGTCCAACTTCAGGTCTATATACTATATAACCACTCGGTCACGGACTGTCCAACTTCAGGTCTATATACTATATAACCACTCGGTCACGGACTGCCCAACTTCAGGTCTATATACTATATAACCACTCGGTCACGGACTGTCCAACTTCAGGTCTATATACTATATAACCACTCGGTCACGGACTGCCCAACTTCAGGTCTATATACTATATAACCACTCTGTCACGGACTGTCCAACTTTAGGTCTATATACTATATAACCACTCGGTCACGGACTGTCCAACTTCAGGTCTATATACTATATAACCACTCGGTCACGGACTGTCCAACTTCAGGTCTATATACTATATAAGCACTCGGTCACGGACTGCCCAACTTCAGGTCTATATACTATATAACCACTCGGTCACGGACTGTCCAACTTCAGGTCTATATACTATATAACCACTCGGTCACGGACTGCCCAACTTCAGGTCTATATACTATATAACCACTCGGTCACGGACTGCCCAACTTCAGGTCTATATACTATATAACCACTCGGTCACGGACTGTCCAACTTTAGGTCTATATAATATATAACCACTCGGTCACGGACTGTCCAACTTCAGGTATATATACTATATAACCACTCGGTCACGGACTGTCCAACTTCAGGTCTATATACTATATAAGCACTCGGTCACGGACTGCCCAACTTCAGGTCTATATACTATATAACCACTCGGTCACGGACTGCCCAACTTCAGGTCTATATACTATATAACCACTCGGTCACGGACTGCCCAACTTCAGGTCTATATACTATATAACCACTCGGTCACGGACTGTCCAACTTCAGGTCTATAAACTATATAACCACTCGGTCACGGACTGCCCAACTTCAGGTCTATATACTATATAACCACTCGGTCACGGACTGCCCAACTTCAGGTCTATATACTATATAACCACTCGGTTACGGACTGTCCAACTTTAGGTCTATATAATATATAACCACTCGGTCACGGACTGTCCAACTTCAGGTATATATACTATATAACCACTCGGTCACGGACTGCCCAACTTCAGGTCTATATACTATATAAGCACTCGGTCACGGACTGCCCAACTTCAGGTCTATATACTATATAACCACTCGGTTACGGACTGTCCAACTTTAGGTCTATATAATATATAACCACTCGGTCACGGACTGTCCAACTTCAGGTATATATACTATATAACCACTCGGTCACGGACTGCCCAACTTCAGGTCTATATACTATATAACCACTCGGTCACGGACTGTCCAACTTCAGATCTATATACTATATAACCACTCGGTCACATATGGCCCACGTTCAGGTCTATATACTATATAACCACTCGGTCATGTATGACCCACGTTCAGGTCTATATACAATATAACCACTCGGTCACATATGGACCACGTTCAGGTCTATATACAATATAACTACTCGGTCACGGATGGTACACGTTCAGGTCTGTATACTATATAATCATTCGGTCACGGATGGTCCACGTTCAGGTATGTATACTATAAAACCACTCGGTCACGGACTGCCCAATTTCAAGTCTATATACTAAATAACTACTCGGTCACGGATGGCCCACGTTCAGTTCAATATACTATATAACCACTCGGTCACGAACTGCCAAAATTCAGATGTATCTACTGTATAACTCCTCAGTGACGGATGGCCAACGTTCAGGTCTATATATTATACAACCACTCAGTCACAGATGACTCACGTTCAGGTCTGTATACTTTATACCTTCTCGGTCACGGACTGCCCAACTCAAGATGTATATACTATATAATCATTCGGTCACGGATGGCCCACGTTCAAGTCTATATACTATATAACCACTCGGTCACGGATGGCCCACCTTCAGATCTTTATACTATACAACCCTCGGTAACGGACTGTCCAATTTCAGATCTATCTACTATATAACAACTCGGTCACGAATGGCCAAAGTTGAGGTCTTCATACTATATAACCACTCGGTCATGGACTGCCCAAATTCAGATCTATCTACTATATAACTACTCGGTCACAGATGGCCCATGTTCAGATCTATATTCTAAATAACGACTCGGTCACAGACGGCCCACATTCAGTTTATTTAGTATATAACAACTCGGTCACGGACTGCCCAATTTCAGGTCTATATAGTTACTATATAACCACTCGGTCACGGATGGCCCACGTTCAGGTGTATATACTATATAACCACTCGGTCACGGATGGTCCACGTTCATATAACCATTCAGTCACGGTTTGCCCAATTTAAGATCTATATACTGTTTAACTACTCCGTCACGGATGACCCACGTTCAGATCTATTTTCTAAATAACGACTCGGTCACGGATGGGCCACGTTCAGGTCTATATACTATATATTCACTCGGTCACGGACTGTCTAATTTCAGGTCTATATACTGTATAATTACTCCGTCACGGATGGCCCACGTTCAGATCTATGTTCTAAATAACGACTCGGTCACGGATTGGCCACGTTCAGGTCTATATACTATATATTCACTCGGTCGCGGACTGTCCAATTTCAGATCTATATACTGTATAATTACTCCGTCACGGATGGCCCATTGATTTTTAACCTTTTTTATATAGAACATATATGGAATACAGGTGACTTACGTTAACTGCAAAAAGGACCAAAATGTTTTTATTTGTAAATTATGAAAAAAAGATCATAAAATCGGGGAGGGTTTAAGCTTCAATACTTCGTTTGTTGTTAAAGGATGTTGCCATTCTTATTTGAGATATTAGTTATAAAGTAAATTGGCCCTTCTTTGTTCTATATAAAAAATATATCGGCTTTTCTAGAGTGGATGAAACTGAAAGTTGGGTATGTCGATATACTATACAACGACTCGGTCACGGACAACCAACGTTCAGATCTATATAGTATGTTACCACTCTGTCACGGATGACCCACTTTTAGATTTTTATACTATAAAATAAATCGGTCACGGACGGCCCACTTTCAGATCTATTTACTGTATACCCACTATAATATCAATTGATCATTGAAGCAAGTGGCTTTAATTTGTTTTGAATAGCCTTAATATTACTAATGGAAAAGCCGTCTCAGCCGATTATTCTCTATATTACGCTTAACAAAATTAAATAATACTGTTTAATTTGCATGATTTGTATTAATACGTTATTATTTACATAAATAATTCAATTTAGATGAGACTCGTTGTTTAAGTAAGTGTTAAATAACACAGATCAACAATATCTATTTGAGGATTCCATGTGTACACAGTTTCGGCTGTTAAATCATTAAATCATTAAAAGTTAATATTGACACTGGCCTTATATTATTACAGCGTTAAGCTGGACTAATTCGTGATTTACGGATAATCAATAAGGTCAAGAACCAACTATAAAGAATGCATATTATTTCTGCATGGAGGTCGGTCTTATCGATCATGCCAATCAAACTATACGTCTAATTTTAAAGAATACATATTACAATAAACAGTTCTAAAAATAGTTGCTGGACTGATTTTGAGCCAACTTTTAAAACATACTTGGATTAATCCTTAATACAGTAGCTATGAGCATTAAAGCCCCGCATGGCGCTCTCTCTGATAAACGCTCAATGGGATAAAATTGGACGGGTTGAGCCATGAAGCCCCGTATGTCGCCCCGCCGAATAACGCTGAATGTGGAAAAAATGGACGGGGTGTGCAATGTAGCAACGCATGGCGCCACCTCCGAATTACGCTCATTGGGGTGAAACTGGACGGGTTGAGCAATGAAGCTCGGCATGGCGGAACCTCCAAATAACGCTGAACGTGGTGAAACTGGACGGGGTGAGCAATGTAGCAACGCATGGCGCGAACTCCGAATAACGCTGAATGTGGTGAAACTGGACGGGGTGAGCAATGTAGCCCCGCATGACGCTACCTCCGAATAACGCTGAACGTGGTGAAACTGGACGGGGTGAGCAATGTAGCAACGCATGGAGCCACCTCCGAATAACGCTGAATGTGGTGAAACTGGACGGGGTGAGCAATGTAGCCCCGCATGACGCTACCTCCGAATAATGCTGAGCGTGGTGAAACTGGACGGGGTGAGCAATGTAGTAACGCATGGCGCCACCTCTGAATAACGCTCAATGGGATGAAACTGGACGGGGTGAGCAATGTAGCAACGCATGGAGCCACCTCCGAATAACGCTGAACGTGGTGAAACTGGACGGGGTGAGCAATGAAGCCCCGCATGACGCTACCTCCGAATAACGCTGAAAGTGGTGAAACTGGACGGGGTGAGCAATGATGCCCGCATGACGCCACCTCCGAATAACGCTGAACGTGGTGAAACTGGACGGGGTGAGCAATGAAGCCCCGCATGACGCCACCTCCGAATAACGCTGAACGTGGTGAAACTGGACGGGGTGAGCAATGAAGCCCCGCATGACGCTACCTCCGAATAACGCTCAATATGGTCAAACTGGACGGGGTGAGCAATGAAGCCCCGAACGGCGCCCCCTCTGAATAACGTTCAATCGGGTCAAACTTGACGGGATGAGCAATGAAGCCCCGCATGACGCCACCTCTGAATAACGCTCAATAGGGTCAAACTGGACGGAGTGAGCAATGAAGCCCCGCATGGCGCCTGCTCCGAATAACGCTCAATCGGGTCAACTTGGACGGGGTGAGTAATGAAGCAGTCCCGCATGGCGCCACCTCTGAATAACGCTCAATTGGGTCAAACTGGACGGGGTGAGTAATGAAGCAGTCCCGCATGGCGCCACCTCCGAATAACGCTCAATAGGGTCAAACTGGACGGGATGAGCAATGAACCAGTCCCGCATGGCGCCACCTCCGAATAACGCTCAATATGGTCAAACTGGACGGGGTGAGCAATGAAGCCCCGAACGGCGCCCCCTCTGAATAACGTTCAATCGGGTCAAACTTGACGGGATGAGCAATGAAGCCCCGCATGACGCCACCTCTGAATAACGCTCAATAGGGTCAAACTGGACGGAGTGAGCAATGAAGTCCCGCATGGCGCCTGCTCCGAATAACGCTCAATCGGGTCAACTTGGACGGAGTGAGTAATGAAGCAGTCCCTCATGGCGCCACCTCCGAATAACGCGTAATAGGGTCAAACTGGACGGGATGAGCAATGAACCAGTCCCGCATGGCGCCACCTCCGAATAACGCTCAATATGGTCAAACTGGACGGAGTGAGCAATGAACCAGTCCCGCTTGGCACCTGCTCCGAATAACGCTCAATAGGGTCAAACTGGACGGGATGAGCAATGAAGCAGTCCTGCATGGCGCCACCTCCGAATAACGCTCAATAGGGTCAAACTGGACGGAGTGAGCAATGAACCAGTCCCGCATCGCGCCACCTCCTAATAACGCTCAATAGGGTCAAACTGGACGGAATGAACAATGAAGCAGTCCCGCATGGCGCCACCTCCGAATAACGCTCAATATGGTCAAACTGGACGGGGTGAGCAATGAACCAGTCCCGCATGGCGCCCGCTCCGAATAACGCTCAATAGGGTCAAACTGGACGGGGTGAGCAATGAAGCAGTCCCGCATGGCGCCACCTCCGAATAACGCTCAATAGGGTCAAACTGGACGGAGTGAGCAATGAACCAGTCCCGCATGGCACCTGCTCCGAATAACGCTCAATAGGGTCAAACTGGACGGGATGAGCAATGAAGCAGTCCTGCATGGCGCCACCTCCGAATAACGCTCAATAGGGTCAAACTGGACGGGATGAGCAATGAAGCAGTCCTGCATGGCGCCACCTCCGAATAACGCTCAATAGGGTCAAACTGGACGGAGTGAGCAATGAACCAGTCCTGCATGGCGCCACCTCCGAATAACGCTCAATAGGTTCAAACTGGACGGGGTGAACAATGAAGCAGTCCCGCATGGCGCCTGCTCCGCATAACCTCAATAGGGTCAAACTGGACGGAGTAAGCAATGAACTAGTCCCGCATGGCGCCTGCTCCGAATAACGCTCAATAGGGTCAAACTGGACGGAGTGAGCAATGTGTATTTGCCAAACAACAGGAGATTACATAATGATGATGTTAAGAATAATAAAGGAAATAACCATGACTGATGATGATGATAATGAAGATGATGAATATTGTGCTTGTTTATTACAATGATATCGACCATGATTTAGTAAAAGAGCTATACGCAGAACATTTGTCGACCAGCTCAAAATAATATGTACATGTCTTCCGCATTAGGCTACAGTGGCGCTAAATGCGGAAAAAGGGTATACATAACGCTCTTTGTAACCCTTATGCTGGTATAATGTATCCATAACGCTCCTGGTTGCCTTTATGCGGTTATAAGGTACACCTAACACTCCTGGCGATCTTTATGCGGGTATAAGGTACAAATAACGCTCCTGATTACTTTTATGCGGGTATAAGGTATGCATAACGCTCCCGGTAACTTTTAAGCGGGTATAAGGTACACCGAACACTCCTGGTGACCTTGATGCGGGTATAAGGTACACATAACGCTCCTGGTGATCTTAATACGAGTATAAGGTAAACATTATGCTCCTGGTGACCTTAATGCGGGTGTAAGGTACACATAACGATCACTGGGAATCTTAATGCGGGTAAAAGGTATACATAAAGCTCTCTTGAGACCTTAATGCAGGAATAAGGTATACAAAACGCTCCTGGTTACCTTTTATGCGGGTCTAAGGTATTCATAACGCTCATTGTGACCATTATGCGGGTATAAGATAATTTATACATAACGATCGTAATGCGGGTATAAGGTATACATAATGCACCCTGTGGATCTTTTATGCGGGTATAAGGTATAAATAACGCTCCCTGGAGACCTTAATGCGGGTATAAGGTATACATAATGCTCCCTGATGACCTTAATGCGGGTATAATGTATACATAACACTCCCTGGGGATCTTAATGCGGGTATAAAGTATACATAATGCTCTGTGATGACCTTTATGCGTGTATAATGTATACATAACGCTCCCTGGGGACATTAATGCGGGTATAAGGTATACATAACGCCCCTGGTTACCTTTTATGCGGGTATAAGGTATACATAAAGCTATTTGTGACCGTTTTGCGGGTATAAGATATACATAACGCTCCTGGTGACCTTTATAAGGATAACAGGTACACATAACGCTCCTGGTGACATTTATGCGGGTATAATGTATACCTAATGCTCCCGTGAGACCTAATTGCAGGCATAATGTATACATAATGCTCCCAAGTATCTGTATGTAGTATAAGGTACACATAATGCTCCTGGTAACCTTAATGTGGGAATAAAATATAATACATAATGCTCCTGGTTACCTTTATGCGGGTATAAGGTACATATAACGTTCCTGGTGACCTTTATAAAGGTATAAGGTACACATAACGCTCCTGGTGACCTTTAAGCTGGTATAAGGTACATATAACGCTTTTGGTGACCTTTATAAGGATAAAAGATGATCTTTATGCAGTATAAGCTACACATAACGCTCATGGTCACCTTAATGCGGGAATAAGGTATAATACATAATGCTCCTGACGTTTATGCGGGTATAAGGTATATATAACGCTCCTGATGACCTTTATAAAGGTATAAGGTAAACATAACGATCCTGGTGTCCTTTATGCGATATACGGCACACATAACATTCCCTGGGGATCTTAATGCGGGTATAAAGTATACATAATGCTCCGTGATGACCTTTATGCGTGTATAATGTATACATAACGCTCCCTGGTGACCGTTATACGGGTATAAGGTATACATGACACTCCGGGTGACCGTTATGCGAGTATAAGGTATACATCACACTCCTGGTGACCGTTATGCGGGTATAAGGTATACATAACGTTCCTGGTGACCGTTATACGGGTATAAGGTATACATCACACTCTTGGTGACCGTTATGCGGGTATAAGGTATACATCACACTCCTGGTGACAGTTATGCGGGTATAAGTTATACATAACGCCCATGGTGACCTTTATGCAGGTATAAGATATACGTCACACTCCTGGTGTCTGTTATGCGGGTATAAGGTATACATGACACTCCTGGTGTCCGTCATGCGGGTATAAGGTATACATAACACTCCTGGTGTCCGTTATGCGGGTATAATGTATACATCACACTCCTGGTGTCCTTTATGCTGGTATAATATATACATCACACTCCTGGTGTCTGTTATGCGGGTATAAGGTATACATCACACTCCTGGTGTCCGTCATGCGGGTATAAGGTATACACCACACTCCTGGTGTCCGTTATGCGGGTATAAGGTATCCATTACGCTCATTGTGACGGCTTTGCGGGTATAATGTATACGTAACATTCCTGGTGTCCGTTATGCGGTTATAAGGTATACATAACGTTCCTAGTGACCTTTATGCGATATACGGCACACATAACGCTCCTGATGACCTTTATGCGGGTATAATGTATACATCACACTCCTGGTGACCGTTATGCGGGTATAAGGTATACATCACACTCCTGGTGTCCTTTATGCAGGTATAAGATATACATCACACTCCTGGTGTCTGTTATGCGGGTATAAGGTATACATCACACTCCTAGTGTCCGTCATGCGGGTATAAGGTATACATAACACTCCTGGTGTCCGTTATGCGGGTATAAGGTATACAAAACACTGCTGGTGTCCGTTATGCGGGTATAAGGTATACACCACACTCCTGGTGTCCGTTATGCGGGTATAAGGTATCCATTACGCTCATTGTGACGGCTTTGCGGGTATAATGTATACGTAACATTCCTGGTGTCCGTTATGCGATATACGGCACATATAACGCTCCTGATGACCTTTATGCGGGTATAATGTATACATCACACTCCTGGTGACCTTTATGCGGGTATATGTTATACATAACACTCCTGGTGTCCGTTATGCGGGTATAAGGTATATATAACACTCCTGATGTCCGTTATGCGGGTATAATGTATACATAACGCTCCTGATGTCCGTTATGCGGGTATAAGGTATACATCACACTCCTGGTGTCCGTTATGCGGGTATAAGGTATACATAACACTCTTGGTGACCGTTATGCTGGTATAAGGTATACATAACGCTCCTGGTGACCTTTATGCTGGTATAAAGTATACATCACGCTCCTGGTGACCGTTATGCGGGTATAAGGTATACATAACGCTCATGGTGACCGATATGCGGGTATAAGGTATACATTACAGTCGTGGTGACCGTTATGCGGGTAAAAGGTATGCATCACACCCCTGTTGACCGTTTTGCGGGTATAAGGTATAAATAACACTCCCGGTGTCCGTTATGCGGGTATAAGGTATACATAGCGCTCTTGGTGACCTTTATTCTGGTATAAAGTATACATTAAACTCCTGGTGTCCGTTATGCGGGTATTAGATATACATAACGCTCCTGGTGACCTTTATGCGGGTATAAGGTATACATCACACTCCTAGTGTCCGTTATGCGGGTATAAGGTATACATAACACCACTGGTGACCGTTATGCTGGTATAAGGTATACATAACGCTCCTGGTGACCTTTATGCTGGTATAAAGTATACATCACGCTCCTGGTGTCCGTTATGCTGATATAAAGTAACATCACACTCCTGGTGTCCGTTGTGCGGGTATAAGATATACATAACGCTCATGGTGACCTTCATGCGGGTATACGGTATACATCACACTCCTGTTGTCCGTTATGCAGGTATAAAGTATACATTACACTCCTGGTGTCCGTTATGCGGGTGTAAGATATACATAACGCTCCTGGTGACCTTTATGCGGGTATACGGTATACATCACACTCCTGTTGTCCGTTATGCGGGTGTAAGATATACACAACGCTCCTGGTGACCTTTGAGCGGGTATAAAGTATACATCACACTCCCGGTGACCTTTATGCGGGTATACGGTATACATCACACTCCTGTTGTCCGTGATGCAGGTATAAAGTATACATTACACTCCTGGTGTCCGTTATGCGGGTGTAAGATATACATAACGCTCCTGGTGACCTTTATGCGGGTATACGGTATACATCACACTCCTGTTGTCCGTTATGCGGGTGTAAGATATACACAACGCTCCTGGTGACCTTTGAGCGGGTATAA
The DNA here is from genome assembly GCA_029582155.1 of Panopea generosa. NCBI lineage: Eukaryota > Metazoa > Mollusca > Bivalvia > Adapedonta > Hiatellidae > Panopea > Panopea generosa. Next base: position 12,922,288 of record CM055908.1, read on the forward strand.
AGTATACATCACACTCCCGGTGACCTTTATGCGGGTATACGGTATACATCACACTCCGGGTGTCCGTTATGCAGGTATAAAGTATACATTACACTCCTGGTGTCCGTTATGTGGGTGTAAGATATACATAACGCTCCTGGTGACCTTTATGCGGGTATACGGTATACATTACACTCCTGTTGTCCGTTATGCGGGTTTAAGATATACATAACGCTCCTGGTGACCTTTGAGCGGGTATAAAGTATACATCACACTCCCGGTGACCGTTATGCGGGTATACGGTGTACATCACACTCCTGGTGTCCGTTATGCAGGTATACGGTATACATAACATTCCTGGTGTCAGTTATGCGGGTATAAGATATACATAATGCTCCTGGTGACCTTTATGCGGGTATAAGATATACATAACGCTCCTGGTGACCTTTATGCTGGTATAAGATATACATCACACTCCTGGTGTCCGTTGTGCGTGTATAAGGTATACATTACGCTCCTGGTGACCTTTATGCTGGTATAAGATATACATCACACTCCTGGTGTCCGTTGTGCGGGTATAAGGTATACATCACACTCCTGGTGACCGTTATGCGGGTATAAGGTATACATTACGCTCCTGGTGACCTTGAGCCAATCTTCACCAAACTTGGTCAGAATATTCGTGGGTATAATATCTCGGACAATTTTTATACTGATAATACAAACCTATTTCAGTTGCACATATTCGCCAGCGAAATATACCAAGTGACTCCCACGCCAGGGTCATAGTAGCCTGTGATTAATTTCAGAATATTTTTGTTAAGCATTTGTTACACGCAGCATACCCAGTTGTAAAAAGAAAATAATAGCATACTACCGCATGTCGTCGATAGTTTCTAACAACTGCAGCATTAAGCTATATTAAACAATCATATGACGTACTGCAGCAGCCATTTTTATCCATGGACGTGGAGGACGTGATCAAACTTTGAACATGTTAAAAAAAACGTAGCGGTCGAATCAGGACAGATTAAGAACTTTATAACGACGACGTTGACGTAGTATCAACGTAACTTAAACCTAGTAGGACTTCATTGACGTAGTACAAGCGTGGCGCGGACGGGAAAGATTGCATGGTGTTCAAACTGTGTTGTCACTGGGTTGTAGGCGTGGTAAGCGCGTGGTAAGCGCGTGATAAGCGCGTGTTAAGATCTGATGAGTCGTAGAAAGAACGTAGTTAGGACGTAGTAATAACGCATTGGACGTGGAACGCGCGTTATCATGCGCGTGGTAAGAAATTAGTGGGGGCGTGTTAGACGCAGTAAGAACTTGCCAGGGACGTAGTATAAACTAGAAAATTGCAGTTTGTTTCAATGTTGACAACTGCCCCGCTGTGTTCATCGAAATTTTCAGGACGCAATGCGGTCTTCATGGTCTGAGTGTGAGGGGGGGGGGGGGGGGGGGGGGGACTGGGCATTAGCCACAATGTACATTGAATATGTACACTGTACATTGGAATCATATAAGTGTTTTGTGCACAGTTAATTCAATGGTAACAACATACATTATTATTAGCCACCGCACGCAACATGTTCTATCGGTGTCTAAGTTAATTTGATATTTCATTCCATGCCCATTGCATTTCTCGCAATCATAGTCTCATCAAGCCATTTTGTTTCGATTATGTGGTTTTTATAATCATTAAGCAGGCATGTGCTTCCTGATTGAATATAAAATCGATGATATTTAATTGATAATTGTTGTTTCTGTTTGAAGTAGTCAAGACAATGCAGTTTTATCAGTAAAGGTGCTATTGTATTAGTTGGATCTGCGGATGCAGTATCTAATATCGACGTTGAGCAGCTTTATATAAACGTTGGCTGGTGTGTTCAAAGGGAATATTTTCAGATAAAATATTTTTCTTTCAGTTAACATACTTTTCTTTCAGTTAACACATTTTTTAACATATTTTTCTTTCAGTTAACATATTTTTCTTTCAGTTTCATATTTTTTTAAAATGAGTAAATGCGATTAGATTAGTGTCTGCAGCGATTGTTTCACTAGCAATCCGCTATTGGCACGTTCACTGTACATGGTAATTCTTACTGTGATACGCCTTAATGTTAAGCATCGTAGACGATGTGTTATGGAATACTATTAATCAAAACAGATTTGTCATTTGAGATACAATAACATATGCAAGAAGCAGACAAAACCAACCCGTTGGAGGACAAGAAACAACACCAACATACAGTGAGACAAGAACTCCTGGAATAAATACGCTTAAATAGAGGATTTAATCTACGAGTATATGTATGTTTTTACTTCGCCAAATCATGCACTTAAAAATACAAAGTAATTCGCATTTATGATCGTGTGTGTGTGTGTGTATGAGTGCGTGTGTGCGTGTGTGCGTGCGTGCGTGCGTGTGTTGTTTAAGCGTGGTGTGAGCGTGGTATGTGCGTGGTGTATGCGCGGTGTGTGCGTGGTATATGCATGGTGTATGCATGGTGTGTATGTGCGTGCTCATGTGTGATGTGTATGTGCGTGTAGTATGCGTGGTGAAAGCGTGGTGTGAGCGTGGTGTGCGTGTAGTGTGCGTGGTATGTACGTGGTGTGTGCGTGGTGTGTGCAGTGTGTGCGTAGTGTGAGCGTGGTATGTGCGTGGTGTTTGTGTGATGTGCACGTGGTGTGTGAGTGGTTAGTGCCTGGTGTGAGCGTGGTGTGAACGTGGTGTGTGCGTGGTGTGTACGTGGTTTGAGCGTGATGTGTGCGTGATGTGTGCGTGCTGAGTGCGTGGTGTGTGCGTGGTGTGAGCGTGATATATGCGTGTGTTTGAACGACCATGAGTATGGGTATGCACTATCGTACGGTCCTCATAAGCTCTTATTCACTTCATCGAAAATACACATCAAATGAATCGCACTCGCCAAAATACATACACGCATGTATACGCTCATATGCATGTATATGCTCGAGCACGAACTTGAATTTTTATTTACACGAGCATAATAGAAAGCAATAACAAAGTGATTGATATCGAGCTGTCATATACATATTCTGTGGTTCGTTATCATGTTTATGTAACGCAATTAGTTATCGCAGCTACAGTCATTGGACGACAGTGCGAAACAATAATTCATTTTGACTTATTTCATTCCTTTGGAACTTGCATACATTGACGTATCTTTACGCTAAAAATAAAACTTATAATTGTATTTAAGTATTAATAATGCATGAGCCATACTATGTTATATGGACGGAGGCGTTCGACGGATAGTATACGTTAACAATTGAGACACTTTTCCCATTAAAAATTAACGATGTCAGTGTTCGTCAAAATGTCGGTGGGGGACCTTTGGTAACCTGTTAATCACCCTAGTGTAACACTATTTCCAGATCTATCTGACTAGTTGACAAGCATTCATTCAAACATCAAAATGATCAATATTGTAATTTTAACCGATGTCGATGAACTGACTTGGGTAATGTCCGGCGAGACAGACGGGCACACAGCCCAATAAACACACGTCTGTTGTAAGTTTTACCGATGGCGATGAATAGGGTTACGTCAGGCGAGACAGACGGACACACAGCCCAATCAACACACGTCTGTTGTAAGTTTAACCGATGTAGATGAATTGACTTGGGTAACATCAGGCGAGACAGACGGGCACACAGCCCAATAAAAACACGTTGTTGTAATTTATTTTAACCGATGTCACAGTCGATGAATTGACATGGGTAACGTCAGGCGAGACAGACGGACACACAGTCCAGTAAAAACACGTTGTTGTACTTTAATTTAACCGATGTCGATGAATTGACATGGGTAACGTCAGGCGAGACAGACGGGCACACAGCCCAATAAAAACACGTTGTTGTAATTTATTTTAACCGATGTCGATGAGTTGGCATGGGTAACGTCAGGCGAGACAGACGGGCACATAGCCCAATAAAAACACGTTGTTGTAATTTCATTTTAACCGATGTCGATGAATTTACTTGGGTAACGTCCGGCGAGACAGACAGACACACAGCCGAATAAACAAACGTCTGTTGTAAGTTTTACCGATGTAGATGAATTGACTTGGGTAACGTCAGGCAAGACAGACGGATACACAGCCGAATCAACACGCGTCTGTTGTAAGTTTAACTGATAGCGATGAACTGACTTGGGTAACGTCAGGCGGGACAGATGACACACAGCCCAATCAACACACGTTTGTTGCAAGTTTAACTGATGGTGATGAATTTACTTAGGTAACGTCAGGTGGGACAGAGGACACACAGCCCAATAAACACACGTCTGTTGTAAGTTTAACTGTTGACGATGAATTGACTTGGGTAACGTCAGGCAAGACAGACGTACACACAGCCCAATAAACACACGTCTGTTGTAAGTTTAACCGAGGTAGATGAATTGACTTGGGTAACGTCAGGCGAGACTGATAGGCACACAGCCCAATAAACACGCGTCTGTTGTAAGTTTTACCGATGACGATGAATTGACTTGGGTAACGTCAAGCGAGACAGACGGACACACAGTCCAATAAACACACGTCTGTTGTAAGTTTAACCGATGTAGATGAATTGACTTGGGTAACGTCAGGCGAGACTGATAGGCACACAGCCTAATAAACACACGTCTGTTGTAAGTTTAACCGATGACGATGAATTGACTTGGGTAACGTCAAGCGAGACAGACGGACACACAGTTCAATAAACACACGTCTGTTGTAAGTTTAACCGATGACGATGAATTGACTTGGGTAACGTCAGGCGAGACTGATGGGCACACAGTCCAATAAACACACGTCTGTTGTAAGTTTAACCGATGTAGATGAATTGACTTGGGTAACGTGAGGCGAGACTGATGGGCACACAGTCCAATTAACACACGTCTGATGTTAGTTTAACCGATGACGATGAATTGACTTGGGTAACGTCAAGCGAGACAGACGGACACACAGTCCAATAAACACGCGTCTGTTGTAAGTTTAACCGATGACGATGAATTGACTTGGGTAACGTCAGGCGGGACAGAGGACACACAGCCCAATAAACACACGTCTGTTGTAAGTTTAACCGATGTAGATGAATTGACTTGGGTAACGTAAGGCGAGACTGATGGGCACACAGTCCAATAAACACACGTCTGTTGTAAGTTTAACCGATGACGATGAATTGACTTGGGTAACGTCAGGCGGGACAGAGGACACACAGCCCAATAAACACACGTCTGTTGTAAGTTTAACCGATGTAGATGAATTGACTTGGGTAACGTCAGACAGGACAGACGGACACACAGCCCAATAAACACACGTCTGTTGTAAGTTTAACCGATGTAGATGAATTGACTTGGGTAACGTCAAGCGAGACAGATGGACACACAGTCCAATAAACACGCGTCTGTTGTAAGTTTAACCGATGTCGATGAATTGACTTGGGTAACGTCAGGCGAGACTGATGGGCACACAGTCCAATAAACACGCGTCTGTTGTAAGTTTAACCGATGACGATGAATTGACTTGGGTAACGTCAAGCGAGACAGACGGACACACAGTCCAATAAACACACGTCTGTTGTAAGTTTAACCGATGACGATGAATTGACTTGGGTAACGTCAAGCGAGACAGACGGACACACAGTCCAATAAACACACGTCTGCTGTAAGTTTAACCGATGTAGATGAATTGACTTGGGTAACGTAAGGCGAGACTGATGGGCACACAGCCCAATAAACACGCGTCTGTTGTAAGTTTAACCGATGACGATGAATTGACTTGGGTAACGTCAAGCGAGACAGAGGACACACAGCCCAATAAACACGCGTCTGTTGTAAGTTTAACCGATGACGATGGATTGACTTGGGTAACGTCAAGCGAGACAGAGGACACACAGCCCAATAAACACGCGTCTGTTGTAGGTTTAACCGATGACGATGAATTGACTTGGGTAACGTCAGGCAAGACAGACGTACACACAGTCCAATAAACACACGTCTGTTGTAAGTTTAGCCGATGACGATGAATTGACTTGGGTAACGTAAGGCGAGACTGATGGACACACAGTCCAATAAAAACGCGTCTGTTGTAAGTTTAACTGATGACGATGAATTGACTTGGGTAACGTCAGGCAAGACAGCCGTACACACAGTCCAATAAACACACGTCTGTTGTAAGTTTAACCGATGACGATGAATTGACTTGGGTAACGTCAGGCGAGACTGATGGGCACACAGCCCAATAAACACACGTCTGTTGTAAATTTAACCGATGTAGATGAATTGACTTGGGTAACGTGAGGCGAGACTGATGGGCACACAGTCCAATAAACACACGTCTGTTGTAAGTTTAACCGATGACGATGAATTGACTTGGGTAACGTCAAGCGAGACAGACGGACACACAGTCCAATAAACACACGTCTGTTGTAAGTTTAACCGATGACGATGAATTGACTTGGGTAACGCCAGGCGAGACTGATGGGCACACAGTCCAATAAACACACGTCTGTTGTAAGTTTAACCGATGACGATGAATTGACTTGAGTAATGTCAAGCGAGACAGACGGACACACAGTCCAATAAACACACGTCTGTTGTAAGTTTAACCGATGACGATGAATTGACTTGGGTAACGTCAGGCGAGAACTGATGGGCACACAGTCCAATTAACACACGTCTGTTGTAAGTTTAACCGATGTAGATGAATTGACTTGGGTAACGTCAGACAGGACAGACGGACACACAGCCCAATAAACACATGTCTGTTGTAAGTTTAACCGATGTCGATGAATTGACTTGGGTAACGTCAGACGGGACAGACGGACACACAGCCCCGTCAGCACACGTCTGTTGTAAGTTTAACTGATAGCGATGAATTGACTTGGGTAACGTTAGACGGGACAGACGGGCACACAGTCCAATAAACACACGTCTGTTGTAAGTTTAACCGATGTAGATGAATTGACTTGGGTAACGTCAGACGGGACAGACGGACACACAACCCAGTCAACACACGTCTGTTGTAAGTTTAACTGATAGCGATGAATTAACTTGGGTAACGTCAGGCGAGACTGATGGGCACACAGTCCAATAAACACGCGTCTTTTGTAAGTTTAACCGATGACGATGAATTGACTTGGGTAACGTAAGGCGAGACTGATGGGCACACAGTCCAATAAATACACGTCTGTTGTAAGTTTAACCGATGACGATGAATTGACTTGGGTAACGTCAAGCGAGACAGACGGACACACAGTCCAATAAACACACGTTTGTTGTAAGTTTAACCGATGTAGATGAATTGACTTGGGTAACGTCAGACGGGACAGACGGACACACAACACAGTCAACACATGTCTGTTGTAAGTTTAACTTATAGCGATGAATTGACTTAGGTAACGTAAGGCGAGACAGACGGACACACAGTCCAATAAACACACGTGTGTTGTAAGTTTAACTGATGGCGATGAATTGACTTGGGTAACGTCAGACGGGACAGAGGACAAACAGCCCAATAAATACACGTCTGTTGTAAGTTTAACTGATGGCGATGAATTGACTTGGGTAACGTCAGGCGGGACAGAGAACACACAGCCCAATCAATACACGTCTGTTGTAAGTTTAACCGATGACGATGAATTGACTTGGGTAACGTCAAGCGAGACAGACGGACACACAGTCCAATAAACACACGTCTGTTGTAAGTTTAACCGATGTAGATGAATTGACTTGGGTAACGTCAGACGGGACAGACGGACACACAACCCAGTCAACACACGTCTGTTGTAAGTTTAACTGATAGCGATGAATTGACTTGGGTAACGTCAGGCAAGACAGACGGGTACAAAGTCCACTAAACACACGTCTGTTGTAAGTTTAACCGATGTAGATGAATTGGCTTGGGTAACGTCAGGCGAGACAGACGGGCACACAGTCCAATAAACACACGTCTGTTGTAAGTTTAACCGATGTAGATGAATTGGCTTGGTAACGTCAGGCGAGACAGACGGGCACACAGTCCAATAAACACACGTCTGTTGTAAGTTTAACCGATGTAGATGAATTTACTTGGGTAACGTCAGGCGAGACTGATGGACACACAGCTCAATAAACACACGTTTGTTGTAAGTTTAACCGATGTAGATGAATTGACTTGGGTAACGTCAGGCGAGACTGATGGACAGACAGCCCAATAAACACACGTCTGTTGTAAGTTTAACCGATGTATATGAATTGACTTGGGTAACGTCAGGCGAGACTGATGGACACACAGCCCATTAAACACACGTCTGTTGTAAGTTTATCTGATGTCAATGAACTGATTCGGGTTACGTCAACCGGGACAGGTGGATAAACAGTCGTGGATTCGAGACTGAAGAAGTCTGTATATCGTAACTGTTTGAAGAAGGCTACTCCATTTTGTGTACAAATTTAGTTATTTCTTAAATCAGAAGTCATCAATCCCATTTATATAATTCATAGTCCCATTTATTGCACAACCAATACAACTGATTATGTTATCATGTGTTAAAAATGACATTAAACTTGGGCCCTGTTTCAATATTCACATACGTCACGTCAACATGACAATATGACAACCCTTGTTTGCTATATTTATGTAACAATATTGTTTGACAACTTATGTTATACCTCAGTCGTGTTATCTGGATTCCTGTAAATGGTCATGAAGTATTCACTAATTAATAGAACCTGTAACCAATAATACTGAACATATTGACTTGATGATTAATAAAAAAACTACGCAAGCAAGCCTGCCAACGTTTAGATGTAAATAAAAAAATACAAGCAAGACGCGTCTTTCAAAGACATGAATAATGTTAAATGCCAAAACGGCGCTCCTGACAAAAGGAATATGCAACGAGCTGTCACTTGCACCCATTAATACAAAAAATGAATGTCAGAGCTGCACGGCGTGTATATACAAACACTGCGATTTATGTTTACGACCGAGACGGTACCGGCTCCTAAGTTTTCATCCCAGTTATATGATATTCGACTGAGATGTAATGTTGTCGACAGATGCATTTTATCAGGATTAGTGACTTTGTAGGTATTTTTTTTCAAGAAAAGAATATAAACATACACGATAATGGTCACAACATTAGAATATTATATGAATTATGTAGGTACTTGTTTATGTTGTTTGTACGTTGTTTGTATGTTGTTTGTACGTGTACGTTGTTTATGTTGTTTGTATGTTGTTTATGTCGTTTGTACGTTGTTTGTATGTTTTTTGTGTTGTTTATGTTGTTTGAACGTTGTTTGTACGTGGTTGTATATACGTTTTTTGTATGTTCGTACGTTGTTTGTATGTTGTTTGTACGTTGTTTGTATGTTATTTGTATTTTGTTTGTACGTTGTTTGTATGTTGTTTATGTTCTTTGTACGTTGTTTGTACGTTGTTTGTATTTTATTTGTTCGTTGTTTGTACGTTGTTTGTATGTTGTTATGCTATTTGCACGTTGTTCGTATGTTGTTTGTATGTTGTTTGTATGTTATTTGTACGTTGTTTGTATGTTGCTTATGATGTTTGTATGTTGTTTATGTTATTTGTACGTTGTTTGTACATTGTTTATGTTGCTTGTATGTTGTTTGTATGTTATTTATGTTGTTGGTGTTGTCTATGTTGTTTATGTTGTTTGTACGTTGTTACTGTATATTTAACGACGAACAAAAGTTGAATTGCAAAAAACTTCGTTTTCATCAGGAAATGTAATTTATTGTAAAAAATAAAAATAATAAATGTTTGTATTTCATTGTATTTCGAATAAAATATTTGAATAACAATGCAATATTTTCAATATATTCAAATGTGTTGTTTGAAAATGAACGGAACGGTTTTCGTCATGGATTGATACGGTATTTGATACTCATATTTGCGTATTGTTGGTAAATAAAATGTATTGATTGATGATTGTGAATCTTTAATAATCGATTTAAGTCGTTTCCACATATATAATACATTTTCTAAAACTTGGCCTGCCATATCTACTTGCCATACATCTTCAAACATTATACTGTTTATTGAGGCATGTAGAACATTTTAACAACTATATAATTATATTCTAGTAATATTTGTCACTGACCTTGTTTGACTAATTTTTCGTCGTTTTTCTATTTGTTACTTCCTTCTTGTGTTTATATCAAAAGGCATTGATAATAATGTAAATATAATTTGTATCTTAAGATCAAATTATTTCATTTTCGTAGCCTGTCAGCATGTGTTAGCGCAAGAGGAAACAATCATAGTTCACCTCTTATACGTCATATTATGGTGGCTGATTTCTGCGTTGTCGTGTTGTCGTTTAGGCGGGGCGCCGACACGATAACACGAAACACGAAAACACGGCATCACGACAGAACGACAATTTGACAAAACGACGGATTTCACGGGACAGCACGACGTCGTGTTGTCGTTTCGGCGCGTGGCGTGTTTTCGTTTTGGCGCCCTATTTGTCGTTGTTTCGTTCAGTCGTGTTGGCACCCGGCCAGAATGACAACACAAAAACACGCCAAACGGTCTTTTTTGTCGTTGTGTCGTGTCGGAGACTCGCCAGAACGACAAAACAACATCATGACAAACGGTCCTTTTTGTCGTTGTGTCGTGTCGGACCCACCAGAACGACAACACAACATGCCAAACGACTTATTTGTCGTTGTGTCGTGTCGGAGACCCACCAGAACTACAGCACAACAACATAACAAACGGCCTATTTGTCGTTGTGTCGTGTCGGAGACCCGCCAGAACATTAACACAACATGCCAAACGGCCTATTTGTCGTTGTGTCGTGTCGGAGACCCACCAGAACGACAACACATGTCAAACGGTCTATTTGTCGTTGTGTCGTGTCAGAGACCCGCCAGAACTACAGCAAAACAACATGACAAACGGCCTATTTGTCGTTGTGTCGTGTCGGAGACCCACCAGAATGGCAACACGAAAACACGCAACATGACAACATGACAAATGGCCTATTTGTCGTTGAGTCGTGTCGGAGACCCGCCAGAACGACAACACGACAACATGATAAACGGTCTATTTGTTGTTGTGTCGTGTCGGAGACCCGCCAGAACGACAACACGACAACATGACAAACGGCATATTGTCATTGTGTCGTGTCGGAGACCCACCAGAACGACAACACGACAACACGCAACATGACAATCGGCCTATTTGTCGTTGTGTCGTGTTGGAGACCCGCCAGAACGACAACACGACAACATGCTAAACGGTCTATTTTTCGTTGTGTTGTGTCGGAGACCCGCCAGAACGACAACACGCAACATGCCAAACGGCCTATTTGTTGTTGTGTCGTGTCGGAGACCCACCAGAATGATAACACAACAACATGCCAAACTGTCTATTGTCGTTGTGTCGTGTCTGAGACCCGCCAGAACGAAAACACGCAACATGCCAAACGGTCTATTTGTCGTTGTGTCGTGTCGGAGACCCGCCAGAATGACAACATGACAACATGCCAAACGGTCTATTTGTCGTTGTGTCGTGTCGGAGACCCGCCAGAACGAAAACACACAACATGCCAAACGGTCTATTTGTCGTTGTGTCGTGTCGGAGACCCACCAGAATGATAACACAACAACATGCCAAACTGTCTATTGTCGTTGTGTCGTGTCTGAGACCCGCCAGAACGAAAACACGCAACATGCCAAACGGTCTATTTGTCGTTGTGTCGTGTCGGAGACCCACCAGAACGACAACACAACAACATGCCAAACGGCCTATTTGTCGTTGTGTCGTGTCGGAGATCCGCCAGTACGACAACACGAAAACATGCCAAACGGTCTATTTGTCGTTGTGTCGTGTCGGACATTCGTCAGTACGACAACACGAAAACATGCCAAACGGTCTATTTGTCGTTGTGTCGTGTTGGAGACCCGCCAGAACAACAACACGAAAACATGCCAAACGGTCTATTTGTCGTTGTGTCGTGTCGGAGACGCGCCAAATCGACAACACGAAAACATGCCAAACGGTCTATTTATCGTTGTGTCGTGTCGGAGATCCGCCAGTACGACAACACAAAAACATGCCAAACGGTCTATTTGTCGTTGTGTCGTGTTGGAGACCCGCCAAACCAACAACACGAAAACATGCCAAACGGTCTATTTGTCGTTGTGTCGTGTCGGAGACCCGCCAGTACGACAACACAACAACATGCCAAACGGTCTCTTTGTCGTTGTGTCGTGTCGGAGACCCGCCAGAACGACCACACAACAACATGCCAAACGGTCTATTTGTTGTTGTGTCGTGTCGGAGACCCGCCAGTATGACAACACGAAAACATGCCAAACGATATATTTGTCGTTGTGTCGGGTTGGAGACCCGCCAGAACAACAACAAGAAAATATGCAACATGACAACATGACAAACGGCCTTTTTGTCGTTGAGTCGTGTCGGAGACCCGCCAGGTCAACAACAAGAAAATATGCAACATGACAAACGGCCTATTTGTCGTTGTGTCGTGTTGAGAACCCGCCAGAACAACAACAAGAAAATATGCAACATGACAACATGACAAACTACCTTTTAGTCGTTGTGTCGTGTCGTGTCGGAGACCCACCAGAACGACAACACGAAAACACGCAACATGACATGACATACGGCCTATTTGTCGTTGTGTCGTGTCGGAGACCCGCCAGAACGACAACACCAAAACACACAACATGATATGACAAACGGCCTATTTGTCGTTGTGTCGTGTTGGAGACCCACCAGAACGACAACACAAAAACACACAACATGACAACACACCAAACGGTCTATTTGTCGTTCTGTTGTGTTGTCGTTCTGTCGTGTTGTAAAGTTTGTGATTGATTCTTTGAGTGTTTTTAACCTTGGTATCATCATGTTTGCCTAAACACGTCGATTTGTGCCTAGACTGGCAGCTACACTGATTGACAAACTTTTGATATTAACTATAATTTATTATGACACAATGACGTTTACTTTTAACAATTTCGTTCTGGTGGAAGGCAATTACTGTTATACGAATATAAGTCTTTACTTACATGTACTTGTAGCTTACAGTTCACTGCGTATTACTAACCATCAAGTTTTTATAGTATATATCAGTTTAGATTTGTTTGTATATGTTTTGTTGTAATCTTCATATATGGCGGCAAACTAACCATATTGTCTAGCTGACATTTTCACTTACCAAATATTAGCGTGGAAAGGTTTCCTTGCACTGCTGCAGCTACCCAACAGCAGTAACTTTGTTCCTTAAAACAATCACTTATTCGATCATAATTATGACTTGATTGCTGTAAGTATATTGCTTACTTCATCATCGTCCTCTTATTTAAGAAGTAACTGGAATTATATGTGATCTCTAATCAATGGGGTACGTGGTGTAGTGGTTGAGCATCGGACCGAGGATCGGAGCATCACGTGTTCAATCCTCCACCACGGCAATGTGTAGTGTCCTTGATCAAGACACTTCAACAGCATGTGCTGGGTACTATATCTGCCTAGGAAGACATCCAGTGTGATTTGTCTAAGTTGCAAGACCGTATTTCACAATGAAGAAAATATATACTCGTAAGTTTAAAACAACGGATTTGGCTTTCTTATTCCGTCATTACTACAATAACTAAAACTTGCACACTATTTATAAATGCAAAAGCTAATCTAGCTAGTATTCCATGTGTTTTGAATATTTTATTTAGACTGCTTCTATGTGTTAACATATTAATATACCTTGATTCATATACAATATAATTATATGTTTTACTGCCTTACTTGTCATTGACAAATGTTTACTATACGTTTGAGCTTGTAATCTCATGAGATTAATTGCTAGTGTTATGAGAACAGTTTTTATTTAGATAACAAACATAATACTATAAAATGTCTATATATATATATATGTATGTGTGTGTGTGTGTGTGTGTGTGTGTGTGTGTGTGTGTGTGTGTGTGTGTGTGTGTGACTTTAAAATGCATTATGCTATATTGATTTCAGCCTTTTTAATACCGTTTGCATTATTGTAATACCGCAGAGTTGGGTAGTGGTTGAACGTCCGCCTCGCATGCAGAAGGTCGTGAGTTAGATCCCTGGCCGATACCAAAGATTTAAAAATGGTTCTATAAGCCTCCTTGCTCGGCGCTCGGCATTTAGAGGATATGTCTACGTCTGGTCGGGTCTGGTGTCAGTATAATGTAACTGGTTGGGGTATCATACCATGTGTCTGTGGCATGATACTCCAGTGTCAGTATAATGAAACTGGTTGGGGTATCATACCATGTGTCTATGGCATGATACTCCAGTGTCAGTATAATGTAACTGGTTGGGGTATCATACCATGTGTCTGTGGCATGATACTCCAGTGTAAGTATAATGTAACTGGTTGGGGTATCATACCATGTGTTTGTGGCAAGATACTTCAGTGTGACAGTATAATGTGACTGGGTGGGGTATCATACCATGTGTCTGTGGCATGATACTCCAGTGTCAGTATAATGTAACTGGTTCGGGTGTCATACCATAGTGTCTGTTGCATGATACTCCAGTGTCAGTATAATGTAACTGGTTGGGGTATCATACCATGTGTCTGTGGCATGATACTCCAGTGTGACAGTATAATGTAACTGGTTGGGGTATCATACCATGTGTTTGTGGCATGATACTTCAGTGTGACAGTATAATGTGACTAGGTGGGGTATCATACCATGTGTCTGTGGCATGATACTCCAGTGTCAGTATAATGTAACTGGTTGGAGTATCATACCATGTGTCTGCGGCATGATACTCCAGTGTGACAGTATAATGAAACTGGTTGGGGTATCATACCATGTGTCTGCGGCATGATACTCCAGTGTGACAGTATAATGTGACTGGTTGGGGTATCATACCATGTGTCTTCGGCATGATAGTCCAGTGTTAGTATAATGTCACTGGTTGGGGTATCATACCATTTGTCTGCTGCATGATACTCCAGTGTGACATGTGTCTGTGGCATGATACTCCAGTGTGACATGTGTCTGTGACATGATACTTCAGTGTGACATCTGTCTGCTGCATGATACTCCAGTGTGACATGTGTCTGCGACATGATACTCAAGTGTGACATTTGTTTGCGGCATGATACACTATTGTGGCATGTGTATGTGGCATGATACTCCAGTGTGACATGTGTCTTTGGCATGATACTCCAGTGCGACATGTGTCTGTGGCATGATACTCCAGTGCGACATGTGTCTGTGTGTCTGTGGCATGATACTCCAGTGCGACATGTGTCTGTGGCATGAAACTCCAGTGTGACAGCGCTAATTCTAAAGTAAACACCGTCGCGAAATGAATAAAAGTTGAAAGCGACGCTAAACACCACACAACAACAACAACATCATTGTTACAGTTACTGACAAAGCATTTTATCATATGGTGTTTTTATTGCATCTTTATAGCTTCGTCTAATGGCGAAATCTTTGCTTCCACGAATAAATCTACTTAAGTTAAACAGTGCTAGAAATTTAAACATATTTTGGTGAGAATATGAAAAGTATATAAAACAGTATACTGTCATACAGTAAGGATATTACAATTTTTTCTTCATTTCATACATAAGGTCATAGACCTGTCAGAGCACAATCATAAAAATACATGCAATATAAACAAGTAACCAATTTTGTACAATCTTTAGCCTAGATATGTATGACGAATGAAGTGAAATTTAAACTTTAGATAATACAAATGTTTATTTAAGTCCAGTTTTAACACATCAAGGGTAAATATAAAATTCAAATAAAAACAAATTATAATTATGCTTGTAACGCATTCATGTGAGAAGAAACGACAAACTAAAAAACTAATCTATAATATGTTTGATCTTTGTTCAAAACTTTTGTTAATATATATAGACCGATGTCTAATAGTTTAATTAGTTTCACTGCTTTTCAACTTCAGTTATATGAAGCTGTCTTTCCCATATATCGACGCTTTACTGCAGCGGCAGGTGATATGGTATAGGGGAATGTTTGTGCAATGTTAACGGTTGTATCTAATTATTGAATTCAGTTACATCATATGCCTGTAACAACCTTCGATAAATAAGTGTTTACATTGTTATCAAAGAAAAGGCCCTCGATGTCAAAATTGGTCTTACAAGGTTTTAAATAATTGCTCAAGTATTGTCTGGTATTAATAAAACAAATATGAATAATGTTTTAGTGAAGCATAAACTGCTTGATAAGGTTAAACTGCTTGTTTTAAAAAAGTACAAAACTGAACGGTGCGATATTGAAAACTTAGAAAACTATAGAAATAGTACAGGAGACGATAAGTTACATATAGAATGTATAAAAAATCATTTGTAACGGAAATTTTGTTTTACAATACCACAACCACGTAGTTATAAATCTGATCTGTCTAAAGTCCGTTGTGAAATGGCACCAATTCGCTTAGAAACGGGTAGCTATGAAAGGCTGCCAGTTTGTGAAAGGGTATGCCCGTTTTGCAGTTACGAAGTAGGATTCATTTTATCCTTAAATGTCCGGTTTATAATTACATAATATTACAGCTGATGGATATCTTATAACTATACAGACGAACATAAGTTTAATTTCCTATTTAATATTTCAAATTTGATAAGAATATGTCCCAAAACCTGCTTTCAAATATTACAGCGGGGATCAGGTAGAATGTTTAACAATGTACATAATTATGCTATATCTGAATAATGTATGACAGTTATATCTATTAAACTGTTGGTATTCCAAATGAATTCATAATTATTACTTGTGAGCAATAGTTGTTAATCAGGTCATAGCAAATCTGTTTGAGATGATAACTGGTTTCTTACAACACTTTTAATAAGCACTTATATTGACATTTTGGCGCAGTTTTATAAAACTCAAGTGTTGTAACATATTTCATTTTAGTACATGTGTATATATAGAGGTCGCATAAAATTAGGTTCATGTTTTATTGTTATGGATAAAAAATACAAAAATGTTTTGAAAAAAATCTATGTATGCTTACTTAAGAGAAATTAATCTCTCAGTCTCTCGTAACTCTTCAATGAATGACAAAGTGCATAGTGTATGATTTTCTGTTATATTATTCTTTGTGATTATATTTTGTATATAGTTTTCACTATGGTGATATCTAAATAGAGGCTATATAAATATATATATATCAATTATCAATATCTACTAGTATATATATATATATGTGTGTGTGTGTATGAAGAAGGTATACATTTTATTTATAAATAGAATAACCAACTTTTAGCCGGGTAACCGTCGGCCATCCGTAAAGCAATCGACAATATTGATGCATGACCTATTCATGATTGTAACCGCAGTATTATAGCCGTCAGTTGTCATAAAACGTTACAGTGCATGGCGGTATGTCCCTCGAGGCTTTATAACGTGAAGTCGCGGAGGATATTTTATTTATTTTATGTAATGATTTATTATACAAATATTTTATAGTAAACAAAACCGCAATATGTAGCTCGCATCGTAGGTTGATGTCATTTGCGACATTTTACTAAACGACATTATCAACATGTCTCGCTCTGTTTAAGGTCATGGTAATTGCAATAACAGATGCAACTTCATTTTTATAATAGCATTTAATTAATGCAATTGATTAATTAGAAATTAATTTTAATTGATACACGTTTCTGTTGCCCATAAAATATAACCGGTGTTATATATCGAAACGAGCTTGATTTTGTCACATCACGACTGTCTGCTTAAGACTATATCAAAAGTGCCTTCACACTGGAATATCTTGACTCAGATAAATGGTTTGATACCCCACCAAGTCATCGGGCCGACGAAACCTAAAACTTGCCTCTAAATGCTAGTTCAAGTCTTTGTTATGATTCGGTCGGATATCGAACCGAGGACTTTCCGCATGCGTGGATACTACTACTCTACCACTAGATCACCGTGATATGTTCTGTCATTTAGGTTACAGTGTGTTAAAATATAGCATAACAAGTCTGCTGTAGGACGTATATTCTCTCTATATATCTATATATATAATTTTTTCTATCTTTCTCTCTCCATTGTAAGACCCAGTTATATCGTCTGGTTACCGACTGTTCAAACGCGCCGTACAAACTCTCACTGTGACATCTGTGGAAATGGCTCGAGCCCTGTTCTGCAAACACAATATGTGAAAAATATTTACTAGCTTTTTGTGGAAGGACGTTGGTTGTACACAGATTCAGATTCATGTATATGCATCCGGGTCTACACGGAATATGTATATGTCTATACGCACACCACAACCATTGGAAACAGGAAGTGCTTCCGTGGGGTATAATGGCGGTTATCGATAAGCATTGCTTCTTTTTCTTTAAAACATTTGAATGTTCACTTTTATTTGAATGGTATTATATATGTATTATGAACATGTTGAAAGCATTGTCATGTTTGAATGTAAAAAAATGACGCTTGGAAATTGTATGAATCCATGCTTTTACTTTGCCAACAGTTTACACACTGAACAGAAAAAAAATCTCTTATATGCTACATGAATTCTACTTTTCTCATTATATTTTGGCAGTGCAGAGGTCCATAAACAATCACATGTAAGTTTACTTCTTTCATTTTTAGTTGTTCAATGAATTACTTCTTTTACTTTTCATGCTTGTTTTTATTTAGTATAGAATAAAGAACCAAAAACCAATGGCGGATCCACACCTTTACCATACTTACCGGCATCCTGACCATCTCAGTCTCCAATACTGGAGAGTCACAAAATTAAATATCGAAAATCAAACTGCTTTGAATTCTATAGGCATAAAATATCTATTCTTGTGGTTAACGTTCAAGTAAAGTTTACAGAACATAAGTGTGTGTTTTATATTGAACTTTATGAGTAAATAAAGACGCGAATTATTCATTCGAAAACACATTTATGCTTTTGGTTTGAATTGCAGACTATGATTAAAACTTGTCATTGGGGAGATATAACACTGAAGAACGTGATTGCCGTTTCAACAAGTGTGATAAAGTAATTACATGGTAAATGCTGAAATAGTTGTTTTCGTTACGCCGTCTGTGATTTTAAACGAGAAGGTAAGATAAACACAAATCTTTTCAAACGTCAATTACTTTTCTTAGTCTAAACATGCGAACAAACGGGACATTAATATTTATAATATGTGAAATGGGCCTCAGGAAATGGATATTCAATTTTACTGTATATTCTATGTTTATATATGTGCATTAGCATTGTTCGCTATATGCTGGGATATCGGTTAGGATCAGATTATACGTTTTGTCTGAGCCGATATTGAAGTATATAGCGCATATTTAACGAGTTACCTATTACCACTCATTGTATGGCATTAGCTTGTTCATTTTATGTTTATTATCATGTTCTTTATAAATGCAATTATATGTATGCTGCTCTCCAATACTGTAGGAAATAAAGAAGATATATATAGTATATTATATATATTTCATTCATCCAAACGAACACTAACACTGGCAGGTACACTTTTCAATCTTTCATACCTTTATTTTGATGGGGGTCAGCTTAGTCTGTCATTTCTCATCTCTTGTCGTTAAGGTCGCGGGTTCGGGCACAGCTCGATCCATCCAAGGTTCCGAGCACAGCTCGATCCATCCGAGATTCGAGAACAGCTTGATCGATCCAAGGTTTTAAACAGGACAGCTTGCAGAGAGACGGTGATATGTCAAATACACAACTGTCTGACGTAATCTTTAACTCATGAAACAACTTAGTCTGGTGGCAAAGTATCGGACGGAGGGCTACATTATTATCAATATCATCATCAAACATCAATCATCAATCATCATCATCATCATCATCACCATCACCATCACCGCCATCGTCATCGTCATCATCATCACCTTATTATCATTATTATTATTATATTTATTATTGTATTGGATATCATTATTATCATAATTATTGTTGTTATTGTTATTTTTATTGTTATTATTATATTTTGATTATTGTTGTTTTTATTGTTATTATTGTTAATATTATTATTATTATTATTATTATTATTATTATTATTATTATCAAGGTCCTGGTAGGTATGTTTTTCAAATCTTTAACCGATCTCTGGTCCGAAGTTTCAATCAATAAGATCAGCTAATATATGGAAAACTTAACACTGGCGTTAGAAAAGTTCATTGTCTCGTCAAATTGTTTCTTTCAGGCACGGCATGTCTTAACTGAACCACTTCCAAAGAAGTGTTATTTCCACCAGTAGTTTTAGAAAACATAATTGTACTGTAAACTTCGTTTTTAACATTGCAGTGTGTCCCTTTAAAGGTTTAACATATAGATACCCGTTCTTTTGATTCGGATTGCATACCATACCGCAGTTACACGTAACATGTGACATTATGTTGTGCAAATCCAATTATTCCTTGCCTAAAACAGGCCTTGGACAATACATATTATTTAAGCCATTGTATTCCTTGATCATGTAATTTTCTACTAAGGTGAATGACTTATCAAAAGACTTGAACGGATTATGAAGTATATATAGTGTGTATTATACTACTCTGGAGTTTGTTTTCAAAATACTCTACTAGTGAGATTAACCAACTATTGACTTTATTTAAAGTTCCTTCTCAACCGATGCAAAATGATCTGCATATACGTTATTGTCTTAGCAGGGCTGGGTTAACTCAGGTATCTATCAACCATGGGATCGTGAGTTCGAATATCTGCCTGGCTACAGTCTCCGTAATGATTGATATTCTTAATTGTTTCTTATTGTCATAAGTCTCTCACTGCTGATACAAGTGGAAAAACTATCAGTTTCTTGCGTAGATGGTGTGTTTGAGTACTGGTTAACCTTCCAGGTTCCTAGGAAAGAGTGGTTAAGTTTACTGATCGTCTTGCCTAGAAATGATGCTAAATATTCAATAAAAAAAATGTTTGCCGATTTTTTATTTAATTTCATAAACACTGATACTCATTAAAATTTGGTTAACTACCTTAATTGGTTATTCCTATACACATCTTATCACATTTAAATCACTCCAAATAATATCAATAACCATAATATCTTACTTATTATATAAAGCCGGGCCGAATTAGCTCAGTCGGTTACGCGTCTGACTATCAATCCAGGGGTCGTGAGTTCGAATCCCCGCCCGGCAACAGTCTCCGTGATGATTGATTTACGACATTGTGTCTCATTATCATTCGTCTCTCACCACTGATTTAAGTGGGAAAGTTATCAGTTACTTGCGGAGATGGGGTGTGCTCGAGTACTGATTAATCCCAGGAAACAGTGGTTAGGTTAACTGATCGTCTGTTAACCCTCGATGGCATAAAAATGACGCTAAATATTCAATCAATCAATCAATACTTATTGTATAACGTTATGTTACTAACTTCTTTATCGAACCGATTGTATCAAAATGATGTTACACTAAATCAGCATTAAACCGATTATATCAAGATGATGTTATACTAAATTCAGCATTAAACCGATTATATCAAGATGATGTTATACTAACGTCACTTCGTTATTCGTGTTTCGGTTTTCAACTCAGACTAGCCCTAAACTTACTTACCTCCGAAATTGAAGAGCAGACGAGAAGTAAATAATACATTAACTTATGTCTGCTAAAAGGATCGCCAAATGGCAGATGTTGTAATTTCTATTGGATCATTTGTTCAATATAAGTGAAGCAATTTATAACAAAATTATGATTTATAAAAACACAAATAAACTGCCTCACTTAATCTTAGGAATTTTACTCTAATCAGAAGTACTCTAAATCCGTAGAGCTTATAATACATTAAATCTCCACATTTTTACAACGACGAAGGTTTAATATTTCATATATTACACATGTTGCGATATCTTTACTAAACCCAAACAAGCCTATAAAACTGCGACAACTATAAAATATAACGGACTTAAACTATTCAAAAATATAAAATATAAAGGACTTAAACTTAAACTCGCCTGATGCAAACTGCGACATCTATAATATATAACGGATTAAAACTCAAACTAGCCTGATGCAAACTGCGACATCTATAATATATAACGGATTAAAACTCAAACTAACCTGATGCAAACTGCGACATATATTAATTATAACGGACTTCAGCTCAAACTAGCCTGATGAAAACTGCGACATCTATAAAATATAACGGATTAAAACTCAAACTAACCTGATGCAAACTGCGACATCTATAAAATTTAAGGGGTTTAAACTCAAATTTGCCTGATGAAAACTGTGACATCTTTACAATAAAACCTGTTTAAACCCAAACAAGCTTATAAAACTTCGAAAACTATAAAATATAACGGACTTAAACTCAAACTAGCCTGATGCAAACTGTGACATCTAAAAAATATAACTGATTTAAACTCAAACTAGTCTGATGCAAACTGCGACATCTATAAAATATAAGGGGTTTAAACGCACACTTGCCTGATGAAAACGGTGACATCTTTACAATACAAACAGTTTAAACCCAAACAAGCCTATAAAATTGCGACATTTATAAAATAAACTTGAGGTTTTAACACAAACCAGCCTTGTAAAAACAAAGAAATCTATAACATAAACCCAGATGAGAACTGCGACATCTAATAAATATTAGGGCTTTAAACTCAAACCAGCATGTTGAAAACTGCGAAATTTATAAAAAATATAGTAAGTTTAAAATCAAACCAGCCTAATGAATACTACGACATCTATAAAACACAACAAGTTTAAACCCAAACCAGTCGGAAGAAAACTACGACATCTATAAAATATAAGGGTTTTAAATCCAAACCAGTTTGATGAAAACTACATCTATAAAATATACTATGAGTTTAAACTCAAACTAATCTGATGAAAACTATGACATCTATAAAATATAACAAGTTTAAACCCTAATCAGATTAATGAAAACTGCGACATTTATAAGATATGGGTTAAATCCCAAACCAGTCTGATGAAGTCAGGCGTACCGAGTGATTTTAAATATACCAAGAGGAATTATTGAGTAAATTACCGAGAGACCACTACTGCCTTTATGACATTGAACTGAATTTAACCGTCCGGTAATTGGAAAGCCACTTGCACCGTTGATATTCGTATTCCCTTCATAAATTACTTTTAAAGTCGAGCAACGAGCATTGTATATTACTTAATATTCTGAATATGCAAAAGATACATCCATATGTATATTCTATCCACATTTGATATGCCCTATGCATCAAGTACAGCGTTATAATTATACAACAAAATGACTATAGAGTGATATGATAAATGTAATATGATATATTTTATAGAAGGTGTTAATTAGCCAAGCCACACCTGTGTCTGAATTATCTGTAACTATAAACATAATAGTTCATTTAATTATATGTGCTACTATCATAATGGAAACTCGAGTTTATGGATTTAAAAAGCGTTCATGTAATCGTGATGTGAGGGCGTGGAAGGTAACACAAACTACAATCCCCATTACAACTCCAAGAGCAGGTTAAATTCTATGATGTGAAAGTTTTGATCAATACATTGAATTCACATACTCTTATATATATATATGCTTGTCTTATAAAGGTCTCGATTATCCATTAGATTTTTCACAACCGGTTTGACGAAAATCGACCTAAATTGATAGCCGTCCTTTTCGCATTGAACATAACCTCTAATTTTCGACTTACTCTCAGAAATTAGTTTGTTGTTTAAATGTGTGTAAAGTAACAAGGTTTATTTAGGTTTCATCAGTCAATGAGCATTGTTTATAAAAAGCATTTCAAAAACAGAAATTCTATAATAATAATTTTCTTTACAACAAACAAAACGCGTCCCTTGTAATGTTATTTCTGGTGAATATAAAGTTCACTGTGTATGTGTATATACACTACTGTCTACAGGATTGCGTTCAGCATGGTTAACCATGTTAAACGTAAACGGTGACCAACCGAACAAAAGTAAACGGAATCGGACTATATCGGTGCTGTCCATCAATTTCTCAAGTCACGTGATTGAACACACTGCTGTGTTAGCAAACGCTTGAAGCGAATCTATCGTTCAGGTGACTTGTGTTATCAAACGTTACTTTACAAACCACCTTTTAACGTTTAATTGAACTGAACGTAGCCCTGGCCAAGTTTCAAATCCCATAATGCACACAACCGTAATGTAAATATACAAGCTCAGATAAGTATGCATGTATGAAGTAGCATACGTCAACATGTACACCGACCGAGGTTAACATTCAACATTTAAGTACAGAAAGCAGGGAGACGAATATCAAATTAAGTTCTTAATACTCAACTAACAACTTATGTTGTATGCATAAAAATAAAGTTTACATTTTTTTCTGTGTCTCTGAAGATATGGGTGAGTGTGATTGGGGGCTATATTAGCACAGTGTGATATACATATTTGCTATCAAGTGCAAGTCAATCTGTGATGCATTAACGATGAAAAGTAGATATAATTTTGTGATACTTATACATTTTGTACTCTGTAGTGTTAGTGGATAAGGAAGTACTTTTGAAAATATGTTGCTTTTATGCATGAATACTGTTGAGAAGTTATTATTTTGTAATGCAGTTTATAACAATGTATGATACAAAACGACAGAGAAGTATAGATAACGCTGTGGTGCAGTATTATATAACATTATGACAAAAAACAACAACTGAAAAATAGATATCACTTTGTGATGCAATATATACCACTTTATGATAAAAAGAAGTGTGAAGAATATATTACTTTATGGTGTAGATTGTATTTATCACATTATGGTGCAGATTGTATATATCACTTTACGATGCAGATTGTATATATCACTTTATGGTGCAGATTGTATGTATCACTTTACGGTGTATATTGTATATATCACTATATGGTGCGGATTGTATATATATCACTTTACGATGTGCAGATTGTATATATCACTTTACGGTGCAGATTTTATATATCGCTTTACGATGCGGATTGTATAATCAATTTCGGTGCATATTGTATATATCCCTTTATGGTGCAGATTGTATATATCATTTTATGGTGCAGATTGTATATATTACGTTATGGTGCTGATTGTATATATCACGTTACGGTGCAGATTGTTTATATCACTTCATGGTGCAGATTGTATATATCACGTTATGGTACAGGTTTTATATATCACTTTACGCTGCAGATTTTATATATCACTTTACGGTACACATTGTATATTTCATTTTACGGTGCAGATTGTATATATCACGTTACGGTGCAGATTGTTTATATCACTTTATTGTGTATATAATATATATCACTTCACGGTGCAGATTGTATATATCACTTTACGGTGCAGATTGTATATATCACTTTATGGTAAAGATTTTATATATCACTTTACGCTGCAGATTTTATATATCACTTTACGATGCATATTGTATATATCACTTTACGGTGCAGATTATATATATTACTTTAAGGTGCAGGTTTTATATATCACTTACGGTGCATATTGCATATATCATTTAATGGTGCCGATTGTATATATCACTTTATGGTGCAGATTGTATACATCACTTTACTGTGCAGCTATTTTATATATCACTTTACGGTGCAGATTGTTTATATCACTTTATGATGTAGATTGCATTAATCACGTTATGGTGCAGATTATATATTTCACTCTACGGTGCAGATTGTATATAGCACTTTATGGTGCAGATTGTACACATCACTTCATGGTGCAGATTGTATATATCACTTTAAAGTGCAGATTCTATATTTTACTTTATAGTGCAGATTGTATATATCATTGTACGTTGTAGATTATATACATACCTTAAGATGCAGATTGTATGGTCACTTTACGGTGTATACTGTATATATCACTTTATGGTGCAGATTGTATATATCACTTTACAGTGCAGTGTATTGATCACTTTATGGTGTAGACTGTATATATATATATTTATGATGCAAATTGTATATATCACTTTTTACGGTGCAGATTATATATATACTTTTAAGATGTAGATTGTATATATCACTTTAACGTATAAACTGTATATATCACTTTATGGTGAAGATTGTATATATCATTTTACAGTGCAGATTGTATATATCACTTTACGGTGAAGATTATATATATCACTTGATATTGTAGATTGCATGTATATCTTTACGGTACATATTATGTATATCACTTTTTGGTGCATATTATCCATATCACTTTACGGTGTAGATGCTATATATATATATATATATATATATCACTTTTTGGTGCATATTATCCATATCACTTTATGGTGCAGATTGTATATATCTCTTAACGGTGCAGATTGTATACATTAATTTACGGTGCAGATGATTATATATCACTTAATGTTGTAGATTGCATATATCACTCTACGGTGAAGATTGTATATATCACTTAACGGTGAAGATGATATATATATCACTTGATGTTGTAGATTGCATATATATTTTGACGGTGCAGATTGTATATATCAATTCATGGTGCAGATAATATATATCACTTTACGGTGCAAATTGTATATGTCACTTTACGGTGCAGATTATATATATATCACTTCATGGTACAGATTGTATATATCACTTTACGGTTCAGATTGTATATACATATATCACTTTACAGTGTAGATTGCATATATCACTTTATGGTGCAGATTGTATACATATTAAACACTCTGGTGTAGGTATTACGTTCTGGTATATATAAAACACTACATGGTGTAAGTATATATAAAAAACACTATGGTGTAGGTACTACGTTCTGACATATTCAACACCATGGCGCAGGTACTACTTTCTGATATATATTAAACACTATGGTGGAGGTACTACTTTCTGATATATTTATGAAACATAAAGGTGTAAAAACTTCTTTCTGATATATATCAAACACTGTGTTGTAGGCACTACGTTCTGATATATATCAAACGCTATGGTGTAGGTACTACTTTCTGATATATATCAAACGCTATGGTGTAGGTACTACGTTCTGGTATATATAAAACACTACATGGCGTAGGTATATATAAAACGTTAAACACTATGGTGTAAGTACTACATTCTGATATATATTAAACACTATGGTGTAGGTATTACGTTCTGATATATATTAAACACTATGGTGTAGGTATTACGTTCTCGTATATATAAAACACTATGGTGTAGGTACTACATTCTGATATATATTAAACACTATGGTGTAAGTATTACGTTCTCGTATATATATAACACAATGGTGTAGGTACAACATTCTGATATATATTAAACACTATGGTGTAGGTATTACGTTCTCATATATATAAAACACTATGGTGTAGGTATTACATTCTGATATATATTAAACACTATGGTGTAGGTATTACGTTCTCATATATATAAAACACTATGGTGTAGGTACTACATTCTGATATATATTAAACACTATGGTGTAAGTATTATGTTCTCGTATATATAAAACACTATAGTGTAGGTACTACATTCTGATATATAATAAACACTATGGTGTAGGTATTACGTTCTCATATATATAAAACACTATGGTGTAGGGATTACATTCTGATATATATTAAACACTATGGTGTAGGTATTACGTTCTCATATATATAAAACACTATGGTGTAGGTACTACATTCTGATATATATTAAACACTATGGTGTAAGTATTACATTCTCGTATATATAAAACACTATGGTCTAGGTACTACATTCTGATATATATTAAACACTATGGTGTAGGTATTATTTTCTCGTATATATAAAACACTATGGTGTAGGTACTACATTCTGATATATATTAAACACTTTGGTGTAGGTACTACATTCTGATATATATAAAACACTATGGTGTAAGTATTACGTTCTCGTATATATAAAACACTATAGTCTAGGTACTACATTCCGATATATATTAAACACTATGGTGTAGGTATTACGTTCTCGTATATATAAAACACTATGGTGTAGGTATTACATTCTCGTATATATAAACACTATGGTGTAGGTGCTACATTTTGATATATATATTAAACACTATGGTGTAGGTATTACGTTCTCGTGTATATATAAAACACTATGGTGTAGGTACTACATTCTGATATATATTAAACACTATGGTGTAGGTATTACGTTCTCGTATATATAAAACACTATGGTGTAGGTACTACATTCTGATATATATTAAACACTATGGTGTAGGTATTACGTTCTCGTATATATAAAACACTATGGTGTAGGTATTACGTTCTCGCATATATAAAACACTATGGTGTAGGTATTACGTTCTCGTATATATAAAACACTATGGTGTAGATACTACATTCTGATATATATTAAACACTATGGTGTAGGTATTACTTTCTCGTATATATAAAACACTATGGTGTAGGTATTACGTTCTCGTATATATAAAACACTATGGTGTAGGTATTACATTCTCGTATATATAAAACACTATGGTGTAGGTACTACATTCTGATATATATTAAACACTATGGTGTAAGTATTACGTTCTCGTATATATAAAACACTATGGTGTAGGTACTACATTCTGATATATATTAAACACTATGGTGTAGGTATTACGTTCTCATATATATAAAACAATATGGTGTAGGTATTACGTTCTCATATATATAAACACTATGGTGTAGGTATTAGATTCTGATATATATTAAACACTATGGTGTAGGTATTACATTCTCGTATATATAAAACACTATGGTGTAGGTACTACGTTTTGATCTATATAAAACACTACATGGTGTAGGTACTGCGTTCTGATATATATTAAATACTCTGGTGTAAGTATTACGTACAGGTATATATAAAACACTACATGGTGTAGGTATATATAAAACGCTATGGTGTAGGTTCTAAGTTCTGATATATATTAAACACTTTGATGTAGGTAGTACGTTCTGGTATATATAAAACACTATGGTGTAGGTATTTCGTTCTGGTATATATAAAGCACTATGATGTAGATATATATTAAACACTATGGTGTAGGTGCTACGTTTTGGTATATATTAAACATTATAGTGTAGGTACTACGTTCTGGTATACATTAAACACTACTGTGTAGGTAATACGTTCTGGTATATATTGAACACTATGGTGTAGTCATTACGTTCTGGTATATATAAAACACTATGTTGTAGTTATATATATTAAACAATATGGTGTAAGTACGACGTTCTAGTATATATTAAACACTATAGTGTAGATACTACGTTCTGGTTTATATTAAACACTACAGTGTAGGTATTACGTTCTGGTATATATATCAGACACTATGGTGTAGGTACTACGTTCTGATATATATGTATTAAACACTATTGTGTAGGTACTACGTTCTGATATATATATATATATTAAACACAATGGTGCAGGTACTACGTTCTGGTATATATAAAACACTATAGTGTAGGTATTACGTTCTGATATATATAAAAAAAACTATGGTGTAGGTACTACGTTCTGATATATATAAAACACTATGGTGTAGGTACTACGTTCTGATGTATATTAAACACTATGGTGTAGGTACTACGTTCTGGTATATATAAAATACTATGGTGTAGGTACTGCGTTCTGGTATATATAAAACACTATGGTGTGATACTACATTCTGATATATATTAAACACTATGGTGTAGGTATTACGTTCTCGTATATATAAAACACTATGGTGTAGGTACTACATTCTGATATATATTAAACACTATGGTGTAGGTATTACGTTCTCGTATATATAAAACACTATGGTGTAGGTACTACATTCTGATATATATTAAACACTATGGTGTAGGTACTACATTCTGATATATATTAAACACTATGGTGTAGGTATTACGTTCTTGTATATATAAAACACTATGATCTAGGTACTACATTCTGATATATATTAAACACTATGGTGTAGGTATTACGTTCTCGTGTATATAAAACACTATGATCTAGGTACTACATTCTGATATATATTAAACACTATGGTGTAGGTATTACGTTCTCGTATATATAAAACACTATGGTGTAGGTACTACATTCTGATATATGTTAAACACTATGGTGTAGGTATTACGTTCTCGCATATATAAAACACTATGGTGTAGGTATTACATTCTGATATATATTAAACACTATGGTGTAGGTATAACGTTCTCGTATATATAAAACACTATGGTGTAGGTACTAAGTTCTGGTATATATAAAACACTATGGTGTAGGTACTACGTTCTGGTATATATAAAACACTATGGTGTAGGTACTACGTTCCGATTTATATTAAAAATTATGGTGTAGGTACTACATTCTGGTATATGTAAAACACTATGGTGTAGGTACTACGTTCTGGTATATGTAAAACATAATGGTGCAGGTACTACGTTCTGATATATATATTCAACACTATTGTGTAGGTACTACGTTCTGATATATATAAAACACTATAGTGAAGAAACCACTTTCTGACATATTTACCACTATTGCGTGGGTACTACTTTCAGGTATATATCAAACAATGTATAATAGACATCACCAGTTAAATTAAATACTTTACAGTATAGATTGTGTAGTACTAGTATAAAGGTATTCAGTGTCTCTTTTTTATTTAAATATATGGTTCTTTAAGTGTTAAAGTTCCTGTTTTATGGCTTCTTTTATCAGATCGTGTTTTTTATTATCAATACACCGCAAACAAGCAACTGTGTTACGACACTCCAAGTACGTCAACCGGTATTCAGTAGATATTGACTCTAATAAAAAAATCCTCCATGAAAAAAAACCACACACATAATACTGCTCTAAAATATACGACCACTCACGATTCAAGTGCTTACAAAAGGCTGTGATAATTGTATGATCATTTTAAAAAGAGTGTAGTGTTACATTGCTGAAATATGCACCCACTATATCAATATATATTGTTAAAACAACTGCACACTGTTCTTAAGATTTACTTGAGTACATTGAAAGTGAAACGTACTGATACTATTGAGTATCAGAAATGCAAAATATCTACACAATAACTCGGTTAACCACTATTATCAGATTACAAGAATTTTACATAGTAGAGCAAACAGTTTTGTTCAATCTTATCAAAAAATCATGTTGAAAATTGTCGATAATGTTAATGGCTTCCGTTATGTTGTTTTTTTTTATATAAAGAATGCCCAACCATAGGTCGTTGTTTCCTGTTTATTACTTGCAAACACGTGGATGGATGGATTGATGAATTGATGGATGGATGGATGGATGGATGGATGGATGGATGGATGGATGGATGGATGGATGGATGGATGGATGGATGGATGGATGGATGGATGGATGGATGGATGGATGGATGGATGGGTGGGTGGATGGATGGATGGATTGTTAGTGATGGTTACTGTAGAAATAAAATAAAATGACGGACGAACATACCAACAAAACAGTCCAACAACCAACTATCGAACCAATGAACGAATTAATGAATAAATGAATGAATGAATTGAAGTTAGTGAAAACGTATGAATAATGTAATGAACGAACGATTGAATGAATAAATGAATGAATGAATGAATGAATGAATGAATGAATGAATGAATGAATGAATGAATGAATGAATGAATGAATGAATGAATGAATGAATGAATGAATTAACGATTGAATCAATATAACAATAAATCATTGAATCAATAACTCAATTAATCAATCATTTAACTAATCAACAAAATTATTTAATCAGTCAATAAAGCAATAAATTTACTCATTAAAATGAATTAGTTCATATAAACTGAATAAATATATATTAATCAGTAATATATGTTTAAACTAATAACAAGACTCCAAAGGACATGGTATTCTAGTTTTTACCTGTTCGAGATATACATGCATTTGTATAAACTTAAAACCACCCGCGGTGTTTTACTTTTTTCGGAAACGAATTTAGTCAGTTTATCTGTAGTCACTTCAACATGAAATATGTAATGAGTAATGCCAAGTTTATGTTTTTATTTTTTAACAGGCTTTTTAACAAATTATACTTCACATCCAGCTCTGTTGACAGATAAACACCACAATTAACGTAAACCTAATTGTCTGTGCGTGTGGGAAACGTAAACCTAATTGTCTGTGCGTGTGGGAGAGTGTTACCCGTCTACCCGTCTTATGAGACTATATACAAACTAGGCCTCGCAATCAAATATTCTGGAACCGTCTCGTTATAGTTATATAAAAGTTATGAAACGTGTTACACAGCACTTTTTGATATAATACTGATATATTTATGCGAACACACAACTCCCTACAACTGCGTGAGAATAGACGGATACGTGACATAAAATAATATAAAACACTCAGCTTCTATCTCGGTGTAGATGCATAAGATCTGAAACATGACCTTGTCTGTATATCCAGGTTACGAGTGTATATGAAGTTGCCTGTTTATCCAAGTTACGAGTGTATATGAAGTTGCCTGTATATCCAGGTTACGAGTGTATATAACATTGCCTGTTTATCCAGGTTACGAGTGCATATGAATTTGCCTGTTTATCCAAGTTACGAGTGTATATGAAGTTGCCTGTTTATCCAAGTTACGAGTGTATATGAAGTTGCCTGTATATCCAGATTACGAGTGTATATAACATTGCCTGTTTATCCAGGTTACGAGTGCATATGAAGTTGCCTGTATATCCAGGTTACGAGTGCATATGAAGTTGCCTGTTTACGAGTATATATGAAGTTGCTTGTATATCCAGGTTACGAGTGAATATGACCTTGCATGTATATCCAGGTTACGAGTGTATATGACCTAGCCTGTATATCCAGGTTACGAGTGTATATGAAGTTAGCTGTATATCCAGGTTACGAGTGTATATGACCTTGCCTGTATATCCAGGTTACGAGTGTATATGAAGTTAGCTGTATATCCAGGTTACGAGTGTATATGACCTTGCCTGTATATCCAGGTTATGAATATATATGAAGTTAGCTGTATATCCAGGTTACGAGTGTATATGACCTAGCCTGTATATCCAGGTTACGAATGTATATGACCTTGCCTGTTTATCCAAGTTACGAGTGTATATGAAGTTAGCTGGATATCCAGGTTACGATATATATGACCTTGCCTGTATATATCCAGGTTATGAGTGTATATGACCTTGCCTGTATATATCCAGGTTATGAGTGTATATGACCTTACCTGTATATCCAGGTTACGAGTATATATGAAGTTAGCTGTATATCCAGGTTACGAGTGTATATGACCTTGCCTGTATAATATCCAGGTTATGAGTGTATATGACCTTGCCTGTATATCCAGGTTATGAGTGTATATGTCCTTGCCTGTATATATACAGGTTATGAGTGTATATGACCTTGCCTATATATTCAGGTTGCGAGTGTATTTGACCTAGCCTGTATATTCAGGTTACGAATGTATATGACCTTGCCTGTATATCAAGGTTACGAGTGTATATGGACCATTGCCTGTATATCCAGGTTATGAGTATATATGAAGTTAGCTGTATATCCAGGTTACGATTGTATATGACCTAGCCTGTATATCCAGGTTACGAATGTATATGACCTTGCCTGTATATCCAGGTTACAAGTGTATATGACCTTGCCTGTATATCCAGGTTACGAGTGTATATGACTTTGCCTGTATATCCATGTTACGAGTGTATATGACCTTGCCTGTATATCCAGGTTATGATTATATATGAAGTTAGCTGTATATCCATGTTACGAGTGTATATGACCTTGTCCTGTATATATATAGGTTACGAAGTGTATATGACCTTGCCTGTACATCCATGTTACGAGTGTATATGACCTTGCCTGTATATCCAGGTTACGAGTGTATATGACCTAGCCTGTATATCAAGGTTACGAGTGTATATGACCTTGCCTGTACATCCATGTTACGAGTGTATATGACCTTGCCTGTATATCAATGTTACGAGTGTATATGACCTTGCCTGTATATCCAGGTTACGAGTATATATGAAGTTAGTTGTATATCCAGGTTACGAGTGTATATGACCTTGCCTGTATATCCAGGTTAAGAGTGTATATGACCTTGCCTGTATATCCAGGTTACGAGTGTATATGACTTTGCCTGTATATATCCAGGTTACTAGTGTATATGACCTTGCCTGTATATATCCAGGTTACGAGTGTATATGACCTTGCCTGTATATCCAGGTTAAGAGTGTATATGAAGTTAGCTTACATATAATCGAAACTCTTTTCAATTAAAAAAAAATCAAAATAAATGTCACATGATCTGTCGCTTTCAATTGTATAACATATCCATAATTCTGTTAACCGTTTCCTTCTCAGGTGGCCACGTTTATGGCTTGAAAATGTTTCACGAACCGTGAAACAGTACGCCTATTCCTACTTCACTATACAAATAAGACACCCATCCTGGCCTAGTGGTATATATATACGCCAGTCGTCACACGACCACATACATATTACCGCTGAGGTCGTGAGTTCGAGTCCAGCTCTTGTTCATAAACTTTATCTGAGAAAGTTTGCCAGTTACTTGCGGGAAGACGTTAGTTCTACTCATTCTGAGGTTTCATCCACCAACAAAACTGGCAATAACATATGTTACATGTTATGTGTTGAAAATGACACTGAACACCATTCCATGTAATCATTCAAAATAAACATTATATCGTATCATTTTTTCAAATATTTTCAATAGTGTTACAGATGAAAAGATGAATTCAAATCAACCAAAACATATAATCTAAATACGTTATAAAATCCAATTAAATACATGCCTTTCATCTTCACGCGGTGATAAAAAAATTCGAAATAACGAGTGAGAAATCAATAGATTTTAATATGGAGGGACCGAAGAACGAATTCGAAATATTGAATAATTCGAATTACTGGAATTTGATATATCCGCAGTTAATTAATATAGAAATAGAAGGAGAAAAAACGGGACCGAATTTCAAATTTGAGATAACCGGAACTTCGAAATAAAAGAGTTCGAAATGGTAAGTAACAACTGTGTAACGAAAGTATTACTGCATTAACAGTGGGTGGACGATAACCATGTCAGCAGGAGTCTCACAACACGTCAGTAACAGAGGTATTTTATCGCTATACTTTATAAATATAACAACAGGCACGATTTAAGACGCAGACATGGACCATTCCGGAGATTGTGGAACGTGTCGGCTGCTAGAGTACAGTTCTACAAGAATCCTTCTGCGGTATTCCGACACTGGGTTGCGCTGGAACAGAGACTATCAATTTCTTCCCATAAAAACAGTGATTCCGAAAGTTAAACTGTTAATCGTGCACACATGATTTATTGTATTTTTGTTGCATACCGCTCGGATTTTAATCACATTTTTTTCTCTATAAAAACGCTCATGTACTCTGATTTTAAGCATGTGCATTCATGAGCGTGTGAATTTGATCTCGACCCCAGATTCAGATAGAAATATCTCACAATCGAGATGGCAAGTATCATTATCACACAAATATACGAGAATTGAAAGTATCGAATATACACCGGATACAGTAAACGGTTTTATGGGCGAAACATTGCGGACAGCGGCGTATTTGTCATATCTATAGCCCGATTCGCAGTTTTATCACAATTACCCATCGATTATTAATATACATGTAACGTTTAACCAAAACTAAATGACCAATTGAAGTTCATATACTTGCATGTATGTATTATATACAGTTTGTTGAAATTATGTACTTTTAGAGGTATAAAGTTTCATTCTGCATATTCATTTGTGATGAATGTATGTATGTATGAATGCCTATTTGTTCTTGTTGTACTTGGACAGTGAGCTTAAAATCTTCATATCTGTTGGTCTGATATAACCAATCAATTCATAACATGTATAATATCATTAATACTTGAATATCTCTTTGCTTATTTATAAGTAATATAACTTATAACTAAACTGGTTTTCGGACCAAACTTGACCCGAATAGCTCAGTCGGTAGCGCGTCTGACTATCAATCCAGGGGTCGTGAGTTCGAATTCCCACCCGGCTACAGTCTCCATGATGATTGATATACGACAATGTGTCTCATTACCATTCGTCTCTCAACGCTGATTCAAGTGGGATAGTTATCAGTTACTTGCAGGAGATGGGTGTACTCGAGTACTGGTTACCCTTTAAGGATCCCAGGAAACAGTGGTTAGGTTAACTGATCGTCTGTTAGACCTCGATGGCATAAAAATGACTCTAAATATTCAATCAGTCAATCAATCAATAAATCAATGGTTTCGGACCCGTTCATAACATAGACAGTATAACATACAAAAAAATAGAATCGGTTTATTTTTTTGGTCAATATATATTCACTGACCTGATATTACATGAACAAAGAAACAAATAAAAATGATATTTTTTTTGAGCATGAATTAAAAACATCACCATTTGTGGTTATTTATAAACGCAATCGTGAATCAACAGAAACGTGTGTTCACCGGTCAACAGAAAACCCTTACTATAAATAAATACCATGTTTTGGTTTGCAAATATAAGGAAGGATGTAATATTTACCATTATTAAACATGAGAAATAAAACAAATATTACAAGTTCATATCCGTCATAAATTCACAATTCAGTTTGATATAAATTAATTAGTAAATTATTATATTCCGACTGTAGACCTGGATAAATGGGTACATGGTTACTAGTATTCCAAAAGCTAATCCTGAATTCACAAATAACGCAATTTAACACACGCTGTTTACTAGTCACCTCCATCATAAATCAATGTCAGCGTTTGTTGCCATGACACCATGACACTTCGGTGACAGAAGCGCAATAAACACCATTGTAAACACCAGTTTTAGGGCATGTGTTGTTTATTTCGCCAGGCGCTAAAACAGTAACTGACGTTCGTGGTTATATCCATTGAAGAAAGTAAATATGTATTTAAAATCATATGAATTAAACACGATGATGGTACAAAAACATTTAATTTATGCAGATGAATGTATTACGTCTCTATGATTATTTGATTTAGTTGGCACATGTCCATTTGGCAATTTTGCTGGAATCCGTTTCGGAGAACTGCCTGGCGAGTCACACGGCACTCTTCTCATGGGAGGTTTCGCGGCTCTTGCAGCCTTAGACTCTGATTGACTGGCAATTGCTTTTCTTGATCGGACTGGAGAAAATGACTTAGATGTTTGTGTTTTATCCACATATTTCACAGACTCTCGAGTAGTCTCGTGAGAGTCTTCCGAGACCCTCGTTAACTGATGCGGTGAAAAAGACACTTTTTCCCACGAGGGGTACCGATGAAATCCTTCCTGAGCAATGTCATCGTTTGGTGGTGGCGTAGGTGGTCTGTTTTTAATAGTTTTCTTTTTAGTACTAAACATGTTCTTTGGACATGTATTGGAGCGTTGGCGAGGGGGTGATTTAAACACAAAAAATGCCCCCTGCTCCGTATTTGCGAGGTCTCTATTAATCTTTTCCGGATGGGACGAATCCACGTTTTCTTCATCATTATCACTACAATCATCCACAACTATGTCAGGTAAATCAAAATGCACTTTCAGATGGTGGTGCAAACGCGGCCGCGGAGAAATTGGGTCAGTGTTAGCCCTTTGGCGCATCTGTGGTTTAAAATAATCCTCCTCTTCTTCAAACGAGTTATGCCGTACGAGTATAGGGTGTAAAGACACGGTGCGCTTCTTCTGGCCACCTCCTGTATCCGGCTCGCCACTAATCGCGCCATTAACTAATTCCACAGTCGTTGATCCTACTTCTGCCATGTTTTTGTTTGCACACAATGAGCCACTACACGTAATGTCGACCACCGGTCACATCACTAATATCCACATATCATACACAGCGTACAATTATGTCAATCAAAATTATTACTGTTGTGGAAAGTATACAAGAGCCAAAGGTGTCTTTAACACGATGTTTACACACAATGTCACATAGTTTGTTTAAAAAGGTCACTACTTAAACAAATATTTTTAATCAAGTGATTTCACTTATTCAGTGTTTATCTACTTACAATTCATTAATCCGGCTTATTAACAACTGATGCACTTGCACTGTCACACAGTTATGTGTGCAATTCACTCAACTTTGTCTAATGTGTCACTAAAGCGCACTGATTTCTTATTGTCTAAATTATACTTCGGCTCCTTAGACTTGTGAATTACACTTGAACAGTTTACACCAGTCGGACTTGAGTTAGCGTTATCAATGTTTACATTTTTACTTCTATTATTGTCCACTTTATTAAGATCTCGTGCCCATGTGCCGTAAGAATTTAAACACTTGTCCAACCTGTGATAACCACGGAATGACGTATAGTCCAAATTCTGGCGTTGTTTTATCTCTGACTCTATATCGCCTGGTCTGCGTATCGTAGGTAAATGAGAAACGCGTGACAAATGTTTAGCCTCAGATCCAATGTAATTATTATAACCTCTGTTCGTATTATTTACACTCCGGTTCGTATATCCTTTGTTAACGAGTGTTTGCGTTTTGTTTGACTTCAATCTTTGTAGCGTGCTGTTTAAATAGTTTGATTTTTCGCCTGATTTGATACGGCTGTTTTCGTTGTAGATTATAGAAGTTGTGCCAATATTTCGATACACTGTCGAGTTATGTATTGGAAAACTGCGAGTTTCTGTGTGGAGTCGGTCCTCTGTGGGCATGCGCAGTTTGTTTAAACGAACGAGCTTCTGACGAAATTTATCAATAAGGGTCGTTTGTTTATACTCTTGAAGGTGGCTCTGGCGCGAATAGTGTCGCTCGAGATGAACCAGTCGCCTCTGATCCCTCGTACAAACAGCTTTTTGTTGCCGCGAAATGTTTACTACCTGTAACAAAGAAAATATATCATGATGTTAAACAAAACTAATTAAGATAGGATCTATGATGTTGATAACTTATCAATTATATAGAACGCGCTGTATTAGTTTATCATCTGCTGGACTTATTTTATGAACTTTCGGAACGAAAATAATTTAATGAAGGCGAACGAGAAGAAATCGGTCACACGCCGAATGTTATGTATACATTTGCGTGGTAAACAAAATAATTTAATGGTACGTTGGGTTCGATTAACCAAAAGGACGATACAGTTGATGATGCGTTACTAAAGTCTGATCTGTATCAGCAATATATTGATGGAGTTGTTTTCAAATTCACTGATGTTATCATCGTGTACTGGATCGTCAACAGGTAGTCGTTCACTACGCAATACACGGAGATGTCGTGTGTTGAACCAAAAACAATCATAAGTTGAAATCAAAGATTTTGAAACCATCAAATATACTTAACGCCTATAAAAATGCATGTTTTTGATTAATGAATATGCTTTTATCCAAGAACTGCTTTCATTTTTATCGGTTCATATATGTTACAAAATCAATTTATTTGTTAAATTTGAGTTTTAAAATGATGCAATTGTTGGAATAAATTGAACAACTAAACAGATAAGAAAGTTTTGTCGTGGTTTATGATTCATGTCATATCTAGGTTTGTTACTAGATTCATACTTGCGTGTTTATAGTTGTTATGTTTATATATGAGGCTCGGTAAAATGTATACCGAGTTAAATATTCCGAAACAAACGAAATTCCAATAAAAAAATCTTCTCAAATGCATAAACTGTCCTTTGCGCCAGTGATTAAGAAGTTGTCCGACTTCAAAACGACAATAGTACGACTTACGGTAATATGAAGACGTTGTCCGACAAAAAAACGACAATAGTACGACCGACGGTAATATGAAGACGTTGTCCGACAACAAAACGACAATAGTACGACCGACGGTAATATGAAGACGTTGTCCGACAACAAAACGACAATAGTGCGACTTACGGTAAAATGAAGACGTTGTCCGACAACAAAACGACAATAGTACGACCGACGGTAATATGAAGACGTTGTCCGACAACAAAACGACAATAGTACGACCGACGGTAATATGAAGACGTTGTCCGACAACAAAACGACAATAGTGCGACTTACGGTAAAATGAAGACGTTGTCCGACAACAAAACGACAATAGTACGACCGACGGTAATATGAAGAAGTTGTCCGACTACAAAACGACAATAGTACTACTTACGGTAATATGAAGACGTTATTCGACAAAAAAACGACAATAGTACTACTTACGGTAATATGAAGAAGTTGTCCGACAAAAAAACGACAATATTACTACTTACGGTAATATGAAGAAGTTGTCCGACAACAAAACGACAATAGTACGACTTACGGTAATATGAAGACGTTGTCCGACAACAAAACGACAATAGTACTACTAACGTTAATATGACGATGCGGAATATATACATATCATAATATGACAAGCATATGAATATGATAATATGGCAATGTGACACATGGCAATATGAAAATAATTCGTCAACATGACACGCACGGAGATATGACAATATGACATGCATACAAGTATCATGAAATTACTTATGAAAATGTGGAATAAGGCTACAATATGGCGTATAAATTTGACAAAATCTCATCTGACTTTGGGAACATGACATGTATACGAAAATTACACCGCTATGATGTGACATGAATATGACACGATTACATTTTTTTTTATGCAGAAAAAAGATAGTTATATTTTGCTCGGTGTTCAGAATAATGTAAATTCATGGAGCATCATTTCTGTGTCGTCTGTGATATTATGTTTTACCGTGACATTGCGTCTAAAGCAGACACCGTCCTGACATGACTAACATATTGTTGAAAGCGACGCAATACAATACAAAACATGGTACAATACAATACAAAACATGGTACAATACAATACAACATGGTACAATACAATTCAAAACATGGTACAATACAATACAACATGGTACAATACAATACAAAACATGGTTACAATACAATACAACATTGTACAATACACTACAACATGGTACAAAACAATTCAACATGGTACAATACAATACAACATGGTACAATACAAACCAACACAACGGACTACAGTCATAATTCTTTTGTTGTATAAAAGTTCGATTTATACAGCGGATAACCACCGTAGAACTAATAACTACGCGGGTATACAGAGGTTGGTAGACAATTAATACGCACGTAAATGAGTGTAAAATGGATAGAAAGTGTCAGCAATGTCACAGCGAATACTGCCAATTATCAACCATTCCCATCGATGATACATTTATCACGTCATTTGTTGTTATCGCTTGCAACACTGGGAAACCTTAAAAACAACCTATTCAGTACGTCCACGCTAACGGCAAAGTTAAAAATAATCAGAAAAGGAAAACAGCATCAGATACAAACAAACTTCATAAAAACAGCAATTAACTTTTCATTTATAGTTGTGG
The DNA here is from genome assembly GCA_029582155.1 of Panopea generosa. Lineage (NCBI taxonomy): Eukaryota > Metazoa > Mollusca > Bivalvia > Adapedonta > Hiatellidae > Panopea > Panopea generosa. The sequence goes on from CM055908.1 coordinate 12,963,612, forward strand.
TTGGGACAAACATAGTAATTGATGTCACGTGACATCGACTCAGACACTATTTACTATACCTGTGCCAGACAATACCATTGTCACGAGTGTCAGACACTAGTAGTGAGTGGCATCCATATTGATAGTGTCTGATTCATATATGGTTGATATGATTGTCAGACACCACCGCTGATATTATTTTCAGACATCACCGTTGATATGAATGTAAGACACCACCGTTGATATGGTTGTCAGCCACCACCGTTGATGTGGTTGTCAGACACCACCGTTGATATGGATCTCAGACATAACTGTTGATATGGTTGTCAGAAACCACCGCTGATATGATTGTCAGCCACCACCGTTGATATGGATGTAAGACACCAACGTTGATATGGATGTAAGACATAACCGTTGATATTGTTGACAGTCACTACTGTTGATAAGATTGTCAGCCACCACTGTTGATATGGATGTAAGACACCAACGTTGATATGGATGTAAGACACCAACGTTGATATGGATTTAAGACATAACCGTTGATATTGTTGACAGCCACTACTGTTGATAAGATTGTCAGCCACCACTGTTGATATGGATGTAAGACACCATCGTTGATATGGATGTAAGAAATAACCGTTGATATTGTTGTCAGTCACCTCCGTTGATATTGTTGTCAGCCACTATTGTTAATAAGGTTGTAAAACACCACTGTTGATATGGATGTAAGACACCACTGTTGCTATGGATGTTAGACACAATCGTTGATATGGATGTCAGACATAACCGTTGATATTGTTGTCAGTCACCTCCGTTGATATTGTTGTCAGACACTACTGTTGATAAGGTTGTAAGACACCACAAATGATACGTTTGTCAGACACCACCGTTGATATGGATGTCAGACATCAACATGATATGGATGTAAGACATAACCTTTGATATTGTTGTCAGTCACCTCCGTTGATATTGTTGTCAGTCACTACTGTTGATAAGGTTGTAAGAAACCACCAAAGATATGTTTGTCAGACACCACCGTTAATATGGATGTAAGACATCAACGTTGATATGGATGTCAGTCATAACCGTTAATATGGTTGTCAGACACCATTGTTGATATGGATTTAATACATCAACGTTGATATGGATGCCAGACATAACCGTTGATATTGTTGTCATCCACTCCCGATGATATGGTTGTCAGATACTACTGTTGATAAGGTTGTCAGACACCACCATTGATATGGTTGTCAGACACCACCGTTGATATGGATGTGAGACACAATCGTTGATATGGATGCCAGACATAACTGTTAATATGGTTGTCAGTCAACTCCGCTGATATGGTTGACATACACCACCACTGATATGATTGTCAGACACCACCGCTGATATTGGTTTAAGACAACACTGTTGATATGGTTGTCAGATACCACTGTTGATATAGGTGTAAGACACCACGGCTGATATGGTTGTCAGACACCACTGCTGATATTGTTGCCAGACACCACTGTTGATATGGTTGTCAGACGTTACCGTTGATATGATTGTCAGACAGCACCGCTGATATGGTTGTCAGACACCACCGCTGATATGGTTGTCAGACAACACAGCTGATATGATTGTCAGACACCACCGCCGACATGGTAGTCAGACACCACCATCGATATGATTGTCAGACACCACCGCTGATATGGTTGTCAGACACCACCGTTGATATGGTTTTCAGACACCACCGTTGATAAGGTTCTCAGACACCACTGCTGATAAGGTTGTCAGACACCACCGTTGATATGGTTGTCAGACACCACCGTTTATATAATTGTTAGACACCACCGTTGATATGGGGGTATGATGCTTCCGTTGATATACGTGTCAAGACCGATGATATGGGAGTGAGAAATTACATTAAAATTTGGGTGTCATACACCACCGTTGATATGGTTGTCAGACGCCATCGTTGATATGGATGCCAGACATCACCGTTGATATGGTTTTCTGATACCACCGTTGATTTGGTTGTCTGCCGCCACCGTTGATATTGATGTAAGATACCACCGTTGAAATTGTTGTCAGCCACCACCGTTGATATGGATGTCTGACATCACCATTGATATAATTGTCAAACACCACCGTTGATATGGTTGTCAAACGTTACCGTTGATATGAGTGTCAGATCTTACTGTCGTTGATTTGGTTGTCAGACGTCACCGTTAATATGGTTGCCAAACACCACCGTTGATATGAGTATCAGATTGTGCTGTCGTTGAATGGTTGTCAGACAGCAACGTTGCTATGGGTGTCAATTGATATGGGAGTGAGAAATTACATTGAAATTGGGGTGTCAGACATAACATATTATGGCACCGGTGTCGTACACTACCGCCGACATGGAAGTCATTCTTCCTCTATGTGAGTCAATTTCTTCTGTAATATGGATAGCTAAGGCCTCAGATGCCGATTATATCAGATTCTACAGTTGTTAGTTTTACAATTGACAGGTGTTGCTTTATATAATATGGAAGTCTTTAATGTTTGTTTAGCTTATATTTTGCTCTTGGCTGTTTAGATGAAGGAACAAACGCCAGTTTCAGCGCCTGAAGTTTTGTTTAGTTTAGCTATAATTATAATTCTACTTGCCATATTTAAGGGGTGGAGTTTGGCCTAACCATTAAAACTACGCAGACGTGTAACAGCGTTTTATCTAATTACAAAGTTTGGCATTGCATTACAGCATGCTTAACTGATATTACGGGTTGTGGAATCAATAACAAATAATACAATAGATACATGTTTTTGTCGATACAATGAGATAACGGTACCAAAGGCGTGTGTCGGTAACCTTACCCAGGGTGTCAATTTCAAAATACCGTGCTTATACTCCGTACCAGTTTGATATCGATATTGAGCGGGTTACCGTATGGCATACTACTATACTAATCTTAGATCAAATATTAATGCTTAACGAAGTACTATAATAAGTTTTATACACGTCTAGATAAATCATAATTGAATAAAAAAATAACATTGTTCATCACTATCTATGTATAAAATTGCGCGAACATATCTGGTGCATAAGTACCGGAGTGGAACTCAGACTGGTTCTTGTACAATAGTACAAAGCCTGGCTGATTGAACAGTTCATGTTACCAGGAGATTAAAGTTTACATACAACTAGCTGGTTCAAATTAACTTGCAACTAGCAGTTCAAGTTTACGTGCAACTAGTTGGTTTTGTATTTCGTTTGCTTCATATGTTAATTTTCAGTTGATCGTTTACTTTCAGTTTTTTATGTAATTTGCTGTCAAGTTAGATGTAAAATTTCAGTTTTTTATGTCACTTGCTGTCAAGTTAGATGTTCAATTTCAGTTTTTCATGTCACTTGCTGTCAAGTTAGATATTCAATTTCAGTTTTTTATGTCATTTGCTGTCAAGTTAGATGTTCAATTTCAGTTTTTTATGTAATTTGCTGTCAAGTTAGATGTTCAATTTCAGTTTTTCAGTAACTTGCTGTCAAGTTAGATGTTCAATTCCAGTTTTTTTATGTAATTTGCTGTCAAGTTAGATGTTCAATTTCAGTTTTTATGTAATTTGCTGTCAAGTTAGATGTTTAATTTAATTTTTTTATGTAATTTGCTGTCAAGTTAGATGTGCCATACTGTGCTTGTTCTCCGTTCAACTCACGTGTTCTAGTTCAGTTGCCTGTCCGTCTTCATTTTTTATTTTACATGCCTAATACCACCATTGGAAAAAGGAAGTGCTTCCGTGGGGTAGTCGCATAATGGCGGTTATAAATAATCCTCGATTTTTTTCTTTTTTTAAAAATGCATTTTCCTTATTTTAATGCTCATTTTTTTATTTGAATGGCATTATTGATGTATTTTGAATATTTTGACAGCAGGTTGCGGGTTCGATCCCCCGGTCAACCCGATGCTTCTCATTAAACAACACTCAGTACTTGTTCTACCCAGGAAGCGGATTGGAGAGCTGTTTATATAAGCTCTGAGCTTTCATGGCACTCGAGCTAAAATCAATTAGTATTAACTATAATATTTTTTTCAAGTTTAAATTGGAATAGTTTTACATTTTGATTACGTGAATCTTAAAAATCATTTTATGTATATATCATAAACAGTTATGCTTTTACACATTAATGCTAGGTTTATTTAAGTTTCTGTGTTTTTATACAATCCCTAAATATTTGATGTATATATAAATGTATATTAACTATATGTCTTATTTGTACATATTCAATACATTGCCTATCTATATCCTAAATGCGAGTTAACTGAAACACCTGCATTTTTAATATGTCTCTCTCACACATAGCACCCTATATTTTAATAATATATGGCGAAATTGCTTTAAAAACCACGGCGGTGTTTGTGTTCAAGAGTAGTAAATAACATGTCACATAAAGATATCTTTGCTGTACAAAGATACCAAATGATGATTTTTGCATATATAAATTTACTTTCTTTAGGAAATCTTTGAACGGTAAAAGGACGCGTATGGACATATATATATATATGTATTTATAACAAATGAAGAAAGACAATTAACATAAATATATATTTATGTTCATTGTCTTTCTTCATTTGTTATAAATACATACGACATTTCATTTCAGCGTGATCTTTTTAAATAGGTACTTTGTTTTGTATATTTAATTATTTGACACATTCTACATAAAACATATTTTTAATGAATGTAAATATTTATTTATAATAAAGGTCATATAGTTTAGATATGTTTGGTATTTACAATTGAAGTGGGTCATGGCATTTGCACTCATTCATGTTTTATGCATAGAATGGAGATGGCTATTTTTTTACATGTGAATAATGTATTATATGTAGACTACAGTTATATCTGCACACATACATGTGTATAATGTATTATATGTAGACTACAGATATATATGCAAACATACATGTGAATAATGTATTATATGTAGACTACAGGTATATCTGCACACATACATGTGTATAATGTATTATATATAGACTACAGTATATCTACACACATACATGTGTATAATATGTATAATTTATTATATATAGACTATAGATATATGTATTATTTTTTATATAGACTATAGATATATTTACACACATACAAGTGTATACTGTTTTTTATATAGACTACAGATATATCTGCATACATACAAGTGTATAATGTATTATATATAGACAACAGATATATATGCACACCTACATGTGTATAATGTATTATATATAGAGACTACATATATATTTTAACACAAATTCAAGTATATATGTATTATATATATACTTCATATATATCTGAACAGATACATGTGTATCATGTATTATATATAGACTACAGATATATATGCACACATTCATGTGTATAATGTATTATATATAGACTACAGATATATCTGCACAAATACATGTGTATAATGTATAATAGATAGACTACATATATATTTCAACACAAATACATGTGTATAATATATAGATTATAGATATATCTTCACACACACACACACACACACACACACACATATATATATATATTAACACACATACAAGTTAAATATATTATATATAGATTTCATATATATATCTGCACACAAGGAAGTGTATTATGTATTATGTATATACGACATATTAACACACATACATGTTTATAATGCATACTATATAGACTACAGATATTTCTGCACAGATATAAGGGTATAATGTTATATATATAGACTACATATAAATATTAACACATATACAAGTGTATAATATATTAAATATATACTACAGATATATATCCACACATACAAGTGTATAACGATTATATATAGACTACATATATATATTAACACACATCATGTGTATAATGTATTATATATAGAATACAGATATATCTACACACATACATGTGTACAATGTATTATATATAGACTACAGATATATCTGCACACAAACAAGTGTATAATGTATTATATATAGATTTCATATACATATTAACACACATCATGTGTATAGTGTATTATATATGAACTACAGATATCTACACACATACATGTGTCTTATGTATAATATATAGACTACATATATATCTGCAAACATATATATATATATATATATATATATATCCTGTATTATATATAGACTGCATCTATATCTGCATACAAACATATGTAAAATGTAATATATAGAGACTACATATATATCTGCAAACATACATGTGTATAATGTGTTATATATAGTCTACAGATATATCTGCCAACCTATATGTGTATAATGTATTATATACAAACTATAGTATAGATATATCTGCACTCATAAATGTGTATAATTTATCATATATAGACTACATATATATCTACACACATTCATGTGTATAATGTATTATATAATTATAGACTACAGATATATATGCACACATACATGTGTATAATGTATTATAAATAGACCACAGATATATATTAACATACATGTGTAAAATGTATTATACATAGACTACAGATATACATTCACACATACCATTGTATAATTTATAATATATAGACTACAGATATATCTGCACACATACAAGTGTATAATTTATTATATATAGACTACAGATATATATACACACATGCATGTGTATAATGTATAATATATAGAACACAGATATATTAACACACAAACATGTGTATAATGTAATATATATAGACTACAGATATATATGCACACATACACGTGTATAACATATTATATATAGACAACAGATATATCTGCACACATTCATGTGTTTTACGTATTATAAAACTATACACAATATATATATATATATATATGCACACATACATGTGTATAATGTATTATATATAGACTACAGATATACATCCACACATACAAGTGTGTAATTTATTATATATAGACTACAGATATATCTGCACACATACATATGTATAATGTATTATATATAGACTTCAGATATATCTACACACATACATGTGTATAATGTATTATATATAGACAACAGGTATATTTGCACACATACAAGTGTATAATGTGTTATAATATATAGACTAGAGATATATCTACACACATACAAGTGTATAATGTATAATATATAGACTACAGATATATCTGCACACATAGAAGTATATAATGTATAATATATAGACTACAGATATATCTGCACACATAGAAGTATATAATGTATTATATATAGACTTCAGATATATCTACACACATACTAGTGTATAATGTATAATATATATACTACAGATATATCTACACACATACATGTGTATAATGTATAATATATAGACTACAGATATATCTGCACACATAGAAGTATATAATGTATAATATATAGACTACAGATATATCTGCACACATACATATGTATAATGTATTATATATAGACTTCAGATATATCTACACACATACTAGTGTATAATGTATAATATATATACTACAGATATATCTACACACATACATGTGTTTAATGTATAATGTATAGACTTCAGATATATCTACACACATACATGTGTATAATGTATTATATATAGACAACAGGTATATTTGCACACATACAAGCGTAAAATGTGTTATAATATATAGACTAGGGATATACCTGCTCACATACATGTATACTATGTATAAGATATAGACTACAGATATATCTGCACACATACAAGTGTATAATGTGTTATAATATATAGACTACAGATATATCTACACACATACAAGTGTATAATGTATTATAAACAGACTACAGATATATCTACACACATAGAAGTATATAATGCATTATATATATACTACATATATATCAGCACACACACATATGTATTATGTATTATATATAGACTATAGATATATCTGCAAACGTATATGTATATAATGTATTGTGTACGTACTATAGATATATCTGCTCATGTACATGTATGTAATGTATTTTGTACTTACAAGAGATATATCTGCACACGTTTATGTATATAATATATTGTGTACGTACTATAGATATATATGCACACGTATGTGTATATAATGTATTGTGTACTTACCAGAGATATATCTGCACACGTAAATGTATATAACGTATTGTGTACTAACTAGAGATATATCTGCTCACGTACATGTATTTAATGTATTGTGTATGTACTAGAGATATATCTGCTCACGTACATGTATATAGTGTATTGTGTACTTACTAGAGATATATCTGCACACGTACATGAATATAATGTATTGTGTATGTACTATAGATATATATGCACACGTACATGTATATAGTGTATTGTGTATGTACTAGAGATATATCTGCTCACGTACATGTATATAGTGTATTGTGTATGTACTAGAGATATATCTGCTCACGTACATGTATATAGTGTATTGTGTATGTACTTGAGATATATCTGCTCACATATATGTATATAGTGTATTGTGAACGTACTAGAGATATATCTGCTCACGTACATGTATATAATGTATTGTGTATGTACTAGAGTTATATCTGCTCACGTACATGTATATAGTGTATTGTGTATGTATTAGAGATATATCTGCTCACGTACATGTATATAGTGTATTGTGTATGTACTAGAGATATATCTGCTCATGTACATGTATATAGTGTATTGTGAACGTACTAGAGATATATCTGCTCACGTACATGTATATAATGTATTGTGTATGTACTAGAGATATATTTGCTCACGTACATGTATATAATGTATTGTGTATGTACTAGATATATCTGCTCACGTACATGTATATAGTGTATTGTGTATGTACTAGAGATATATCTGCTCACGTATATGTATATAGTGTATTGTGAATGTACTAGAGATATATCTGCTCACGTACATGTATATAATGTATTGTGTATGTACTAGAGTTATATCTGCTACGTACATGTATATAATGTATTGTGAACGTACTAGAGATATATCTGCTCACGTACATGTATATAATGTATTGTGTATGTACTAGAGTTATATCTGCTACGTACATGTATATAGTGTATTGTGTACGTACTAGCGATATATATGCACACGTATATGTATATAGTGTATTGTGTATGTACTAGAGATATATCTGCTCACGTATATGTATATAGTGTATTGTGTATGTACTAGAGATATATCTGCTCACGTATATGTATATAGTGTATTGTGAACGTACTAGAGATATATCTGCTCACGTACATGTATATAATGTATTGTGTATGTACTAGAGTTATATCTGCTACGTACATGTATATAATGTATTGTGAACGTACTAGAGATATATCTGCTCACGTACATTTATATAATGTATTGTGTATGTACTAGAGTTATATCTGCTACGTACATGTATATAATGTATTGTGTATGTACTAGAGATATATCTGCTCACGTACATGTTTATTATGTATTGTGTATGTACTACAGATATATCTGCTCACGTACATGTATATAATGTATTGTGTATGTACTAGAGATATATCAGAACACGTACATGTATATAATGTATTGTGTATGTACTAGAGTTATATCTGCTACGTACATGTATATAATGTATTGTGAACGTACTAGAGATATATCTGCTCACGTACATGTATATAATGTATTGTGTATGTACTAGAGTTATATCTGCTACGTACATGTATATAATGTATTGTGAACGTACTAGAGATATATCTGCTCACGTACATGTATATAATGTATTGTGTATGTACTAGAGTTATATCTGCTACGTACATGTATATAATGTATTGTGTATGTACTAGAGATATATCAGAACACGTACATGTATATAATGTATTGTGTATGTACTAGAGTTATATCTGCTACGTACATGTATATAATGTATTGTGAACGTACTAGAGATATATCTGCTCACGTACATGTATATAATGTATTGTGTATGTACTAGAGTTATATCTGCTACGTACATGTATATAATGTATTGTGAACGTACTAGAGATATATCTGCTCACGTACATGTATATAATGTATTGTGTATGTACTAGAGTTATATCTGCTACGTACATGTATATAATGTATTGTGAACGTACTAGAGATATATCTGCTCACGTACATGTATATAATGTATTGTGTATGTACTAGAGTTATATCTGCTACGTACATGTATATAATGTATTGTGTATGTACTACAGATATATCTGCTCACGTATATGTATATAATGTATTGTGTATGTACTAGAGATATATCAGAACACGTACATGTTTATAATGTATTGTGTATGTACTAGAGTTATATCTGCTACGTACATGTATATAATGTATTGTGAACGTACTAGAGATATATCTGCTCACGTACATGTATATAATGTATTGTGTATGTACTAGAGTTATATCTGCTACGTACATGTATATAATGTATTGTGAACGTACTAGAGATATATCTGCTCACGTACATGTATATAATGTATTGTGTATGTACTAGAATTATATCTGCTACGAACATGTATATAATGTATTGTGTATGTACTAGAGATATATCTGCTCACGTACATGTTTATTATGTATTGTGTATGTACTACAGATATATCTGCTCACGTACATGTATATAATGTATTGTGTATGTACTAGAGATATATCAGAACACGTACATGTATATAATGTATTGTGTATGTACTAGAGTTATATCTGCTACGTACATGTATATAATGTATTGTCTATGTACTACAGATATATCTGCTCATGTATATGTATATAATGTATTGTGTATGTACTAGAGATATATCAGAACACGTATATGTATTATTGTATTGTGTACGTACTGGAGGTATATCTGCTAACGTATATGTATATAATGTATTGTGTACGTACTAGAGATATATCTGCTAACGTATATGTATATTATGTATTGTGTACGTACTAGAGATATATCTGTACACGTATATGTATATTATGTATTGTGTACGTACTGGAGGTATATCTGCTAACGTATATGTATATAATGTATTGTGTACGTACTAGAGATATATCTGCTAACGTATATGTATATTATGTATTGTGTACGTACTAGAGATATATCTGTACACGTATATTTATACAATGTATTTTGTACGTTCTAAAGATATATCTGCTCATGTATATATATAATGTATTGTGTACTAACTACAGATATATCTGCTCATGTACATGTATATAATGTATTGTGTACTTACTAGAGATATATCTGCTCACGTATATATATAATGTATTGTGTACAAACTAGAGGTATATCTGCTCACGTATATGTATATAATGTATTGTGTATGTACTAGAGATATATCTGCTCACGTATATATATATATATAAATATAATGTATTGTGTACTAACTAGAGATATATCTGCTCATGTACATGTATATAATGTATTGTGTACTTACTAGAGATATATCTGCTCATGTATATAAATAATGTATTGTGTACTAACTAGAGATATATCTGCTTATGTACATGTATATAATGTATTGTGTACTTACTAGAGATATATCTTCTCACGTATATATATAATGTATTGTGTACTAACTAGAGATATATCTGCTCACGTACATGTATATAATGTATTGTGTACTTACTAGAGATATATCTGCTCACGTATATATATAATGTATTGTATACTAACTAGAGATATATCTGCTCACGTATATGTATATAATGTATTGTGTACTTACCAGAGATATATCTGCTCACACATATATATATATATATATATATATATATATATATATATATATATATATATATATATATATATATAATGTATTGTGTACTAACTAGAGATATATCTGCTCACGTATATGTATATAATGTATTGTGTACTTACTAGAGATATATCTGCTCACGTATATATATAATGTATTGTGTACATACTAGAGATATATCTGCTCACGTATATGTATATACTGTATTGTGTACGTACTAGCGATATATCTGCACAGGTATATGTATATAATGTATTGTGTACGTACTAGAGATATATATGCACACGTTTATGTATATAATGTATTGTGTACGTACTAGAGATATACCTGCTCACGTATATGTAAATAATGTATTGTGTACTTACTAGAGATATATCTGCACACGTATATTTTTATAATGTATTGTGTATTGGCAAGATATATATCTATAAACGTTTATATGATATTATGTATCGACAAGATGTATGTCTACATAGGTGTATAACATATCGATGAATGGAACATCAATAAGTAAGCTTTTTATTCAAAGAAAACAATTTGAACCACTTGGACGGGCCTCCTAAACATCTAAGGGAAATAACTATGATACGATTTACTAAAGGGAAGCAATCGATTGGTCTCCCCATCAGTTTTGATGGCAACTTAAAGAGCAAGGACAATTTAATTACAGTCTGATGATAACTAATTATTTGCCACCCTCTATTAGTCCATCCTTGATTAATGTTTCTTTGCTCGGTCTATAAGTTCAGCACGTAAGCTGCCTGAGTCGGGGAAACGAGCTCGGGTCATGACTTGTATTTAGGGACATAAGACGTTCTTCCTGCATCCATTGTCGGTTAATATAAACAATATGTCAATGGTTTATTACACCTTTGCAGCGTAAAGTACGTGATAATATGTCTATGAATAGACTGGGTGGGATATTTCGAAGTTTATGAGAAAAAAAAGACATTATATGTTTTAAGAGAAATAAACTATATAATATAAAGTAAATCGGAATGCTACAAGACAGATATAAACAGATCTCAAGAAAAGAAACGGAAAATATCGATGCAGGACTCATAAAACTGAAAGAGTGTAGGTCCGATTAATGTTAGAACACACAAACTATGAAACTTAGTCATAACAACGCAGTCAGTGCGCAATTAATCAACGGTTGATAAACCAAAGAAAGCAGGTGCGAGTATAAATAGACAAATTGCAAGCATTTAAATAGTGCATTCGTTAAGAGTATTAAGCGATACCTAGGAATTATGTAGAGAGTATGGAAATGAAAGATCTAACATGAGATGAATACTTAAAAAACATCAGCCAGAATATTGGTTATTGCAGGTGAAGAACGTAAATGATAAGTCAGTAATGTAAAACATTAGAACCAATGAAACTACTGCCAGGCGAATTTCAGAAAATGAAAGAAACATAGCTTTAAAATATATCAAAAATCACCTGGAACAAAACTAGTCAATGGAATAATAAACTCAACTGAACGAAAGGATAGCAATTACGTACCACGTATCAAGCAAAACCAATATACGGCAGTCCAAATGGATAAGTAGAACACGGATGATAAACATGTCTCATATCCGATGAATATCAAACAAAAGTCAGTGAGGCAAAGGTTACACATTATATAAAAGAAATAAAATACATGCAGAATATCTAAATAGAAACAGTCATTAAAGGCATATCATTTAAAAATAGAAAGTAGCGAATGAATACCAAATTTAGAGAAAACATAGATTATAATTACATAAAAATTATATATATGTTTTCTCCAAATTTTGTATCCATTATATATATATATATATATATATACTGGTAAAGTACTTCCTTTATGGAAGAAACAAATATCTTATGTTGTTTTCATGAGATAAAATCACTACAACAGTATACTACATAGAATGGGTCCTCCGTGACCCTGTCGTTTAATGACCCCTTACCTCTCACCACTGAGGTATTGGGCTCAAACATCGCTCTTTCCAATTTTTATGCCAGTTACTTGCGGAATATCGGTGGTTCTACTCCAATATGCCATATGCGTATAAGCGTACATGCATTGAAAATGAACTTAAATTCATTACACATATGCATATGATATACAAAATAATTATAATACGTACGTTTATATGAAGAAATGACAACAGGGTTCATGACCTTGAAATGGCCATTAGCAACAGAAAATGCCTGGTTAACAGGTGTACCTAACATCGACCTCTGATTCTTCTTTGAAAACACTTCAGATTTCCTTTCACAACTACGACTTAACCTTTAAACACATATCATGCCCATCCTATGTCTATTAAAGAGAACGGTAAACACTTATAAATGGTGAATTCCGTCGTTTATATACCACACATTGAAAGCAACACGTGGTGTCGTTTACTGGCAACACATATTTTTTAATAAAAACTTTGAAATCAACAGTATTGTCTCTCATGTTGTATTGACATTGTAAATTGTATCTATTTAAGTTTATATGTGGGTGTACAACGACGCATGTGCTGTAACAATGGTATGATGGACTGGATTACATCAATCTTTGACTTTCTTTATGGAGAAGTTTGATTTAGTGCTTGTTTCTATGGTATCTGTGTAATTGTAAACAGAAATCATACATTTACAAAAGTTTGTTTTCTCTATTCGCCAGGAACATCTTTTTTAGTCTTTGCAAATTGACTATGAGATTTTCAGAAAGGCGACATATTTCTTTTTCTGAATCAGATAAATCTTGTGTTGCTACAAACGTCAACAGCGTAACTATCCATTACCATAGGAACGCACAATAACTTGTTAGAAACGCATTGCGTAAAGTGATATAATTATCTTGTGGAGGAGTTTCTAAATGGAACATGGCTATATTAGACTGTGCGTCAGTATTATTATTATTATTATAAATTTAAAAATTAACTTGATATTTTCTTTTTCTTGTTTTAGATCTGATACTACAATGGACAAGGATAATGAAGATTTTGTTTTTGAAGATAGTCAGTCGTATAAGTAAAACTAAGGTAATCACACAATTGGAATTAACTCCATTTTCAACACATGACAGGTTATACAGTAGAACCTCGACGGGACTGGAAAAAATAGCTCGAATTAAGGGTTGTTGGAGTCCAGTATTGTTCAAAATCATACCATACATGTATATACATCGAAATGATAATTCGTCCGGAACCAGATACTATGGATCTATTCTTATTGGTGATGTATGACCCCAGAGTGTGTCTAAGAAGAACCACCGTCCTTTCGCTAGAAACTGACAAACTTTCTCACATAAAGTATTAGCCACGACCTCAACGATTGGAGGTTAGAGGTCAAAAGACGACAGCGGGTAAAAGATCAGAAAATTCTTTTAGAAATGCATAATCAGAAAAAATTGGCAGAAAAATTATCATCTAGATATACTGTAATCAAAACAAACATACATTACCAGTCGATCAAAGTTTAATCACCTCAAAAGTTATATTGCCATGGAGGTAAACTTCAGCATATGTTTTATATAAACCACGTCCATGTTTCAATGTCTTGATTGGTCTTGTTTGATAAAATCTCTTTCTTGTTAAACTGATTGATGTTAAACAGATGCAATATTAAAAAAAATATCTACACATGTTTAACATTTTATCATGTAAATACTGAATAGACATTCGTTTCGTATTTGGATAATAAGGTCAATACGTCCACTCATCAGCGATGTAATCAATAGTCACGTCGGGTTATCTGCGTCATTCCGGCATCTCTCTTTTATCAGACTCATTAGTTTGATATACGGAACATTCTAGTGGGATACACAGTATTACGTAGTATATTGTTAGGAGTTTACTGTCCATTATAACACTTAATCAGAAAACCAGCCTGTACCTGACACACTTGAGACAAACTGAGTGTAACGTAGTTGAAATGAGCGCAGCAACGTTTCTTCTAATAGGTCTTGAAAACAGCAAAGGCCACATTAAAAGGGAAAAAATAGATGCCCCCCCTCCCCCCTGTCATTATTCTTATCTACCACTATAATCAGTAGACGCTGTCAGTAACACCATGAAGCAATTTATAGCTGGTTATATTTGTAATAGTTTTGGGTGGATGTTTAAGAATGGTATGTATTTGTTGGTTTACCTGCATAGGATCCCATGAAAATTTCATATAGTCATTATTTCTCTGTGACAAATTGTTCTTTGATGCGACTGTGTTAGATGTTGCGTTCACGTTGATAAATACTTTGTTTCCAAGTTCTACACGACTGCTCTTATCGTCTGCGTGTGTCGTTATACCCGTACCGGACACATCATTGCGTATAATCCTGTACATGACGTCATCTGCGCAAGAGAAAATAGAGCTTTATTTGCATATGTTAGATTAAAACATTAATTCATTTAGTATTTAAAAGTTTTGTTTTATTCATGTATCCAAGTACAACATCAAAGTGTAGTTTCCAGCATGATGTTCTCACACTGCTGTAACAAGTGAAGATGATAACGAGAGAGTGGAACAAATCACTACAAGACTACACAGCTATTTTGCGTTTTGGACATCTTCTGTTTATGACCAGTATGCTTGCATTCCTATATGGGCTGTATACCACACATTTCTAGTGAGTTAGAATAATACTTCGAAATGATCTACATGTTTAATGGTAACAGAGTTCTCTTTTCCGTTGAGATGGAGTGATATCCCTAGAGCTTGGTATAGGCAAAGGTCAGACTAACATCAATAAGTATTTACAGTAGTATGAATGATGAGAGCCAAGAAATAGATAGTTGTAAGTAACCTTTGCCTTTCGTGCTCTGAGCCTGTGCTTAGCAATTTGTTAATAAACCTTTCTGTTAAATTACAATGTCATCAATGATATGTTGAGAGTATATAGTGACAGGCCCGCCAATCGCGATACGCACATGCGCCCGTGCCTATCATTTGAAATCCGTACAGCGATTTTTTTTTTAAAAAAGATAAAAACTTTAAATATACAATAACAGTTTATGCTTAATGGGGAGGGGGGAGGTAGTGCCTTAGATGTTTATAATAAAATATCAAGCTACTTTTTTCTTTTAGACTTAGAAGATTATGTACGAACGGTCAGGGTCTTTCTGTATATCATTATTTCGCGTTATAGACAGACCATCAAACGGTCTGTCGAAACCGTCCTAAATATCCCTCATTGTCCGTATATTCAAAAAAAAGGCAGAACGACGGCCCTGTGTGAGATGAAATTATTCAGATGTATATACTCAGATTCAGCTGTGAATCAATATAAATTAACAACATCCCATTTAGGTCTAGGTTTTATCTCAGTCGGTTAATAGAGATGGCTTTGTACTAGTCTACTACATTTAACATAATATGTCTGAAATAAAAGCTGCAAGTACTCGCGGTTATGTTTTGGATAACATTTTACACTTACATTAGCATAACCTTGCAGTCAATCATGCTGCTTTCAGCCATTACATGATTATTTTCTGTGTCGAATACTAAAATGGAGATAAAGCAAGAATCGAGTAAGGATATTTGAATTACGTCCGACAGTTTTTACGGTCTGTCCCATTGTAATTCGTCACGACACTAGTTAACTGCGGTTCTTTGTTCAATTGTCTGGAGATTAGAACGAAGTGTAATACATTTTCATTAGTCTGTTGTTGACAACTGTAGCAGCATTACAGGATGCTGCGTTCTTGTTACAGTGTACTTTGATAGTCTTCTACAAGCTGTTTGAGATAATTATTGAATTAGAAATTGTGTGTTTGAATGAAACAGCAGCATCCGAAACAATATTAAATTGGTTAGTGTTGATTTCAGTTCCTTATCTGAGATTGTGTTTCTCATTCAAACACATAATTGGTTATAGGCATATCAGATGTATGGTTTGATACTTTCATACTATATTCAAGACTTTGTTTATACTAGTGTATTTTAGTAGCACAATTGCTTATGTAATTAGCTCGAATGCAATGTAAGATCAAAGCTTATATGAGCCGCCATGAGTCCTAATCCTGAATAGAACTTGACCAGTACTGGGTGTTTTAGAGGCATCAGTTCGGGCTGATAATGAACACGCAACTTTGGCGTGAGCGGTCAAAACTCTGTCAATTAAAACCCCATCTTGTTTATATTCAAGACTTTAAAGATATATTTAAACGCACAACTAGATATGATACACAAACACTTTTCTGATATACAGCGGTACGTAAGTAACCAGTAGTTTATGATGAAACGTAGCATCAGGGAATAGTGTTACGTTGAAATGGGAGTCTAAATATACTCTCCAATTTTAAATTAAAATCAAAGAAATATTTTAATTAAATATTATTATATAAATATATGTATTATTAAACTATCCAGTTTTCTTCATGAAAATAACAAGTATTTATAGTACACCTTAGAGTATGGCATAAAACGTCAGTTAATGTATACGCCGAATCTGTATTTGAACTAAGGTAAATATAATGTCTGAGTTGTTCAAAACTATGTTAGCTTAGCTTAACATTTTGTTAAGTAAAATCTTATTCGTTCAACATCGGTAAAGTTGAAAGTTTTCATATCAAATACAATTACATGTACGGCATTACGTCGACTACTATTAGCTATGTGAATGATAACTTTTCTAATTATCTGATACCGTGGGCAATCCAAACCCAAAACTCATTTTCACTTGCATTACTTAAAATGACACGGTAGTTACGAATGTTTTCGACTGTATATATTTTCAATGGTTGAAGAATCCGTACAATATGCCTTTGACTATTAGTTACTTTTTAAATGACCACTTATCTTAATTTATGATACTGTCAACATGCCACATTCATTTTTAATTATGTTACTTAATTGGCATGTTAGTTATAGTGTATTCTTGACTATATATATAAATAGTCGCACACAATTTGTTTCAGAACGTGGAATAATATTGTAATTGCTCTCTCACACCGTAAACATACATACATATTACCCGGCACGATGACCTCCCGAAACAACAGTTAGTACTGGTTCTACCCAGGAAACGGACTCGAGAGTGATATAGACACTCTCAGACTAAGTTTTCGTCGTAAAATATTTTTTTAGTAATTTTAAGCTTAATGTACATGAAATAATGCAAGTACACGATAAATCGGGGAAAAAATCAGCAAAGTTTCACAATTTTAGCCCGAACGTTACAGGAAGATAGTGGTTTAATTTGTAGTAATCTTAAATAAAATCACAAATTGTGCACCAAGCATATAAAACCAATAATTGCAATATTTTTGACTAATTTATCATTAATGAATAGCGCTATTATTCGAATAGTTTCTTAACAATGATAAATATCAATGCATACATCGTCTAAATTCATATGAATATTCATTATATATTAATTGTCGTATTTCTTCATTAGCTGGGATCGTGCAGTATTTATCATGCGCTTGATTACCAGGGACTATTGCCTCGTATCATCTGACAGACAACTCTGGAACATTGATTAATCAGTTGCTTTAGGGAAAGTGCGAATGACGTCACATTTTAATAAGCGTTCAATAGCTATGAATTGTGTGACAGCGTTGGAATTCTCTGCTTCTTCATTGATCAAATCTGGAATGATGATTGATCAGTTGCTTCAGGGAAAGTTTGAATGACGTCACATGTTAATAAGCGTTTAATAGCTATGAATTGTGGGACGGGCATGGAATTCTCTGCTTTTTCATTGATGGAATATTAATATCTGATGCGGAAGATATCAGAGACTGGGATAGACTGTGAAATTATATAATCGTGCAAGTCGGAAAGTAGTTTGTCATTCAACGTATGATCGCGGGGTGATATGGAAAACATCGAGCGATCAATTGGAAGTGATATTTACTAGATTAATATCAAAAATATATCTTGAGTGTGTTACACTCCTGCACCATAAATGATGGGATAAGTAATTTTGATATATATTAAGGAATGTTTACTGGCTATATAACGGAGTAAAGCAGCATCATGCCGTTGTAAAGGATAATAAAGGATTCAAAGTCTTGAAAAAAATATTTATTCTGAGTGAAAATGAGTATTGGCTATAATTCTCATAATCTTCAAAGCTAGTATTCAAACTGACCTTAAAAATCATCCTCAATAAAACAGAATCTGCTATTTTGTTTTCCTTGTCTTGATTGCACTCTTTGCTAGGAGGGACTATCTTAACAGAATGATAATGTTTAATTTTCTTTTGACATATTTGTGCCTGTCATTTCCAAGCCGATAATAACTGTTGCTCTTTCTTCTATATTTTCGAACTGTCCTTACTGTCTTTTTAATGACTTATTTGTGTATCTGTTGTTCTGGTGACTGCGTCCGTTTTTATAGTCTCAGTTTTGTGTTAGACATGTATTTTCTTGATTTGTATTGGTGATTGCGTGCGTGCGTGCGTGCGTGCGTGCGTGAGTGCGTGCGTGCGTGTACAGTGCGTGCGTGTACAGTGCTCTAATGGAATTCATTGCACTATTTGTAAGTGAAAGTTTATTCGCATACATATAGGCCTCCGGCCCGTCATACAAATAAACAATAAGAACAAACACAAGAATGACCAACATATATTAGTATATGCATAATAGTGTTTATGAAAAATATTGTTTTTACATATTATTATACCAGCTAAACTATATCTTAACAATTATATTAAACTATTTCGTTTTTCGAAAGCCTTATACAGGAACATCGCAATTATGCATGACAGTTTTATCATCATTGGACATTAACATACGAAATTTGTTTGTGTCCTTTAAATTAATATAATGTTCACCAGAAATTTCCTTTCTTAAATTTTCATACACAGTATATTCAATGAAAAAATGAAATTCAGATTCAATTACAAAATATTTCTCTGAGAACATATTGGACAAAATATCTATCTAACCAAATATGACAACATTTTTCAATCATTGGATTATGTGTGGACGTTCTAAATTTTGTCAAAGTTTGTCTTAAGTCTAAAGATAAATATTTCGTTTATATTGTGTTGGGGTTTGGTGCGTTTGGAGATATATTTTCGAATTCTTGTTTTAGTATTGCAAATAATATTCTATATTTAACATACGAGAAATTCCTAAGGACCGTTTTTCCTATTCGTGATTTAATGAGGTACATTCTACCGACACTTCTTGAAACATCATTTACATCTGTCAAATTGGATAATAGTTATGGGAACTAACGTCTGCTTGAAGCTAAATTGGATCACACAAATGTCGTTTAAAACACAAAGAATGTGAAAATCGTAGTTTAAGGGAATGTAAGTTATTTCGCAATCTGACAGAATATGGAAATGCGTTCTGGTCATTTGAATTGTAAAACGGTCTAAATAATATTCTTTCTGTACACACTGCAGACGAATATATTATGACATAGAAAGTCACGTCATCAATTGTCGTAAATGGTGATATATTTAACAGCGTTTCTCTGATAACCATTTAAATTGTTGCGCTGTCATGCGGGCTCCCACGGATAATAAGAAGTACTTTCTAACATGGTCAACAAGAAGTACATTATTCAAGGAAAACATCCTTTGACATATAATTATGCTGCAATATATTGCGAAATATCTTAAAGGGAGTCTATCAGGATAAAACGGTATGTATGTCTTGAAAATAAATAATTACCAAAATGGATTAAAAGCATCTCATTATCATTAATAAATATAATGATCAAAAAGTTAAATATGTCAAATACACCAAAATGTGACAAAATTGATATGTAAATTGGAGTGCTAAACTTGAAATGAAATCCTCATTCTAAAAACAGACTGCACTTAAATACTGTTGGAAGACCTTCGCATCTTTTACTACGTGTAAACATGTATAAGGGATCAAATTGAAATCAAAATAAAACCAAGCAAGAGAGCACAAAGCAGACGGACTAACTCGGACTAAAAATAAATTTCCCTCTCAAAACAGCAACATATTTTGTGACGTATTAAATAAGTCGCATGCTTTCGAAGCGAGTTGATGTCGTATCAAATATGTTAGATACGTATCTCACATCAATTGTATGAAATGCCTGACACATTATGATTCATTAAGCTTAGTTCATGTTTTACAGGACAATGTGTTAAATTACTTAATAAACAAAAGAACTGTTGTAATCAACAACAAAATGAACTGTAATGGAATATCATTATGCTTAATTTCTTATTGCACATAATAAATTATATCCCATTTTACCCAATAATTTAAGATGTGCTATATTGAGTCGCTAAATAACGGGGACTGTTCAGCTTTATACACTCTCTTTCTCTACTACGAAATTGAATGACATACCTAAACTCAATATATATGTTAAACACTTTTTTCTCATTTCATTCCATCATGTTTTTTTACATTTCATAACGCAGAGGATGAAAGGACGAACTGTTTCCTGAGATACATACAGTAGAACTACATTGGCTGGAAGATTGATGACTCGAACACAACATACAGTAGAACTTCATTGGCTGGAACATCGATGGATCGAACACAACATACAGGCGAACTTCATTGGCTGGAACATTGATGGCTCGAACACATCATACAGGCGAACTTCATTGGCTGGAACATTGATGGCTCGAACACAACATACAGGCGAACTTCATTGGCTGGAACATTGATGGCTCGAACACAACATACAGGCGAACTTCATTGGCTGGAACATTGATGGCTCGAACACAACATACAGTAGAACTTCATTGACTGGAAAATTGATGACTCGAACATAACATACAGGCGAACTTCATTGGCTGGAACATTGATGGCTCGAACACAACATACAGTAGAACTTCATTGACTGGAACATTGATGGCTCGAACACATCATACAGGCGAACTTCATTGGCTGGAACATTGATGGCTCGAACACAACATACAGGCGAACTTCATTGGCTGGAACATTGATGGCTCGAACACAACATACAGGCGAACTTCATTGGCTGGAACGTTGATGGCTCGAACACAACATACAGGCGAACTTCATTGGCTAGAACATTGATGGCTCGAACACAACATACAGTAGAACTTCATTGGCTTGAACATTGATGGTTCGAGCACTACATACAGGCGAACTTAATTGGCTGGAACATTGATGGCTCGAACACAACATACAGGCGAACTTCATTGGCTGGAACATTGATGGCTCGAACACAACATACAGGCGAACTTCATTGGCTGGAACATTGATGGATCGAACACAACATACAGTAGAACTTCATTGGCTGGAACATTGATGGATCGAACACTACATAAGGAAGAACATCATTGGCTGGAACATTGATGGCTCGAACACAACATACAGGCGAACTTCATTGGCTGGAACATTGATGGCTCGAACACAACATACAGTAGAACTTCATTGGCTGGAACAACGATGGCTCAAACACAACATACAGGCGAACTTCATTGGCTGGGACATTGATTACTCGAACACAACATACAGTAGAACTTAATTGGCTGGAACATTGATGGCTCGAACACAACATACAGTAGAACTTCATTGGCTGGAACATTGATGGCTCGAACACAACATACAATAGAACTTCATTGGCTGGAACATTGATGGCTCGAACAAAACATACAGTAAAGCTTCATTGGCTGGAACATTGATGGCTCAAGCACAACAGACAATAGAACTTCATTGGCTGGAACATTGATGGCTCGAACACAACATACAGTAGAACTTCATTGGCTGGAACATCATTGGCTCGAACACAACATACAGGCGAACTTAATTGGCTGGCACATTGATGGCTCGAACACAATATACAGGCGAACTTCATTGGCTGGAACATTGATGGCTCGAACACAACATACAGGCGAACTTCATTGGCTGGGACATTGATTACTCGAACACAACATACAGTAGAACTTAATTGGCTGGAACATTGATGGTTCGAACACAACATACAGTAGAACTTAATTGGCTGGGACATTGATGGCTCGAACACAACATACAGTAGAACTTCATTGGCTGGAACATTGATGGCTCGAACACAACATACAGTAGAACTTCATTGGCTGGAACATTGATGGCTCGAACAAAACATACAGTAAAGCTTCATTGGCTGGAACATTGATGGCTCGAACACAACATACAGGCGAACTTCATTGGCTGGAACATTGATGGCTCGAACACAACATACAGTAGAACTTCATTGGCTGGAACAACGATGGCTCAAACACAACATACAGGCGAACTTCATTGGCTGGGACATTGATTACTCGAACACAACATACAGTAGAACTTAATTGGCTGGAACATTGATGGCTCGAACACAACATACA
Source organism: Panopea generosa (assembly GCA_029582155.1). NCBI lineage: Eukaryota > Metazoa > Mollusca > Bivalvia > Adapedonta > Hiatellidae > Panopea > Panopea generosa. The sequence continues at coordinate 12,987,496 of CM055908.1, forward strand.
GTACAACTTCATTGGCTGGAACATTGATGGCTCGAACACAACATACAATAGAACTTCATTGGCTGGAACATTGATGGCTCGAACAAAACATACAGTAAAGCTTCATTGGCTGGAACATTGATGGCTCAAGCACAACAGACAATAGAACTTCATTGGCTGGAACATTGATGGCTCGAACACAACATACAGTAGAACTTCATTGGCTGGAACATCATTGGCTGGAACACAACATACAGGCGAACTTAATTGGCTGGCACATTGATGGCTCGAACACAATATACAGGCGAACTTCATTGGCTGGAACATTGATGGCTCGAACACAACATACAGGCGAACTTCATTGGCTGGGACATTGATTACTCGAACACAACATACAGTAGAACTTAATTGGCTGGAACATTGATGGTTCGAACACAACATACAGTAGAACTTAATTGGCTGGGACATTGATGGCTCGAACACAACATACAGTAGAACTTCATTGGCTGGAACATTGATGGCTCGAACACAACATACAATAGAACTTCATTGGCTGGAACATTGATGGCTCAAACAAAACATACAGTAAAGCTTCATTGGCTGGAACATTGATGGCTCAAGCACAACAGACAATAGAACTTCATTGGCTGGAACATTGATGGCTCGAACACAACATACAGTAGAACTTCATTGGCTGGAACATTGATATCTCGAACACAACATACAGTAGAACTTCATTGGATGGAACATTGATGGCTCGAACACAACATACAGTAGAGCTTCATTGGCTGGAACATTGATGGGTCGAACACAACATACAGGCGAACTTCATTGGCTGGAACATTGATGGCTCGAACACAACATACAGTAGAACTTCATTGGCTGGGACATTGATGGCTCGAACACAACATACAGTAGAACTTCATTGACTGGAAAATTGATGACTCGAACATAACATACAGGCGAACTTCATTGGCTGGAACATTGATGGCTCGAACACAACATACAGTAGAACTTCATTGACTGGAACATTGATGGCTCGAACACATCATACAGGCGAACTTCATTGGCTGGAACATTGATGGCTCGAACACAACATACAGGCGAACTTCATTGGCTGGAACATTGATGGCTCGAACACAACATACAGGCGAACTTCATTGGCTGGAACGTTGATGGCTCGAACACAACATACAGGCGAACTTCATTGGCTAGAACATTGATGGCTCGAACACAACATACAGTAGAACTTCATTGGCTTGAACATTGATGGTTCGAGCACTACATACAGGCGAACTTAATTGGCTGGAACATTGATGGCTCGAACACAACATACAGGCGAACTTCATTGGCTGGAACATTGATGGCTCGAACACAACATACAGGCGAACTTCATTGGCTGGAACATTGATGGATCGAACACAACATACAGTAGAACTTCATTGGCTGGAACATTGATGGATCGAACACTACATAAGGAAGAACATCATTGGCTGGAACATTGATGGCTCGAACACAACATACAGGAGAACTTCATTGGCTGGAACATTGATGGCTCGAACACAACATACAGTAGAACTTCATTGGCTGGAACAACGATGGCTCAAACACAACATACAGGCGAACTTCATTGGCTGGGACATTGATTACTCGAACACAACATACAGTAGAACTTAATTGGCTGGAACATTGATGGCTCGAACACAACATACAGTAGAACTTCATTGGCTGGAACATTGATGGCTCGAACACAACATACAATAGAACTTCATTGGCTGGAACATTGATGGCTCGAACAAAACATACAGTAAAGCTTCATTGGCTGGAACATTGATGGCTCAAGCACAACAGACAATAGAACTTCATTGGCTGGAACATTGATGGCTCGAACACAACATACAGTAGAACTTCATTGGCTGGAACATCATTGGCTCGAACACAACATACAGGCGAACTTAATTGGCTGGCACATTGATGGCTCGAACACAATATACAGGCGAACTTCATTGGCTGGAACATTGATGGCTCGAACACAACATACAGGCGAACTTCATTGGCTGGGACATTGATTACTCGAACACAACATACAGTAGAACTTAATTGGCTGGAACATTGATGGTTCGAACACAACATACAGTAGAACTTAATTGGCTGGGACATTGATGGCTCGAACACAACATACAGTAGAACTTCATTGGCTGGAACATTGATGGCTCGAACACAACATACAGTAGAACTTCATTGGCTGGAACATTGATGGCTCGAACAAAACATACAGTAAAGCTTCATTGGCTGGAACATTGATGGCTCGAACACAACATACAGGCGAACTTCATTGGCTGGAACATTGATGGCTCGAACACAACATACAGTAGAACTTCATTGGCTGGAACAACGATGGCTCAAACACAACATACAGGCGAACTTCATTGGCTGGGACATTGATTACTCGAACACAACATACAGTAGAACTTAATTGGCTGGAACATTGATGGCTCGAACACAACATACAGTACAACTTCATTGGCTGGAACATTGATGGCTCGAACACAACATACAATAGAACTTCATTGGCTGGAACATTGATGGCTCGAACAAAACATACAGTAAAGCTTCATTGGCTGGAACATTGATGGCTCAAGCACAACAGACAATAGAACTTCATTGGCTGGAACATTGATGGCTCGAACACAACATACAGTAGAACTTCATTGGCTGGAACATCATTGGCTGGAACACAACATACAGGCGAACTTAATTGGCTGGCACATTGATGGCTCGAACACAATATACAGGCGAACTTCATTGGCTGGAACATTGATGGCTCGAACACAACATACAGGCGAACTTCATTGGCTGGGACATTGATTACTCGAACACAACATACAGTAGAACTTAATTGGCTGGAACATTGATGGTTCGAACACAACATACAGTAGAACTTAATTGGCTGGGACATTGATGGCTCGAACACAACATACAGTAGAACTTCATTGGCTGGAACATTGATGGCTCGAACACAACATACAATAGAACTTCATTGGCTGGAACATTGATGGCTCAAACAAAACATACAGTAAAGCTTCATTGGCTGGAACATTGATGGCTCAAGCACAACAGACAATAGAACTTCATTGGCTGGAACATTGATGGCTCGAACACAACATACAGTAGAACTTCATTGGCTGGAACATTGATATCTCGAACACAACATACAGTAGAACTTCATTGGATGGAACATTGATGGCTCGAACACAACATACAGTAGAGCTTCATTGGCTGGAACATTGATGGGTCGAACACAACATACAGGCGAACTTCATTGGCTGGAACATTGATGGCTCGAACACAACATACAGTAGAACTTCATTGGCTGGGACATTGATGGCTCGAACACAACATACAGTAGTACTTCATTGGCTGGAACATTGATGGTTCGAGCACTACATACAGGCGAACTTCATTGGCTGGAACATTGATGGCTCGAATACAATAAACAGTAGATCTTCATTGGCTGGAACATTGATGGCTCGAACACAACATACAGTAGAACTTTATTGACTGGAACATTGATGGCTCGAACACAACATACAGTAGAACTTTATTGACTGGAACATTGATTGCTCGAACACTAGATACAGGCGAACTTCATTGTCTGGAACATTGATTGCTCGAACACTAGATACAGGCGAACTTCATTGGCTGGAACATTGATGGCTCGAATACAATAAACAGTAGATCTTCATTGGCTGGTACATTGATGGCTCGAACACAACATACAGTAGAACTTTATTGACTGGAACATTGATGGCTCGAACACAACATACAGTAGAACTTTATTGACTGGAACATTGATTGCTCGAACACTAGATACAGGCGAACTTCATTGTCTGGAACATTGATTGCTCGAACACTAGATACAGGCGAACTTCATTGGCTGGAACATTGATTGCTCGAACACTAGATACAGGCGAACTTCATTGGCTGGAACATTGATGGCTCGAACACAACATACAGTAAAACTTTATTGGCTGGAACATTGATGGCTCGAACACAACATACAGTAGAACTTTATTGACTGGAACATTGATGGCTCGAACACAACATACAGGCGAACTTCATTGTCTGGAACATTGATTGCTCGAACACTAGATACAGGCGAACTTCATTGGCTGGGACATTGATGGCTCGAACACAACATACAGTAAAACTTTATTGGCTGGAACATTGATGGCTCGAACACAACATACAGTAGAACTTTATTGACTGGAATTGATGGTTCGAGCACTACATTTAGTTCCAACCACTTATTTGGTCCCCGCCGATTCTTATTTCGATGTATATTCTCGTGTGGTATGATGTTGAACAAAACTTGGCTCGAACAACCCTTAACTTGAACTTTTTTGCGCATCGAAGTTCTACGGTACGTCTTTTGCTTCATGTATCAAACTTTTACCCAGGTTTGTTATTTTATCTGCTTCTTTAAGATCTATAGTAAGCCAGTATAAATAATACAGTCTTATTGAAATATAAACTACAGATGTATGGACGCTACTTTGTATGTCATAAATGATTAAAAAAATATACGAAATGTTTCATAAAATGTGTGATGTGATAAATAAATATAATTAATGTATGTATAATATATGTATGCAATGAGAATCATGTTTAAGTTACAAATAAAGTCATCTTGAATCGTGAGTCTATGAAACGTGATGGATGCTAACATTCTCCCGCCAAGGCTATGTATGGTGTCCTCGAGAAAACACCTTTGCCGCATACGCTAAGTTCTGGTTCTACCCAGGAAGATTTCGAACTTAACTTGTCTTAGTTGTAAGATTTTGTTTCACAATCGAAGTAAAGTAGATAAGTTTAAACTATTTTCCCGCATGAAAAGATTCAATTAATATAACCAAATTTGCAGTTCTCTTTTATTGATCGAGTTCTTGGTTTCCAAGTGAATGTTTTATTCAGATATAAATTACTCACAGACTACAAAGTGAAATGCTACTACATAATAATACATCCTTACGACAGTAATTTGTAAGACGCATTTAATCATCCCAAGTATACAATACAATAATATTTCAGCCACAATACTCCAGATCCACTCTAAACTAACTAGTTCCGTAAACAGCTTTTCAATAACGTTTATGCAATGCTCAAGCAACCGAAAGAAAAACAAAGAATGTAACTTAAAATTGCTTATGTAAATTTTTGTGAATGATAAGTAACTATTGTAAGAAAGTCAATTAATTCCAACTGGAAACGAGCATGCCTTCTGTGTTTACTAGTGTATTACACGTATTGACTACACGCACGCAGTTCAACAGCAATACTTTGGTTGCTATGTTTTATATGTAAATCGAGTGCAAATCTGTTATAAACAGCAATAAATCAATATGATTGCCAATTTATTAATTTTTCACAAGTGTTTGTTTGTCGTTGTTCATATAAATGATACAAACAGAACTCTTAACGTTAATTAGTATAATAAAATGTTTGTCGCCATCTTGCTATTGATTTTTAATTTTGTTTTTAAAGAGTGTTTCTGTCTACGGATGCGTGTCATTATTCACAGACATTTCTAAGTAAGTAATTTCTTATTTAAAGAGTGTAACTCAATTGGTAAACCAATCTTCCTTGAGGCCCTAGTATAAACAAACAAGTACATATACATTTTCAAAAAGATAGAAAATAACTTTCATTCATCTGCTGCATATATCACACATTATAGATTAACAAAATTCTCACAACATGCTCCTGATTACAACTCTCATTTACGCGCACGCATACACAAACACATACTCTCGCTTTTTATATTCGTATAAAGAATATATTTCAATTTAGATACACATGAAATTGTACATGTAAATTTAAATATAATCTGAGAGGAAAAACAACACAACAATAATAAAATCGATAGAAACAAAACAATTTAAAAAAAAACCAACTGATAACGGTATGGTGTTTATTAAGCATATGGCTGTTGGAGGTACATGTATTTCTTATTTCAATTTCTTTTTATCCAAATCAATTACTTGCAAAAACATTTAACGATCACTCGTTTCTTATACTAAGTTGAATACTATTCCAAATAATTGCACCCGAATATGATAGACTACCTTTAAACAGTTCTATTCTAAGTTTCGGAATAATGACATTTTTATTAGAGCTTGAACGCAACATGATGGATGTATTACAACATACAACATCGTATGAAATCATTAAATAATTTTAAGCATTTTGTATTGACGGAAACAATTTAGCACAGTTTATAAAACAGCGGTAGCGCAGTGGATATTGTGTGGACCGCGTCCGACATGGGTAATGTGTTCGATTGTACATTTGACCCAAAGACCTATACAAGCAACATTCAGTACCGATTCAACCCAGGAAACAGACTTGAGAACGATACATATATTAAGCTGTGAGCTTATTGAACTATTGGGTTGATATAAATCACAGACAGTATAAACTATGGAAAAAACGTACAGTTTGAAGTTCTGGTCAAACACTTTAATGTAGTGTAACGGTAAATGACGAGAATATATGACCCACGGCCCATCTCTCCCATCCTCAAACACACACGCGGGTACGAATGTCCCACATCCACGACTTTATCGTGCCAAAAATATATCTAAAAAAGATTTTATCTTCGCTAACACAAAACAGCACAATCAATAAACAAACCGCGTGGATATTCAACAGCGATAGTAAAGAAAAATAGTGGAGCACGTGGTCAGTGGTAGAGCACCGAACCAATGATTGGAGGATCGTGGTTCGATTCTCCGCCGCGGCTATGTGTGGTGACCTTGAGCAAGACACTTTTTCCGCATTTTCGTAATACTGGTCTTTGTAAACAAACATTGAAGATAGACATAGATATGCACGAAACAGAACATTCACGTCCGTTGTGAATATATTTTCTTTTTCTAAATAAACAAAATCAATAATACAAGATTCATTTTAAAACGGAAGACACAAAATATCATGTACATGTAAATTCACGATAGATGGTCTTTTTTATCAAATGAAAATGTATCCCGAATTGAAAATCAAACATCATCAAGCTATATCTCTGGTTTGAAGGATCGAACCTAAGGAAAACCTGTGTTGAAATTAACAATTTTAAAATCAATAGCTACACGTGCTTTTATATAATATGTCAACATAGTCGTATAGGAAACAATTTGTCATTTATCCTCTCGACGCTTAAAAGGATGAAGGTATTGGGCACTTGCCCTTAATTTGTTTCTGTATGTTGATGAAGAATAATATATGTCTGTAGTGTCACTTTTTCATATTTAACTGAGAATTAATGTTTAACACCGTACATATGAGCAAGTTATCAAATTAGCAAGAAAATAGTGTTGCCGGTATAATTTCGTTTACACTAACTTGGTTTATACAGTGACGCCGGAGGGAAGAGCGAGGTTGGACAGACCTTTGCATCAGGGTTTAGTTCAGATTATACAACTTGGATCCATGGCCAACACACGAGTTTGTGCTCAACACAAAAACAAATGAACTCATTGCTACCAAATGAATGTAAATACACCTAACTTTCTATCTCAAATCGGCATTAATAATTGTCCTGGAAATTGTGCTCAAGTACAAGTTTGAGACGAGCATGAAACACGTTTTATAACTTCGGGATCTGTTGAACAGGTTAAACCTCCCTTTTGTCTGCAACTGATCGTTTTATGAGTTGACCCCTGTATTGTACTTCTTGAAATGGTTATTCTATATATACATTATATACAACTTTAATGTATCTTTGGTTGCTGTGTACTTTGAATTTTACACCTCCTGTATGACATATATTTTATAAACCTGCACAATAAGACATAACTATAATATTTTTAAACAGAAATATGGTATTCAAAGCACAAATTCACAGTAAACACAGTCGTAGCAATTATCGTAAGAAGTACAATACTAACATACAGAAGATGTTACAACACCTTGGGACGGACAGGAGCAACCCCACCACTGGGAATCTTACTGTAGCCTGTAATGCTGCCTGCCAAGTCGTCACATCGTAAAACGAAACGCCGAGTACATTTAAATAAGCCCTGTCTGACTGGCCTCGTACATCTACGAAGCATGCACACGTGAATGGTGTAACATCCTAATATGCTCATATATGATACAGAAACAATGATATATGTAGGAGTGCTCGATGACAAATACAGAGCAGTAAGAGAGTTATAATAAACTATTTGGCATAATGGAGATATGAGCGAATATTATCCATCCATTCCTTCGGTTTGTCGGTTAATCAAAGAGGAGAACGTTAAGCCAAACTGTAGATCTATAGAAAAAAAACTAAACTAGAACGACATTAAAATCATTTGATAATGTCTACATTACAGCCGATGAACAAGAACGACCTAAAAAAACTCAAAAGATAATGTCTACCTCATATCCCATTGGAATGTATTCGCAAACATTAAACAGTATGCCTTTTTAACATGACTGACAGGCTCTGTATACCACAGGGATAGATTTAGTTGAGAGAAATATATTACAACTGTCAGCAGCTTACAGGTGAATTATTTCAGATGATAATAGAAAGTATTTAATTTGATGTTTTAGAGGCATTTTGCTAACAGACGAAACTTTTTCCTGCAGTCCGGGAAAGTTAACCAGTACTTCAAGCATAGACATCTTTGCAATAGTTGAAAATTTTCCCACTTGAATCCGCGGCGGAAGACGAATGACAATGAGACGCAATATCGCATATCAATCGTCACGGAAACTTTGGTCAGGCGTGGATTTGAACTTACGACCCCTGAATTGAATGTCAGACGTGCTACCAACAGAGCTAACTGGGTACAAAAGATACGATTCAGAATAAATATGATTTTAAGTAAAAAACATGATTTGTTCCGTGTGTGAAAAACAAAACATCTGTTCTTGTTCTGCTGTTGTTTCATAAGATAAACTGCATGGTTTTGGTTGAGGAAGTTGCTGTTGTTGTACTGTTGTTTCACGAGATAAACTGCATGGTTTTGGTTGAGGAAGTTGCAGTTGCTGTACTGTTGTTTCATAAGATAAACTGCATGGTTTTGGTTGAGAAAGTTGCAGTTGCTGTACTGGTGTTTCATAAGATAAACTGCATGGTTTAAGTTGAGGAAGTTGCAGTTGCTGTACTGTTGTTTCATGAGATAAACCGCATGGTCTTGGTTGAGGAAGTTGCTGTTGTTGTACTGTTGTTTCATGAGATAAACTGCATGGTTTTGGTTGAGGAAGTTACTGTTGTTGTACTGTTGTTTCATAAGATAAACTGCATGGTTTTGGTTGAGAAAGTTGCAGTTGCTGTACTGTTGTTTCATGAGATAAGCTGCATGGTTTTGGTTGAGGAAGTTGCTGTTGCTGTGCTGTTGTTTCATGAGATAAACTGCATGGTCTTGGTTGGTTGAGGAAGTTGCTGTTGTTGTACTGTTGTTTCATGAGATAAACTACATGGTCTTTGTTGGTTGAGGAAGTTGCTGTTGTTGTACTGTTGTTTCATGAGATAAACTACATGGTCTTTGTTGGTTGAGGAAGTTGCTGTTGTTGTACTGTTGTTTCATGAGATGAACTGCATGGTTTTGGTTGAGGAAATTGCAGTTGATGTACTGTTGTTTCATGAGATAAACTACATGGTCTTTGTTGGTTGAGGAAGTTGCTGTTGTTGTATTGTTCTTTCATGAGATAAACAGCATGATCTTTGTTGAGGAAGTTGCAGTTGCTGTACTGTTGTTTCATGAGATGATCTGCATGGTCTTGTTTGAGGAAGTTGCAGCTGTTGTACTGTTGTTTCATGAGATAAACTTCATGGTTTTGGTTGAGAAGGTTTCCATATGGCATTGAGGTAATTTGAAGACAATCAAGATAATGAAGAAATACAAGCAAATGCCGTATTAATTACATTAGGTTAATTACATATGCTTGGAACTGGAATTAATTTTCTTTGTTGAAATATCCGATTGCTTTATGGTTTGGAAAGGATTTTTAAAATTACAGCATTTTGTTTAACTTTATATTATATAAATTAATATTTACGGAATAAACACTGCTATCTGAAACGTCCGTATACTTTATTGATCTGTTGGAACATGGAAGACAGCAATTATGATAATACATTATGTAGAGCATACACGATGACAAGATAACGAGTCCTGTTGATGTTCATTACACGCTATCCAGCCAACCCATCTGTCTGGAAACGAACAGGTCTCTACGATACACTTAACTCCCGGCATACATCAGTTATATTATCTGATTATGATGACTCAAGGCATATATCAAGTATATTAACTAATTATGATAACTTCCGGCGTACATCAGTTATATTATCTGATTATGATGACTCCCGGCGTACATCAGTTATATTATCTGATTATGACGACTCCCAGCATACATCAGTTACATTATCTGATTATGATGACTCCCGGCGTACATCAGTTATATTATCTGATTATGATAACTCCCGGCATACATCAGTTATATTATCTGATTATGATGACTCACGGCGTACATCAGTTATATTATCTGATTATGACGACTCCCGGCGTACATCAGTTACATTATCTGATTATGACGACTCCCGGCGTACATCAGTTATATTATCTGATTATGATGACTCCCTGCGTACATCAGTTATATTATCTGATTATGATGACTCACGGCGTACATCAGTTATATTATCTGATTATGACGACTCCCGGCATACATCAGTTACATTATCTGATTATGATGACTCCCGGCGTACATCAGTTATATTATCTGATTATGACGACTCCCGGCATACATCAGTTATATTATCTGATTATGACGACTCACGGCGTACATCAGTTATATTATCTGATTATGACGACTCCCGGCATACATCAGTTACATTATCTGATTATGATGACTCCCGGCGTACATCAGTTATATTATCTGATTATGATAACTCCCGGCATACATCAGTTATATTATCTGATTATGATGACTCACGGCGTACATCAGTTATATTATCTGATTATGACGACTCCCGGCGTACATCAGTTACATTATCTGATTATGATGACTCCCGGCGTACATCAGTTATATTATCTGATTATGATGACTCCCGGCGTACATCAGTTATATTAACTGATTATGATGACTCCCGGCGTACATCAGTTATATTATCTGATTATGACGACTCCCGGCATACATCAGTTACATTATCTGATTATGATGACTCCCGGCGTATATCAGTTATATTATCGGATTACGATGACTCCCGGCGTACATCAGTTATATTATCTGATTACGATGACTCCCGGCGAACATCAGTTATATTATCTGATTACGATGACTCCCGGCGTACATCAGTTATATTATCTGATTACGATGACTCCCGGCGTACATCAGTTATATTATCTGATTATGATAATTCCCGGCATACGTCAGTTATATTATCTATTGAATGCATTATTGATGTAGGTTCGAGTCCCCTGTTCGCTAAAAAAAAAATATGCGAGGAAGTTTGCCAGTTATTTGTGGAAGGACGGTGTATTTTGTCCGATTTATTCTGATGCCTTCTTCCACCAATAACACTGGATATGCCATATATCACATGAAAGGTGTTAGAAATGGCGTTAAACCCAAATTGAAATGTAAATTTAAAAGCAAGTACTCTTGTTATATTTGTGTTCCGACGTTGAAACAGAACACAACACAGCCGATCAAACCAAGACGCCATCGCTACCGTATATTTATACAGTAGGTTTGAACATACGAGGAGAACTTCCATGATATATAACATTAAGTGTACTGAGGAGATAGAAATGCGATACTTCTCTCCATAATATTCGGCCCATTTTTCCGCTTTAATTCGTCTATCTGATAAATAGCGAGATCGTATTTCAATATAAAGTACTAGTAGTACCAATTACAGACTCCGATTTACTTTGACATTGCATCTATCTTTGTTAAGGAAATAGACAGATTCACTTAATTACTACTTATCTTATTAATCTATCTATTTTTCAGGACAAAATGGAAAATAATAACATTGGAAGAACATAATCACATATTATTAGATAAATATGGTGGCTCATTTCTGCCATATTATGTTTGCTTGCTTTCGTTCCCACAAACACATCAATTATTGCAGGGATACCAACAGACATCTTTCATTATAAACCGATTTGACGTGGTTAGGGTATATATGTGTCATGCTGGTGCCATTTGTACCGCCTTCTCCTACGCGAAATATCATTGTGTGTGTACCAACGAGGAAGTATCCCTGATCAGTCTATTCTTTGCCATGCGTTAAGTGTCACACACACACGTCAGTCTTTTTTTTCTAATTAAACATATGCATTAACAAATGCACATTGCATGTTAAAACGATAAATAAATATCCGGCACAATTATTTACTTTATTAACAATAGCAGAACCATTTTCTGTCTATGTGGGGAATTCCTCAGAAGTAGGAACACACATTTAATCACGCAAAAATAACTTACCCCATCCCAAACAATTAGTGACATATTTACAAGAAATGGTTCTCCTTTTGCGACCGCTTATCAGCTCATTTGTCCGCTATACTAAAGATACATCAGTTCTAAACTGCCGACTCCTCCCGCAGAAAAAAAACACAAAAAATACAAACAATTAACGAAAAAAACACAAACAATTAACGAAAAAATACAAACAATTAATGAAAATACACAAACAATTAACGAAAAAATACAAACAATTAACGATTTCACTCTTCGTTCTTCATAACAAGAAGTGATTTATAAAGTTCTGATTACGCCTTATGACATTAGATTGAAAAGTAATCTATTTTTAATTTCAATGCATATAATAATACTAGCGAAGAAAGTGTGAACAGTTCCGACTATGCCCGCCAAATAGATCCTTCTATGTTCGTTTTGGAATGCTGTATCAACAATGCCTGGATAGTCCGGTTATTATTTGAGAAACTAGAGTAAAAATGTGTAAAACGGTCGTTTCCGAATGTTATTTTAAGTCTCAGTTAGATATTTTAAAAAATTCCGCTCACTAATCACAATTTTCCACTCATTTGCATAATTGTGAATGACCTTTGGAACAATGAATGAAATTGGATTTTGGGATACGGGGAATGGCATTTCTGCAGGATAATGAAGTATTGGTATTTGACAATGTATTTGCGTTCTGAAATTGCCAAGGCATAAAAAGTATGCGCCTTTAATCATTTTGATTAATATTAGCTTGGACGGGCTAGGTTTCGTTTGTCTTTTGGTGCACCAATAATTAAGGTGATGCGGCACATAACAGGAATGATGGGTTTTACTTATCTCACTTTATCCAAGAATTCAAACAAAATTAATTCACCATTTACGATGCACGCATGGTTACACTGTGACTGCAATTATCGTCCTATTTGGGTTATGCTTCAGCTTCAATGGACGGTGATTGTACATCTATTTTAATTGTACAACAATATTCAGAGCTTCATTCATTTGATAGGGTTGGCCTTTTTTCATATATATATATTATAAAACTATCAGTATATAACTTACGCCAAACATCGTACGCACGCACGCACGCACGCACGCACGCACGCACGCACGCACGCACGCACGCACGCATTAGTTAATGTGATTATATTCCGTTTCAAGATATTTGACGTATTAAACTATTTATTTTAATCTTTCCACATTAAAAAGAAAGCAATAAGATCAAACTAACTGACACTCTTATTATCTTGTAGTATCTTCATTCATTCGTTATTTGTCGTGCTTTCGTGTCGGCTGGTCAAAGACATGACAGTACGTCAGCACAATAAATAATGGGCGTTAACACGACATAAGCATACCCGCCATTACGACAGCTAGACAATTTAATAAGCCGTATTTACGACCTCTTAACGTCGAGTTTTCGCGTAACATTTGCCGTGTTTCCAACACGACAACACCATCATATAACAAACATTGTTTAGCATAATGTGGTGTTGCTATACAACAATAGATGCAAAACACATAGAAAGCTGAATAAAAACTATAGCTGTAACGGTTGAATAAACACAAACTGAGCTAATTGCAATTGATAAAGAAAAGAGCGCGACTTTAGAATAAATAGTACATTTAAGGTTGGTTACATTTTATAGATAAACATGATAAAATCAATTAAAGCAGTAATAAATAAATAACTACACTGCGTAGTTATACGTATACTACTTAATCTGTTAGATAAATTTTATGTGCACATCTGACCTAATAACACAACATCTGAAATATATGTTGAATGGTTTGCTAAAATTTCTCACTGATTGCAAGCAGATAATATTTTACAAAATACGTGGTGTGATTTATGAATCGTTTTCCTGCTATTACAGTTGAAAACACATGTATATAAATTGAACGTCTAAAGTAGCGCCTCACTCTCGCAATACTGTGTAATCAAGGCTCAAGTCAGTCAGGTCATATGTTCATTACAGTTACTTGAGAATCAATTGATCCATTCCACCTTTCTGAAGAGTTCTATACTTCATTAGCAAATAAATCGCCGAAAATGAAGTGAGAAAAATCTAATAATTCATGATTTTTTCCAAAGAATAAGGAGGTTTTCACGTGCGCGGAGTCAGTAAATAAGGTAATACAATTAATTATGCATCGCATTAAGTTTCTGTGTTAAATGCCCCATATCAGATCTGTCAATATTCTTTAACATTAAGCGGCGAAATAGTAACACATGCGCGAATTTGATGCGCGTTCAGTTGAAATAAGAAGACGAAGTAAAGGGTTGAAATCATGAGGAAGTTTTTGTTATCTTTATGGTATCTATGCAACCTGCGATAAAAAGTTAAAACGTGTGATGGGTATAATGATTTATCAGTTCTGTCAGCAACCTGCCTGTGATAATATTTAAAACTGCGATGTTGATTTGATATATCTGCCTGTGAAACTATGGAAAAATCCGATGTTGATATGATATATCTGCCTGTGATACTATGTAAAACTGTAATGTTGATATGATATCTCTGCCTGTGATCCTATGTAAAACTGTAATGTTGATATGATATATCTGCCTGTGATACTATGTAAAACTGTAATGTTGATATGATATATCTGCCTGTGATACTATGTAAAACTGTAATGTTGATATGATATATCTGCCTGTGATACTATGTAAAACTGTAATGTTGATATGATATATCTGCCTGTGATACTATGTAAAACTGTAATGTTGATGTGATATATCTGCCTGTGATACTATGTAAAACTGTAATGTTGATATGATATATCTGCCTGTGATACTATGTAAAACTGCGATGTTGATATTATATCTGGCTGTGATTATATGTAAAACTGCGATGTTGATGTGATATATCTGCCTGTGATTATATGTAAAACTGCGATGTTGATGTGATATATCTGCCTGTGATTATATGTAAAACTGCAATGTTGATGTGATATATCTGCCTGTGATTATATGTAAAACTGCGATGTTGATGTGATATATCTGCCTGTGATTATATGTAAAACTGCAATGTTGATGTGATATATCTGCCTGTGATAATATGTAAAGCTGAGATGTTGATGTGATATATCTGTCTGTGATTACATGTTAAACTGCGATGCTGATGTGATATATCTGCCTGTGATTACATGTTAAACTGCAATGTTGATGTGATATATCTGCCTGTGATAATATGTAAAACTGCGATGTTGATGTGATATATCTGCCTGTGATTACATGTTAAACTGCGATGTTGATGTGATATATCTGCCTGTGATAATATGTTCAACTGCAATGTTGATGTGATATATCTGCCTGTGATAATATGTAAAACTGCGATGTTGATGTGATATATCTGCCTGTGATAATATGTAAAACTGCGATGTTGATGTGATATATCTGCTTGTGATATTATGTAAAACTGTGATGTTGATGTGATATATCTGCCTGTGATAATATGTAAAACTGCGATGTTGATGTGATATATCTGCCTGTGATAACATGTTAAACTACGATGTTGATGTGATATATCTGACTGTGATAATATGTAAAACTGCGATGTTGATGTGATATATCTGCCTTTGATAACATGTAAAGCTGCGATGTTGATATGATATATCTGCCTGTGATAACATGTAAAAACTGCGATGTTGATATGATATATCTGCCTGTGATACTATGTAAAACTGCGATGTTGATATTATATCTGGCTGTGATTATATGTAAAACTGCGATGTTGATGTGATATATCTGCCTGTGATTATATATAAAACTGCGATGTTGATGTGATATATCTGCCTGTGATTATATGTAAAACTGCAAGGTTGATGTGATATATCTGCCTGTGATAATATGTAAAGCTGAGATGTTGATGTGATATATCTGTCTGTGATTACATGTTAAACTGCGATGCTGATGTGATATATCTGCCTGTGATTACATGTTAAACTGCGATGTTGATGTGATATATCTGCCTGTGATAATATGTAAAACTGCGATGTTGATGTGATATATCTGCCTGTGATAATATGTAAAACTGCGATGTTGATGTGATATATCTGCCTGTGATAATATGTAAAACTGCGATGTTGATGTGATATATCTGCTTGTGATATTATGTAAAACTGTGATGTTGATGTGATATATCTGCCTGTAATAATATGTAAAACTGCGATGTTGATGTGATATATCTGCCTGTGATAATATGTAAAACTGCGATGTTGATGTGATATATCTGCTTGTGATATTATGTAAAACTGTGATGTTGATGTGATATATCAGCCTGTGATAATATGTAAAACTGCGATGTTGATGTGATATATCTGCCTGTGATAATATGTAAAACTGCGATGTTGATGTGATATATCTGCCTGTGATAACATGTTAAACTGCGATGTTGATGTGATATATCTGCCTGTGATAATATGTAAAACTGCGATGTTGATGTCATATATCTGCCTTTGATAACATGTAAAGCTGCGATGTTGATATGATATATCTGCCTGTGATAACATGTAAAAACTGCGATGTTGATATGATATATCTGCCTGTGATAATATGTAAAGCTGAGATGTTGATGTGATATATCTGCCTGTGATTACATCTAAAGCTGCGATGTTGATATGATTTATCTGCCTGTGATAATATGTAAAGCTGAGATGTTGATGTGATATATCTGCCTGTGATAACATCTAAAGCTGCGATGTTGATATGATATATCTGCCTGTGATAACATGTAAAACTGCGATGATGATATGATATATCTGTCTATGATAACATGTAAAGCTGTGATGTTGATATGATATATCTGCCTGTGATCATATGTAAAACTGCGATGTTGATGTGATATATCTGCCTGTGATTATATGTAAAACTGCGATGTTGATGTGATATATCTGCCTGTGATAATATGTAAGTTGCGCTGTTGGAAAAGATAATATGTGTATGGTGTTATTTTCTTGAAAAACTGAAATTGTTTGTTTTTGAAACTATGTTGATCTGTCTTCGAAAATAGATGTTTTTTTCTCGGTATCATAATATAATGAAATGAATATCACACTCCTGTTAAGGTACTATTGGAATTGTTAACCTGAGAAGAATAATAGCGCCTTCGCAATAATGCGATATTTAAATAATAATATCATATATAAAGCTAAATTAAATACCATGCACCAAAACATTCTGACTAGGGACAAATCGGCTAACTGAATGATCACGTGGTATGTAACAATGACGCTATTGAATAACGCTAACTCTCTCCTAACCTCGCAAATAACGCAATGCATAATGAATTATGTTATTCACAACTCACGTTTATTTATATTATCACTTACATCTAGTGTCTGGAATCTGAACCAGAGTTGTTTCGGTTTGGTATAATATTATTCATTACGAAGTCAAAAGCGAGCTAACATGTGCACATCGATAGAGTCCATGTTCATTGAAAGCGATAAGCTAATTGAAAAACTCGCTAATCGATAGCTTGTATGTTATTTTATATACAAACATAATGTCTCGCTA
The DNA here is from genome assembly GCA_029582155.1 of Panopea generosa. NCBI lineage: Eukaryota > Metazoa > Mollusca > Bivalvia > Adapedonta > Hiatellidae > Panopea > Panopea generosa. The sequence continues at coordinate 13,005,470 of CM055908.1, forward strand.
TACTCAGAAACAAACTGTTACATTTTATATAACTATCTGTGAGTTCGAATAGAAAGAATATGCTACGATAATTGAGGATTCCCGTTAGAAGATATATTTTTGATATTTTCCAAACTAAAGTATATTTCTCCTGTCATATTTTGTTCCTTTCATCAAAAATTGATTTGATTAACAAATGCAGGCTTAAGATGTTTTCGAAAGAGAATTTATCGTACTGCTGATGTCAATCACCATCGTAAAATCATCTTTGTAACAGAAATAAACGTATAAAGGATAAAGGTCAAACTTGCATTTATATTATTTTCGTTTTCAAAAACAATGATTTGAATTCAAACATTAACTACACACAATCGCTCTTTCAAACGTATTTTATGAATTTGATAGAGAAGTTATAAACTTCCTCGCAATTATCATATATTAATGAAGTACGACGATATTTACTAAGTTAACGCTAATATTGCAGAAGAGCAATGTACATGTTTATAATATAAATATCATCGTAGCTTAAGTGGGTTAACGATAAAGCAGGAGGAAAGGGAAACATAAATGAATAGATGCCTTTGATACACTGGAGACGCAATATATTACAATACATTTGCAGTAGTAAGTGAAGCCGTATGTAAGTTATGACTTCTTTTTGCCGTTTGTTACACTGCAACGTGCAATAATATTTTTAAATTTGTTCATTGAATAAAATAGACGTTTGTCATAACGTATAATCGATAATAATCTTTCCATTGACTTAAGTTTGCTTGCAATACGCTCATTCGATTTGAAGCACGTCAGTAGTGTAATGGATAAAGTGTTGGCCGCTCACACCAGAGGTCGTGGGTTCGATCACCAGCTCCACCTGATGCCTCTTAAACTATCAGTAGTGGTTCTTCCCAGAAAACGGATATAATGCGTTCGTATTGTCTTTGAGTTTTCTTCACAATCGATCTAAGATAAATTAGTATAGATTTAAAGCTAATGAATACTATGGTGGTCCCGCATGTCATACTGTGTGTATAAGTTTACTTGATAGGCAGTGAATATATCAACGTTAGCGAATAAAAAAGATGTGGCTTGTAGTGAATCGTGGCAACATCTTTTAATAACCTTTACATTTTTCAGGAAAATCAGGAACGATTAACAAGTCGGAATTGTAATTGTTGTAATGCCAGTAAGACTTAAAACAACATAAACGTACAGTCGCACCCGCGCATGTCTATCAATGTTCCATATATAACTTCCCCTGATTTGATAAATCGTCGACAGAATATGTATCATAAACACTGGATTCACAAAGGCTAATTGCTACAGATATAGTAAAATACGAGGGGCATTCAATATATTCTGTCACTGGTCTCCGGATATTTAATATTTCCAAGACCCTACTTAAATTTCTTATCATGTGTACGACACAATTCAGAAAAATTCTCTTTTGGCAATAACTGCAAAGAAACTCGGGCTTTAATGTAAGCCCTTATTTCAGAATTTTCTGAACACGAGTGTGTATAATCCAACAATGAATATATTGGTCAATTATAATCGGATTAAATTGAGAATTCGCAGGTGTATTTAATAAACATTTCCAAACAATTGCACGAGTTTTTCATGTTCTTACGCAGCATTATTTTCTACGGAAGGCCATTAGTGACAGAATTTATTGATAAACATCAGTATGACTTTCGTACCTTTTTGTTGAAACAATATCATATATGCATTGACATATTGCACATGGGTATTGAGGAATGATCTAGAAAAGAATAATGGGTTGCATGATTTTTTTTTACTTAAATTAGATTTTTAATTTAATGTTTGTAATCAAAACAAGTATGTATTTTTATTTCATAATATTATTACTGACTGAATGACTGAATACATAAGTGATATTCTACGATACGTCGACTTCTAAAATGGCCACTTTCAGTGCGCAAAGGTTAATGAATGTGATGATTACAATAACATATGAAATAAATGCGGTAAGAATATATAGTTTAAACATAGTTACAAACAAAAACCTCGACGAAAGATATAAAGTGCTATTCAAGAATAATTATAAGTCATCTCCGTTAATATTTATATAATACCATACTTTCATATACCCTTAAATGATAAAATATCACATAAGCTATTACGAATTAAACTTTAAACACAAGTCAACATTTACAATTGGAAATCAACATGAAAACCCTTGTACGATGAGAAAACCCTTTGCAATTGATAAATAGGCCTGAATAAAATAACAAGGAGCGTGTCAATTAAAGAAAACAACTATCACAAGAGTAATAAAAGCGGTGCAGTTCGATAGTGAACTACTTTTCATCACGCATTATTATAGAGAAGAACTTTGCACATTATTCAGCTGTTAATCGAAGTGAATAGAGTCAGAAATCCAGCATTGCTACATGTACTATAGTAAGCCCCAGAGCAGAAAAAGTAAACAATATACTTGCACATATCGGCGTCAATTGTATATTCGGACAAGTTTGAAAGTTATGGATTTATGTATGAGAGCCGAGTTATATAGAAAACACCCAGCTATGAATCGTAAATGATATTACACTAGGTAAATATAAAATATTACACTCCTACACGATAAACGTGATCATTAGAAATAGTTCATATAAAAACCAATTGCCGTGCATCCCTCATCACTATATACGACCAATCAACGCGGATATAGTACAGTGATGTAACACAACCATAAGCACATACCAGACGGCAGCTTAAACTAAAACCAATGTTGTATACAGATTCTACATAATTTCGTAAACCAAACTTGAAGATGAAATTATAAATGCATGAAAACAGAACATAACACTTCCGTTTTGGTTATGCGCTATTTTTATAAAACAAACAACAACACATAAAGAACATATTAACACAGAATACACAAGAACCAAAGTTTAACTAACAAATATGGATTATATCAGTCGTGGACAATTGGAAATAGGACAACACTATAAATAGATATATTGAAAATATGAATAACAATTGAACTTGTAAGCGTAAAGTTTATGAGTGTAAATTCAATATCGATTGTCGAATGCAACCAAAATTATCAAGATATTTAAACTTCGTCTTGTCGTACCAGTAATTGTTATTCTCTTGCTGATATCGTAGGCCCATCAAAGTATTGTTTGCTTCTGTTATCTATCAATTTAGGTAACGTGAGTTAGAATACCCGCCTGGTCTCAGTCTCCGTGATGAAGGTCTCAGTCTCCGTGATGATGTGAGTTAGAATACCCGCTTGGTCTCAGTTTCCGTGATGACTTGAGTTAGAATACCCGCCTGGTCTCAGTCTCCGTGATGATGTGAGTTAGAATACCCGCCTGGTCTCAGTTTCCGTGATGACTTGAGTTAGAATACCCGCCTTGTCTCAGTCTCCGTGATGATGTGAGTTAGAATACCCGCCTGGTCTCAGTTTCCGTGATGACTTGAGTTAGAATACCCGCATGGTCTCAGTCTCCGTGATGATGTGAGTTAGAATATCCACCTGGTCTCAGTTTCCGTGATGACTTGAGTTAGAATACCCGCCTGGTCTCAGTCTCCGTGATGATGTGAGTTAGAATACCCGCCTGGTCTCAGTTTCCGTGATGACGTGAGTTAGAATACCCGCCTGGTCTCAGTATCCGTGATGACTTGAGTTAGAATACCCGCCTGGTCTCAGTCTCCGTGATGATGTGAGTTAGAATACCCACCTGGTCACAGTTTCATGATGACTTGAGTTAGAATACCCGCCTGGTCTCAGTCTCCGTGATGATGTGAGTTAGAATACCCGCATGGTCTCAGTTTCCGTGATGACGTGAGTTAGAATACCCGCCTGGTCTCAGTTTCCGTGATGACTTGAGTTAGAATACCCGCCTGGTCTCAGTCTCCGTGATGATGTGAGTTAGAATATACACCTGGTCTCAGTTTCCGTGATGACTTGAGTTAGAATACCCGCCTGGTCTCAGTCTCCGTGATGATTGAGTTAGAATACCCGCCTGGTCTCAGTTTCCGTGATGACGTGAGTTAGAATACCCGCCTGGTCTCAGTATCCGTGATGACGCGGGTTAGAATACCCGCGTGGTCTCAGTCTCCGTGATGATTGATATCCAACATATCCGTTTCATTGTCATTTGTCTCTCATCGCAGATTCAGGTGGGACCATAATCAGTTACTTGCAGCGATGGATGAGCTTCAGAACTGTTTAACTTTTTAGGACCCCAGGCAACAGCAGCTATGTTAACGGATCGCACGCTGTATAGTAGCACTCGATGACATAAAACGACGATAAATATCAAACCAACAATTAAGATATTTAACTGAGAATGTATGTGTTTTACACCGTGCGCATGTACATACTGTCAAATTTGTAAAAGATTAGTGTGGCGGGTATAAATTTGTATTCCACTTGATAAATTCAGAGACGCCGGAGGGAAGAGCGACGTTGAGTGCTCCCGTTAATTGATTTTGTTGGTTTGACGACGGGGAGACTGCAGTATTTTTTTGCACACCTGTTAAATTAATTGAAGTTCCCTACCGTTGCTACTGACAGCTCCAGTGCGAAGACCCGTATTTCTGTTTAATGCATGTATTGTACTTCTGGATATGATCACTATATATATTAATTATATTTATGCCATTGCAGTGGTTGTGTACTTAGATACTTACGCGTCCTGTTTGACATGCATGATTTTTTAATAAAGAAAACCTGTATAGTTAAAAACTATAATACTTTAAAACCGACAATACTACAATACTTTATGTAATACACAATACCAAAAGGCGTATCAGTGCAAGTCGTACGGTACAATCACACATACGATGACATTGGCCAGTTCAATGCATAATATAAATTATAGGGTAATACTTATTTCACATTTTTCAAAACAAGAGTATTATCAAAAGTAATATGAAATATCACTAACACATATCTACTAGTGATAATCGTAAAAATTACAATACAAACTACAATAACTTGGGACGAACAGGAGTAACTCACAACTGGGAATCTTACTGGAGCCAGTAATGTTACCAGTCCCGTCGTCACACCACAGAGCGAGATGGTGTAAATCTGAAGTCCCAAAGCCCCCTTCCTGTCCTCGTACACCTTCGACGCATGCACCTGTGAATGGTGTAACACCGAGATGTGCTCAAAGATTGCCCCATTGGTGCAAGAGGGAAACCAAGTGCCTTCTTAGATCATATACACCTGGTACCTTATTGCATCAATGGGACGATATGAAACAATAATTGATATATGCAGGCTTGCTCTATAACTATACAAAAGCCAAAGCAGCCAGCAATAGAAAATAATTAAGGATATGACATGATGGAGATAATAAAACTTAGCCGTCAGTTCCATCCACCCGTCGCCACATCAAAGAAGAAAGCACGAGGGCAAACTAATGATAAGTCCACCGTAATACATTGCGATGTAATATATAGATTATAAGCTCCACTGCGCACTGGTAAGACGTATGAATAGATCCAGTTACATCAATATACAAATATAATTGATATATAATCTAAACTAGAACGATATATAAGGTCAAAAGCAACATTAAACTGCATGCCTTTTCAACATAACAGAAAAGCTCCGCATATCACCAGGGATTTACTAGTATTTAGTTGATGGAAATATGTTACAACTTTCATCAGCTTACAAATAAATTATTTCTGATGAAACTAGAAAGTATTCAATTTGATTGGATGTTTCAGAGTCATTTTGCTAAAAGACGGCCAGTTAACGTGACCATTCTTTCTGCAATCATGGAGGTTAACCAGTACCCAAGCAAATTCATCTTCGCAATTGATGGATAATATTTCCATTTGAATCAGAGACGAAGAACGGATGAAAATAGGACACAATACCGCATAACAATCATCGCTGAGACTTAGGCTGTGTGGGGTTCTAACTCACAACCCTTGGATTAAACGTCAGACGCGTTACCCACTGAGCTATCCCGATAGGTAGGAAATGTCAGTTAATGTATGTCGTCTTGGGTTTATAATGTGATGGAATATCCATGTTACAAGGAATTATTGTTTTTGACAATTTCTTTGATGAATTTTAAGGTTTATGGCAATTCTATAAGATATTCGTTTGGTTTATAAATTGAAAGGTAATCCGAAATTGTAGCAAATTGTATCAATTGAAATTATATCAATGAATATCTACGGAATAATCATTGCTATCTGAAACGTCCATATAGACTAGGGTATCTTTATTGATAAACTGTTGGAACATGAAAGACAGCAATTGAGACAATACAATATGTAGAGCATACACGATAACAAGATAATGAGTCCGGTTGTTGTTCATTACACGCTATCCAGCCATCCCAGCAGTCTGGAAACGGACAGGTCTGTAAGATAAACTTAACTCCCGGCATACATCAAGTATATTATCTGATTATGATAACTCTCAGTATCCCAACTTTCAAACACTAAATATATAGTTGATGTATTTTCTATCAATTGCAAACATAACATGTCAAGGTGATCTAGTACATGCCCAGGGGTAAATGCGAAAAAGGTCTAAGTGCTTCTTTATTTATACGCACGTATACCTTTTTCGCATTCACCCCTCGACGTGTTAAATTAAAATATTCAAGATTAACTATTAAAGTACATAATGCGCTTGCTGATTATGCTTCTATTACACCGTATATTGTTCAAATTTTTAATAAAAAATATGATACAGGAATTTAACCGGACTCGTGGGGTAAAATATTTATTGTTCCGATTCACAAGAATGGCAACCGTGATAGTCCCTCCAATTATCGTGTAATAACTCTTATAAATGTTCTATCTAAAATCTCGCTCGCTTTGAGAAACAGAATTAATAAATGGTGCGAATCTGAAAATGTGTTCAACGAACACCTAATTTGGCTTCAGTGACAATCATAGCACTACAGATTGCATCTTCATTTTTCATTCGATTATACAAAAAATACTTATGTCTAAATCTAAATTATACTGTACATTTATAGATTATGAAAAGGCTTTTGATACCGTTATACATGATGCACTGTGGGCAAAGTTCATCCAATCGGGTATAAGTTGCAAAATGATGAATATTATAAAAGCGATCTATAGTAACGTTAAATCATGTATAAAATCACCTAATATGACTTTTTCAGACTTCTTTGATGTAACCCTTGGTTTAAAGCAAGGGGAGCCCTTGTCACCATTACTTTTTATTTTGTTCATCAATGATATAACAGAAATATTGATTTTAACAATTTAACTGATAAGGACAATGATCAATTATCTATTTATATGTTACTATTTGCCGATGACATAGATCTATTTACGACTGATCCACAGAGATTACAATTACAGCTTGATACTATTTTTAAATATTCAGCTAAATGGCTGTTTATATAACAAAAGTATGCATATTTGAGAAAAGAAAGTAATTGCATCGCTACGAATGGTTTATCAATAATGAGAAACTAGAAATAGTAGATACATTTTACTATTTACGAATACGTTTTTCATATACAGGAAGCATGGCAAATGCAATAATAGCTCTTCAAGAGCAAGCACTTACTGCCTATAATTGTTTGCTTTCGGTGTTTAGTAGAATCAATGTAGATATTAAAACTAACTTTTTGATTCAATTGTTTGACCTTTACTTTTATATGGATCGAAAATTTGGGGAATATATGAATTTATATATTTAGATAAATTTCACATAAAATTTTGCAAACATATTTTAGGTGTAAAACAGCAAACTGCGAACATAGCCGTTTTAGGTTACTAGGTAGATTTCCTATATCTGTGATTTCTAAAGAACGTTCCATTATGTACTGGATTAAGATCATGAAGCAACCGAATTCAATTTTGTATAAATCTATTAATGAACAATGTTACTTTCAAAATAATAAATGTTGGGCCAAATGTATGTAATCTTTCTTAAATAATCTAGGATTTGAAGACATCTGGCAAAATTTCAACCCAATTATAAACTATTCTATCTTATTTAAACAAAGAATTAGAGACCAATACATGCAAACTTGGACTGCATCTGTACAGACTATGCAAAAACTACAATATAATAATAAGTTTAAAGTAGATTTTAAATATGAAGAGTACTTAGATTTTATTTGAAACGAAAATAATCACAAAAATCTGACACGTTTACGTCTTAGTGCCCATACTTTAGAAATAGAGTCAGGCAGATATAATAATGTTGAAAGAGAAAATCGAATTTGTAAATTATGTTCCTTAAATGTTGTTTAATCAGAGTATCATTTTCTGTATGTTGTCCAAAATATAGAACAATAAGAACTAAATATCTAAAACATACGAGTATCATTTCCAACTATAAATAAATGTATGAATCTATTTTCATCTACAAATAAACGACTAGTGCGTAATACATCAAGATATATTACTGAGGCTTTTACGCTAAGAAAAACTACCTTGAATACAATGACTGCTTCTTAAATATTTTCGCTTAAATGAATTATTGAAAATATAATGTCTAGATTTGATATCTTACAATACTTGACTGTTTGTTTGTGAATGTCTTATCTTTGTTTATATATTGTGTGTCTATGCCATATTTGTTTAAATATTCTCTGTAAATGGCCATAGGCAATTGTGTTTTGTCGTTATGCCAATAAAACTGAAACTGCTGATTATATAATCACCATGTAAATATTAACGACGATACTGTTATAAGGTTTGTATCGTTTGTGTTCAGACAAAATAACATAACGCAACGAAGCATGTCAAATCAATACGCCATGATTACCGCATTGTACAGTTTATTTGAAGGTACGAGACGAATAAAATTCCCAGGATAGGATAATGAAGAGAAAGAAATACGATACCTTTCCCCATTATAGACTTCCCATAAAAAGCGAGATTGTATTTTTCAATGTAAAGTACTTCCAGTCGATAAATGACTCCGATTTACCTAGACATTACATCTATCTCGGTTATGGAAATAGACAGAATCGGTTAATCACTTTTTCTCTTATTACTTTATTATTTCTTTATTTAGGACAAACTTTAAAATAATAATACATTGTTAGAAGATGATTGCTTATGATAAACTATTGTTATTAGATAATTATGGTGGCTCATTTGTGTCATATAATATTTGCGCATTAGTTGAATAAAAACACGCCAATACAAAAAAAACCCCGCAGCAAATCGACATTTAAACACCACATATTTTCACTGGTTTGATAAGCATGGTCTTTGGTCATATAACAGTATCACAAAATGTAAATTTTCTCTTACTTCAATCACGCACACATACATGCAACATTTACATCCTAACAGAAGTATATATAGTGATAGCTTACTTATAAAACATATGTCACATGTATCTGTTAATTTAACATTTTAATATTAAATTATTAAAAGCAATAACATTAAACTAAATCATATTATCTTGTAGTGCCTTTTTCGAACCGACGTGGAAACAAGAAAATACTACAAACATGTTATTTGTCTTATTTACGCAGATTCGTAATGGACAAAGACACGACAAAACGTTAATACAATACTACAGTACGCATGCCCAACAAAATGACAACTAAATTTTAAAATTTGAATAGGTCGTATTTGCCAAAATGACATGGCAAAAATCAGCAATCATCAGGTATCAAACAGAGATTTGCATAATGACGTGTTGTAGTCAACCATAATGGTGCAGAAAACGACGAATAAAGGTAAATAAAAACTAGAATTATAACATTTTTTTTTCAATTGAAGAAGTAGAAACAGAGCCAAGAGCAGTCGCAAATGAGTGTTTTAAACATATTTATTTTTCTTGGTTCTGAAACAAGTTCTTACATCTTAGACAATCACGGTCGAGGTCTTCCTGTGACGTATATGCGAATAAAGTGTGTGACAGAGGATCGAGCCCACGACCCTCTGACCAAGGAGTCGATTCTCTACCTAAAGTTCGAGGCTAAGTCAAGTATTTGAATGTCTGAAATAGAGCGTCACCCTCGTGATACTGTATAATACCATCACAATGAGCACGTAATAAAGCATCAAATCCAGCAATAGGTTCATTATCACACTTGAGAATCTGGAACTCCATTCTACCAATCTGCAGAGTTAGATACTTCATTAGCTAACACATTCCCGAAAATGATGTGAGGAAAATCAAATAATTCATAATTTAGTCCCAAAGATTTAATGAAAATGTTCATGTCTATGGTGTCAGTGAAAAGGGCAATTCTATATTTGATAAACATAAAGCAGTGCTAGTTTATGGTATGTACTGAGTTCATATATAATTATATATATCGCTATAATTGAAAACAAAATGGTACGCGTACATCTATACATCCATATAATATCGTGCAGAAAAACGATGATACTATGCGTAGAGAATTCCCGTTAGAAGATTTGAATTAGGATATTCTCAGAAATTAAATATTTTTTCCTATCATATTTTATTCATTTCCCATTTGATTAACACATACATACTAAAGGTGATTTCAAACAAAACTAATTCATCTTCACATGAGAAGTCATCTTTATGACAGAAATAAAAAAAAATACATCGGATAGTTGTCATGGCTACGTTTAACAACTTTTTTCATTTCCAAAGTATGTAGGATAATGGTCAACATAGAAGTCCTTACTTGTTCTTATGCAATTGGGATTAAACACTATTCACAAAAACAAGAAAAAACGTATGAAATCAATTTTACAAAAAGTTATAATGAACCTATATAATAGAAATACGATTGCATTTATTCAATATGAAAACAAATGTAAATATCATTGTATACTATTATTAATGCTGATGCTAAAGTAACGAGAAACACAATAAGCTAGTAGGTGCCTTTGATGTTCAGTTATCCTTAGGGACGGAATATTCCGTCTGCCTAAAAAACTCCATGAAAAATATTATACGATCGTTCTCTACGGTCTTTTTTTATTGTAGCGCAAGAACACCATAGCATTTGATTTTATTCTTCGTTACATTTCCTCGTGCAATTAATGTTTTAGAATTTGATGATTGCCTAAATTGTCATATCGTTTAAATGATCCGTTTTTATCTCCCAATTGACTAAAATTGCGCTTGAAAAAATCTAATTCGATTTGAAGCAGATATAAATTGGCGAATTAGTAATAAAGAGGACAGGCAGATAATTACCCATTCTGACAAAGTTAATGTTGAATCAATTCATGTCTCTTTTAATTCCTCTCTACTTCAGACCGCGGCGTGGTCTATTGGTAGAGCGTCTTCCTCGCATGCGGAAGGTCGTGGGTTCAATCCCCGGCTGGGTCTTACCAAAGACTATAAAAATGGTACTAGAAACTTCCTCGCTTGACGCTCAGCATTTAGAGGAGAGTTCTAGGTCTGGCCGGCCCGGTGTCAGTATAATGTGACTGGGTTGGGTATCATACCATGTGTCTGCGGCATGATACTCCAGTGTGACAGCGCTTAGAATACTGTCTCAAGTAGACACCGTCGCGATATGACTGAAAAATTGTTGAAAGCGACGCTAAACACCATACAACTACAACTCCTCTCTACTTCAAGAACACATTATAATTAGCGGTGTTTTTTGTAAATTGGTATAAAAAAAGTACTATGAAATTAAATCTGCCAATAGTTTATTGGTGTATTTCTGTTTTACACAATATTCAATGAACCCCATCACTGTATATCAAAAAGCTAATTAAGATAAAGCGGGACGGTAATGTAATGATAGATTGTTGGCCGCTCACACCAGAGGTTGTGGATTTGATCCCCAGCTCGATCCGATGCCTCTCATAAAACGACACTCAGTACTGGTTTCCTCCCCCAAGGAAGCGAATTCGATAGCGGTTCACATAATCTCTTCTTCGCAATTGCAATCGAGTTAAAAATAATACATATGCGTTCTTAGGTGGTCTATTTCAATTAAACACATCTCATTCTGCGTGTATCAGTTTAACTTCACGGCATCCAATCTATCAACGTTGGCGAATCTGAAATAGTTGGCTTATCGTGGCTAAATCTTGTAACCTATTTATTTTTTTCAGGAAAATCAATAAACAAGGTGGAATCTCATTTGTTGTTATGCAAGTAACACTATAAACATCCGCGTATGTCAATCAAAGATCCATATATAGCTTCCCTTATATCTGATGAATCGTTGACAAAACATTCTTCAAATGCACTAGTTTAGAAAGGCTTCAAAAATGATATAGGTTAAAAAAACGGTAAACAGCATAACGAGTACCTGGGGTTGAGAGGAACTATTAAACCTGACCCTTACAAAATTGTATGAATTGTTCTATTACACTATTACACTATTTTTAATGTATTTAAGAATGTATTTATATTTTATATGTACACTATTTCACTATTTTTATGTATTTAAGAATGTATTAATTTTTTATATGTACTTGTTATTTAAAGAGGACATGTCAGGAAAAATCTCTATTAATGTCCTAAAAAATAAGATACTTATCTAAATGGATAACAAGCATCTCAAGATCATTAATAAATAAAATCCAAAATGTTTGGTAAGTCAAGTCTGCTAAAACGTGACAAAATCGATATTTAAATTGGCGTTGTAAACTTGGAACAAAATCCTCATTCTAAAACTAGACATCACTAAAATAGTGCTTGGCGTCATTTGAACCCCTTCTAAGATGAAACAATTTTACAACGTGTAACCCTGTATCAGTTGCAAATCTATTCTTTAAACTCAGACACACGTGATACTCCACGGAGATATATTGGTGAATGTATGAATGTCGCCTCCAAAGCAGAAAGTAAACTAAAATAAATAACAATACTGTGTTGTTGTTTGTTTTAAATTACCGGCGTTTTTTTTCTGATGATAAGATGTCTGTGAAATCATCTAACGTTACAAATATGGGAGTATATTATACGAGTATGTATTGTGGTGAAAATCATATTTGACAAGACACCATAGGCGCCGAGTACAATATTTCTTTCATCACAAAACGTACAGTTTATTCCCATTTTGTACAAACACTGTAAAATGATATTTTATTCTACACCCCGATCTAAAAGAACACTCCAGTGTGGCAGCGCTTAAAATGACGTCTGAAGTTGACAACGCAGTGATATAGCTGAACAATTGTTGAAAATGGCACTAAACACCATATAAAAAAGCAACAAGACAAACAAACAAACAAACAAACCGTTTTTGAAATATTATTGAGTTATGCGATATGATTTTGATGTCTGTTATGCTAAAATACCAGACTTATCGGCAGTTATTCGTCTTATATCTCGTAAAAGATCCATTTTATTACATATCCATTGATTATATTTTCGTTAAATTATCTGAGGTAAAAAATGACAAATTAAGTGGTACATAGAATGGAATGTTATTTTTCTATTGCATCATTAAATATATCTTTGACATAACTTTTATTCTCCAGTGTTTTTAAATCAACAATGCAGACGTACTTTAACATTATTTCCATTCGCATATTATCAAATATATATTTATATATCATAATGGTCAATGCATATGTTTGATAACCGGTATTAAAGCTGTTCGAAACTAACTATTAATTCTGAACCTTTTTTTATTAATTTTAAAAATATGTAAACTTTGTTTAACTGTGAGAAAGATGTAAGAAGAGTAGAACAGAAGCCTTTGAAAACAATATAAAAATATATTGTACGAGTACGTACTGTGATGAAAATCATATTGGATGAGACGCAGTAGGCGCCGAGTCCATTATCGCAACAGTACACACAAGTACAATATGTTCCCATTATGTACAAAACATAGCAAAATCATATTTTAATTTTATACCTCAATCTAATAGAATTTATCAAAAGAATGAAGAAAAATCAAGATCCCGAGGAGAGTTGCAAATATTCGGATTTTCTCAACGCAAATCGTCATGCGGAACATTTTGTTAGTTTTTATCGTTGAAATTTCTACAAAATGTGTTACCCCTTTTTTAATCGCCATCTTTAATTTTGAACTGTACAATATACAAGTTATTGGATCAAAAAGTAAACGTCTACATATTGTACGGTCACGTGGTAACATCTGGGGTAGGTGATTTGCTATATACTTCCATGTAAATATAATCATTTAAAATGTCGATCAAAATTTGAACAATTAACGAAGAATTTGACAACTATACTTATAGAGATTGTTATCTAAATTTATTTTATTTTTGATTGTTGTTGATACGGGACTAATAGAAATCTAATCGTGTACAGTTGATGATGTGGTGTCAGAAACAATTTTAGTAATTCTACTATTCAAAGTCATACCTAGAGTAACTGAGTATTATACAGGTAATATATATGATTTCTATAAGACTGGCGACAGTTGTCATTAATACAAATACTATTAGTCGAAGTTACGATTTAATTTGAAGTTCTAATTGCTGCATGCAGCTATGTTTTTATTGTTATAAACACACATTAGTTCAATCTGAAAATAAAAATATGCAAGCATTACATTGTGACAAGTTTACGGACAACTGTTAAAGCACAGTGTCTACCCAACAATATGTTCCAGACTTATAGCTTTAACAAGACAACTCTCCTGGGAACAGACATATGATTTATGATGTTCCAAGAAATATAATGTTTTCCCTAGGACATTTTTTTCCATTTCATCACATTGCTATATTTTATTAGCTTATGGATGCCAATGTTCTTTTCCCTCTCCTTAATTTGAGTAATATTATTCACCCATGGGTGTTTATTAACGATTTAAATGTACATACATATTCGAGCAAATTCGTGACAATTGCTTATGGCTTTATTGATTGTTCAAAACACGTGATAGCATCTGTGATATAGACGTTATGATTAAAGTGCGGTTTTTATTTTTCTTAGTAAGTCAGAAATAGTACCAATTTTAATAGCAAAGTTTAATTTTGTCATATTATTGACTTGAAACATTAATTTGAAGCTTAATGTGACGTTCATAAGGTAATTATACACACCGCTAATCGTGCCATTCATACTGAGTTTAGTTTATGAAATGACAGTTTGATATAACGTACGATGAGATTTTCAAGATATTGAAACAGTGACCTAGAATGCTCCGTGGAACAGAACCTGCAATTTATTTAATAGACATGAAAATCATGCATTTTAATGAGTCACTTGTCAGCACAAAAATCAACCAAGAAAATAAAATAAAATAATATAGCCAAGAAAATAGCCAAGAAAATAGCCATGTAAATTTGTGTTTGCCCTAAAGTGTAGCCCGCCTGAACTGATCCTGTATATACACTGACTGAGCTCAGTGTTCTCAACGGAGCATCTGTGATTACAACATTTACATCAAAGGACCACCTGAAGTAACTACACTTAGATAAAATGTATCTGATATATTCAAAACACTTGTTTCCATGTCCCAGTACATACTACTACCCGTGTTACCCCAAATAATTTCTGAAATATCAAAAGAAATTAATTGAATTTAGTGACGCCAGATTGAAACAATGTGTTTGTAATACAATTATTAAATACATGTACTTAATGTGGTCCATTTTATATTTATGATATTTGATTAAGATTGATTAAGATTGAAAACAACAATTTTTGCTTGCCGTGATTGTTTTAAACAGTTGATAAGTCACTTTAAACGGTTTTCATTGAGCATGTTACACCATTTCAACTTTTCTTAATCGACCAATCCTGTATGAGTGTGTAGTAAAGTATAAACATCTTTACTGTGGTCAATCACGTATACCATACTAACGACAAGTGCTATACAAGGCATAGAAATGGACAGTTAAATTAGTGCGTCATCCTACCGATAAAGCATTAGTTCATTATCACAATGAGCGTATAATCCATGTCCAACTTACCCCATATCTTCATTATTATCAGTTGAGAATGATTAATTCATTTTATTCGTTTTTTTTTGTCAACTGTAAATTTCATCAGGACAAATAATCGTCACAAAAATTGCTTTTATATAGTACGAGGGAAATCAAATTATCTAAGATGTTATCTTGAAATTTCTTCTTTTTTGTGCCTTGCAGCCCATTCAGTGTTCCTATCAAATATAAAATAAAACATAAACGGTGCTAGATGGGCTATATAGGCGAGACTGTTGGCTATTCAGTTACCCCTCAGAATCAGGTTCAGTAGATCAACCTTTTTAATGTCTCAGAATTTGTTATTTATTGTTCTTGCTTGCGTTCTGAACTAATAAATAATCCATCCTCAGATGTCCGAAGAAAGATTTAAATTCAAAATGAAAACATAAAGTAAAAAAGTTAAATACCCTGTTCTCTTCGAATCTTTAAAATCTAGGAAGGAACAAAAATACACGACAGAACCATCTTTTTGTAAACATTTACATTGTCTGATTAAATAACATATAATCAAGGAAATAATAAAACATTTAAAAAATGTACGAATACGACTAACAATTTACTTTTTAACTTTTCTATTTCAAAATACTGTTTACTGTATAAATCTAAAAAGATCTAATCAAACTGATTAGAGAAACAATATGTGTAACACAACATTGATATTAAAGTCGATGTTAAGAGATATCAATTACAAGAGTAAATATATTTTGAATAATCTAAGAAGATACGATATTTTCTATATGAACATTTTGCTTATTTCGATATTTTTAAAATTTGAAAAGTGTATCATATTTCGGGGTATCATTTTGAATAATCATATTAACCTATGACATTTGAATTCAAAAAGACATTTTAAGGATTGTTATCACGGCCTCTTAAAATACATTAAGATATTTATTTTTATTTTTATTCTTCTTTTCATATGCAATTTAACGTTGTACCTACTTACATTTAATTGCATGATATAATTTTATAGACGAATTCCCACTAATGGAAACTAACCAGAAGGTCTAATTATCCCTTATTGTAATTCACAAAACAATGTTATATAATAAACACATACATACTTTGAGAGTATTGTTGATTGACATTGAGTATTATGTATGTAAAAATACAGAAGAGCAAACGATTTTGATGAATTCAATACACCCGTTCTTAGGTTTGCACTGATACCACGATAAGAAGCGATCTTCGTGACGATTGTTTGTTGATAATGCACTTCCGAATGTAAGTAAATATTTTTGAATGTAGTCATTTAGATTTTGATTTTGCTAAAATCTTTTTATCATAAATATGACGTCGTATCAGTAATATGTGGTGATAAATTTTCTGAAACTCGATGAGCTGATCAAAGGCATTTTCAATAAAACATTTGTTATAAATTGGTAAATAGAGACCTAAAGCAGATAATCATTAATATTTATGTCTGTAATTACATCTCTTTATCTTCAAGTAAATTGGTTTAACACTGGTTTTGTTTTAACTGCTTCTTTTTTCATTCCATAATATTTTATTGTATTTCATCATTTACCTTCCTTATGATGGAAGCTCGAAAAATTAAAGCTGTCATATTTTTTAGGAAAATGCTTAAAATGATCATGTTTTCTTTCTTCAGATGAGAAGAGTGGAACATTGACATTGTGCCAAGTTTGGTTGACAATGGGTGCTGTTGCATGACGTTATTACATTTTGAGATGCGTAGTGATACACTGCAAAATTAAACAGAATTGTCAAAAAAGAAGGGGTGTCATCAAATCATCGAAATTATGCAAAAGTAATCTGGTCAACCCAATTTTTCCTGCATTTTTATAGCAAAAGATGACTACTTTTCAACACTTTTAGAACAATTGGTAATGTGTTTAGTGATCCAGAAGTGTAATTCTCTATATGTCGAACGGTGTAAAATTAATTTGTATGTGAGACGTAAATACTAAGGTGGTCTATTTCAATATGATATGACATACTGCGTAAAACTATATACTTTTCTTTGATATTGCATCGCTCTGTTTTGTTTATCATGGCTTCAAGACATAAACTATTTCTTTATCAGGAAAATCAGGAATATTGAGTAAAACTATATACTTGTCTTTGATATTGCATAGCTATGTTTTGTTTATCATGGCTTCAAGACATAAGTTATTTCGTTATCAAGAAAATCAGGAATGATAGATATGTCGAAATCGCATTTGTTCGATCGAATGCACGTAAATGTGGGACTTCTCAAAGCAATATAAACATGCACACTGGCATGCAAGTAGATCAATAGATGTTAAATATAAAATTTCGTTTTTACTCTAATTTGGAAAAAAAAAGATTTACATGATCAGGTATAAAATCTAAAAAAAAAACGGAACATGTGACGCCGTAAACATTTATTGAATGGGAACTGGTAAAACAATATCATATTTAATAACACCAATATTTATAATTCATTCATAGATAAGCCAGAAATGCATAAACTAATTAGATAGTAATGCACACGTTATATTCGATAAACATTAACAGCATGCATTTCCAATCATGAACGTTATGCAAATGTTCGGAATGTCACCAGGAAAAGTATTAATTAATTAATAGATATCCAACGCTACCACCTGGAAAAAAATGAGTTTTTTATGTTGACACAAGATAGGATTCAAATTGAGTCTAATTAAATAAAAAAAACATTTCATTTGTTTGGATAGGCTGAATCTGTTTTAATCTGGGAGACCACATTTTAAGATAACTTGATATGTTTTTTTATGCTATTATTTCAGGGAATTTGCGATTACTATTTTGTGTTTACGTTCATTGAAGGTATATATAAAAAAAGCAATTGGATATCTGGTTGATATTTAAATAGTAAATATCTTATTATGATAGACATGATTATTGAAGGTAAGTTTGTTTCTCTTTGTTAAATTTATATAAAAAGAATACACGATTGCGGAATTTGTAGTTTTTAATCGTGTGAAAATGTTTATTGAAGCTTTATTGCGTTAATATTTGAAGAAAATCCATTTAAAATTATATAAAATTGTACAAATCAATTTATGTCACGGAATATCAGCACTGGTTTTTTAAACATGAAAGAATGAAACTAAGATAATTCATTATATAGTAGAGATGATAAATACAAGATAAAGGGTCCTGTTATTGTTCGATATCCAGTTAACCCATCAGTTTAGAAATATCAATTCTTTACGATAAGCTTGTCTCTCGGCATGTATCAATTGCATTATCTGATAGGAATGGCGCTCAATATGTTCTGACTCTAAAACTTACTATCAATAACTTAGATATGTATACGCCAAAATATCTCACGATCGCTTTAACCTAAATTTGAATGAGTGCGAGTTATACGTTAAAATGAACCTGAACAAAATATTGTGTATTACACTGGTACTCTTCCCATTGCATTCGACTTAGGTCGGTATATTTGTTTACCAGGAGACCAAAGATTTTGTAAGCAGTATAATTTGAATATTGTTGAAAATGAAATATATTTTGTTGTCCCAAATTCGATAATTTACGTGAACATTTAAACGCAAAAATTGCATTATGTGGTACAAATCACTCATATATAGGTAAAATTGACATACTTCTACAAAATAAAAGGGCAATAATATCTGTCGTTAAGTTAAGAAAAAGTGCGCTTAAAAAAATACAAATGTAAGCACCTTTTTTGTCATTGCTTTGATACATATGTGTTATAATTCATTTTATTTTGTTCTTATTGTTTTGTTAAATAATGTAATTTCGTTATATTTGTGTTGAAGTAATTGCATTTTTGATAAAAGTGTGGTCGATAAGCCTTATTAGACTGGGTACTTCTTATTATTTATATGGACATGCTAATGCTGTAAATCTAACATGTATTGTCATTTATAATTATCTGTAGTGTGGTCTGTACATTTATGTCTTGGTTATTCACAAATAATTATCTCCATATATATATCATGCATTGTGAATGAGCATCTGAAAAGATTCCAAATATCGTAAATTCCGTTGTTGTGAATTTAATTATCTCCCTTTATATATATATATATATATATATATATATATATATATATATATATATATATATATATAATTGACTTTTGATATCAAAATTTAAACTTATCTTACTTAACAAAATAACATGACAGTAACAGAGTACACATATTAACTGTGTAAGCACTTTATTGTATACTTTCATGGTGCCTATGTAGTTGTCTATAACTTTATGTTATTATATATCATTATGGATGCTTCAATCTGATTTGATTTGTTAAAAAAACGAACTAAACAGGTCAAATAAAATGAACTATTAACCACGTATTCAAGACCTTTAAAAATGAACTATTGAACATTATTCTATTGAATCCTTGTTCGTTCGACCAAGAGCGGTTTCATCCGGCTACTGAGTCAAAAGTTCAAACAAAATGTTCTGTCCCTTTGCGTAGGAGTTATACAAGTTGAACTGTTGATTCCGTTACTGAAAACAGCAGTAACTGTTAAATTGTTCACGACAGTCCGTGAGGTAAATCTGGCACTGAAATATCATTTTTTAATGCAGAAATTTATAAAAATGGACTATTTTCTGCAATTGATACGTTCGAATGGAGGAGGTTGCCGTGGAATTAAACTATATATCATAACACACAATTATTAAAAGCAGCCAATTCTTTATATCAGCAGGCTATTCACAATTAGGAATACATGTATAACAATTCGAATTATTAGTGAAGAACAGGCATTCAAAAGTTACAGAAAGTGTTTATAAAAAAAGTATTATTCTTTTTACACGTTTATTATGAAGCAGTGAAGGGGACTTCTAATAAATATGAAAACCTATTTCTTGGTTTACTCTTTTTTTTTCAATATAATAAAAACTATCTATCTTTTATTTATCCGCGGAAAATGACCAATTATCCAAAGAAGAAAACATTTTACTTTGATAAATTATTATAATGAAAAACCTCTTAAACGGTAGATGTATAATATTGCCCGCATTGATATTGCACGGGAGTACATTCTATTTTCGACCGAATGGGATCTTCATCAAGGATGAAATACGATTAGATACTGCAACTCATTGACTGGAATAATTTAGACACATGGATTAATATAAGTATGTTAAATGGGTTGGAGGTTTGGATCGAACACAGTTATCCCAAAGGACGGAATTTTCTATATGAACCGAAAAAGCCACGTAAGATTATATTTCTTGCATACCAAACACATTATATATTTATTTTAATCTATAGTTATTATTTCATTTCTCCACATTGGCTAGTAAGACGTCAAATTAAATATATATTTCGTAATGTGTTTTAATACGTAACGTCATAAATTGTTCCAACGTCAAAGAATGGTAAGATGAGCGCGTTGAGGGGGTGTTGAATAAAAATTCCGTACCCGGTGAAAATACACGGAAATCTATGTCCGGTATGCAAGAAAATTATTTCTATCCAGACATTAGGTCAACGAAAAGTTAAATTGCGAAATGACGTTGTACTATTTCCCGCGGCGTAACGTTGGCATAAGAGTTAGGAATTAGAATGTATCCAAATAACAACTTATAGAAAATAACAGTATTAAATAGTTGTAAACAGTCCTTAACAACTTGAATGCATCGATAAAAAGGTTACTGAACGTGTATAGATAACTCGTTAATGTGGCCAGAGAATACGGGCAAGCTCGTATTTCTCTTATAACCAACTAATATTTATCCATACACGTTCAGTAACCTATAATATTGACTATGATATATTAAACGCGCGTTTTCTGGTAAGATTTGAAAATTACAGTTGTGTTCAAACATACTACATAATGAAATAACGCATGTCTGTCGAAGACGCCATCCGTCATTGTATTTTACAGCAGGTTTTGAAATAAAGAGTTGTGCAACAAGATTTGCCAGTAATCACTGATCAAGTCACACAGATAAAAAGAATATTATTCCTATTCTACCATTTGCCGCTTTGCTTCAACTAGCTTATCTTTACCAGGGGGATGTTAACCTTTAACTGATGGTATCAATACAGATTTTCATTGGCATCGAACTCACCTACATAATTGGACGTATTAGATTTCTCTTATTTTTATTTGCAATTACATTTTACATTAAGAAAATCAGTAAATTTATGATTACCTTTATAACCTGATTTTTCTTTTATGTTTTAGCTTAATATATTTGAATTAGACTATGAATAAGATTTGTTTAAATTTCATTATGTATTTGAACGTTATTATCGAATATCACGAATTAAATCTCTTTTATTATATTTCCATAATTGCAGTGACGATGGCAGTATTACTCATCCAATTAAACAGATATAAACGGGTAAATTACAAACATGGCACAGGGAAAATGGAAGTTTCGTAATGGCATAATTTGATATTGACTTCAACTTTATTTCTCTATTCATTTCCCTCTACTTCCGTTGAAGTGAGCGTTTTGAATTATTTAGTGTTGTTGATATTTCATTAACGTATTTTAGTAATATAAAATGATTTATATTTTCTAACGCATGATAATCTCCTATAACAGTTTAAGAGAATAAATGATTAAATTGGTACAAAATATAATTAACAACGTTTTAGCATCGATTTACCAACACTCAATATTCACCTCTGAATAATTTTGAATATATATGTGGTATTAAAATACATTCAAACCAGTGTAATCTGTCATATCCATGAAACAGCCACTTGTCTTAAGCAGCCAGATTTGTTATTTCCCATTTCAATGCTTTCATAGCAAATCAACCTGTATAAAGCAATAACCTGTCTTAAAAGGCCGATTTTGCTCCTTCCATTGACTGGCTGCTTAAGCACAGGTATGATTACATTCAAATTTGTGAAGAATGGAAACGCGGAAAGTTGATTTAAAAGATGCAAATAGAATAGTTGTTATTTCGCGATAAGAAGCTTTTTAAATTGGTATATACGAGATATACATTACTATTAAATTCATTTAAAGAAACTAGAAGTGATGGGATACGAACCGGTAGCTGGAGTAGCCATTCATCAGAAATGTAACATTTGGAGACATAAAGTAGAAGATACGCATGTGTTAGCATTATTACGAGTCACTGTAGCAAAAGGAATATTCACAAAACAAAGTTACTGTTTACGCCCATGTCAAAACCATGACAGTTTCTAATATATTTACAGTAGCTTTCACTATAAACATACAATGCCTCTCTTCAACAATATATGTCTGACGTTTAGCACCATCGAGACAAGTAGGTTGGCAACTCTCCAAAGAGGTGATAATTGCTATGTTTCTCCCTAATGACATTAATTTACTGTCACCACATTGCATTTGTTTCCAATAACCAATTAAATACAAACGTCATGCAGCTTGTTTATTTTATTTATATAATTCATAAACAAGCAATAGACGGTGCAGACTGTGACTATACTGCGCGTGGAAAGTCAATAACTATATTTACATTTTTAGATTAAATGCAGATTAACATGTCGAGTCAATCATAAGATAAGATAATTCAAGATTTAATAAACATCAATCAACAAGATGATGTCAATTGTATAGGATATTTCAGACTGGGGGTAAATTCACAGTAGAATTGTTTATCGAATGTAACAACTACAGTATCTGATTAGATGAGTCTGGATCTCTCTTAACAAAGGACATAATAGAATACACATCTATTATCAATGTTCAACACGTATTAACGTCATGATAGTGAAATCACTACATAATTTAAAGTTTATGATCAACTGAAACATCTTATTGTGTGAGCCAAATAATCTGAATTCTAGTTAAAAGGAAAATGAATAAAAGTTAAACCTTTTAATTAATTTCAAAAATGTTCATGCTGAACGACATTTTTGAAATAGAACTTTGTTTACCGGTAAAATTTATATTCTGTTACATGTATGTATAAAAAAATGGCAATTCTTTGATGGAAATCAGTTTCTTCTATATCATTTGATATCAAAGGAAATGGTTTGCAGACGAAGAGTAAAACGAAAATTCTCCTGAGATATAATTTGAATATATCAAATAAAATACAATATCTTCACGAATGCCAATTTGCTTATTTTTTTCATGTTTAATGTGATGAACAAATAAAAAATATTTTTTTAATAGAAAACATCTTATGCTGCCGATATCATTTACATAATCCGATTTTCAATGGCATTTTGATCCATCTTTACGGTGGAAATAGACAGATAAGGGATTGATACTATGACGTCTTTTTATAACTTATTTCTCTTTCAAGGTCATCATAACAACGAAAATTTGTACTTGGTTTTATGCAATAAGGATTTTAAAATATGTTCACATACAATCGCATGAACGTATGTATATCAGTACACTCGAAACATATGAAATCGTTACGCAGGAAGAGATGTGAAAACGCAACACAGGAAGAGATATGAAAACGCAACACAAGGATTAGATGGGACTAACTTTGAAATGAAAAAAATATGACACCAATACAGGAGGTACAAAATGATTCTGTATTTCCTCAAGTAAACAACCAAGAACATCAACAGAAAAGTACTACTTTAGAATGTGGAAATATACACTCGCGCTACATGTGTTGTTGTTTCGTATCTCTTCCTGTGTTGTGTTTTCAGTTCTTTTGAGTGTATCTTAACTTATTTAAAATTCATGTCTACATTTATTGTCTCAATTTATGTATTTCTTCTTTAATGGAAGTAACAAATTAGATTTGTGTTCATTCCATCACAATTGATCGATTGACTAATAAATATCAAATTGGCCTAAATCAATAAGAAACATATTTACTGCGTTTATCACTTTGTTTTGATATTTGTATCTATCTATGGTATGCGAGAGATCGACAGACTCATATCTTCTCGACAAAAGTTCTTTTTTCAGGAAAACCAGGATTAAAAAACAATACAAAATCGTATTTGTTGTCATGCAAGTAGAACGTAATACAAAATATAAACATACAATCACAGGCACGTTTGTCAATCAATGATGTATATAACTTCATGTTTATTCTGATTTGATAAATCGTCTACAAAACCTCTTTCTGAAGCTTAAGATCAACAAAGTAAATATAAATAGACATTGTTAAGCATAGAAAACTATAACATTAACATAGTTTTGTTAAAACAAAATACAAAGTATGTATATTAAAAGAAAAGCTAACCCGCCACCTGTCATTTTATGTACCTGACATTTCAGTATGTTCTCAAAAAGTATTAGTAAAAAAGTATTTCCTTAAAACTTTGACTTAAATAAAAAAGAATTTAGGCTATATAAAAACAACTGTTGATATACTGTTGATTTTGTATACAAACTTTAACACTACTCAGTATATCGACAAAACATTTGGAAATACAAAAGTGGCGGGTTAGCTGTTCCGTTTTGTATACAAAAATGGCGGGTTAGCTGTTCCGTTTAGTATACAAAAGTGGCGTTTAGCTGTTCCGTTTAGTATATATACAATGCACGTATGCAGATGTTTAAACAGCGAAAAATAAACTAAATTGATGGATAATCGTAATTCTGTATGGAAACTTTTCGTAATATAAACAAACTTTTATAAAAGTAGTATATCTTTGTTTTGTATGGTGTCCCCCCTATTGAATGGGTCAGTCAAAATGGGACACAATAGGTCACAATGGGTCAGCCACAATGGGCCACAATGGGCTCATGAGCCACCTTTATGTTGTACACATTTACTTCCCGAAAGCTGTCCTTGGAAGATTGTCAGACATTCGGTACTCTGCAATAAGCCTACACATTCCAGACATTGTTTATATGTACGTTTGTTTGTCAGTTACATGTAGTTGCAGTGTCTCTTTTATATTCTTTGCTTGTCTGTTTTTATAAACAAGACAACACCAGGAAAAGTGTTTTCAATGCACAGTTACAGTGTAGCAAGATGTAGTATAAACAAAAAAAATAAAATTTTCTTGGATATCGTATTTAATTTGATACATTTTATATATACGTACACTTATGTTTATATATAAATGAGAGAGATAACAAATTAAAACACACAAACAATACCGAAATCTTTAAAAATATTTTAAAAACTCAAGCGCCTTCGGAATAAATATTCCTTCATCAGGGGAAAAAAATGAAAAAGACCTTAGCTGATAATAATTAAATTGTCGTATAACGTAATACAAACATGGAAGTATAATAAAATCACAGTAAACATCAATTAGATTGTGAAAACATTCACAAATTTTGATGTACGTATTCAGGCGCGAATAAGCTACACAAAAGTATATAGCAAATTGTAGATTTAGTAGTAACATATTCCGGTATAATTCAAACTATATATATATTTTTGAATATGTTTCTCATTGATGAGATATACATTATACAAATCATCATTTATGTTTTGATTTGCCAATTGCGAATATATATCAATTATATACTTATTTAACCGCTTCCAAGTTGTTGGATAGACAGATATTCTTAGCAATGGTGCCATACACACGAATGCTGGGTTTATGCTATTTACTCCCAATTACACGTGATGAGTTATAAAAGTTGTGATAATATTTTCATTATGTTGATTGCTTTACCTGAGTTTCCGGAAAAATAAATTAAAGTATACTAAGGAGAGCCGTCTTGATTAACCGAATCTGTCTAGATCAGTAACACAGATAAATTCATTGCCAAAGTAATTCAGATTCTCTACTTGATACTCCAGCTGCAGATGCCTCGCATTATAGCACCTGCTTGACACATAGTTGAACGATGTCATCCTCATTTAATTTCAGCACTCGAACACTGCTGTATCAATGTATATGTAAATGTGTGAGTGTGTGTGTGTGTGTGTGTGTGTGTGTGTGTGTGTGTTTGTGTGTGTGTGTGTGTGTGTGTTTGTGTGTTTCCACGTGACATGATCTAAATATATTTATTAACATGTGTATAGATATGACGATGTACTATGTATTAGTCAAATAAAATATATGTTCTGTTCTGTATCTGTAAATTTGTCGACGTAATGCCGTAAAGATATATAGATAATGTGAATCATACTTTATGTTTCCAATCTTACTCGCCTCATTAGATCAAAACCTTCTATGAAATACAGTACTAATGGTGTCTTGGTTTGAAATGCTGTGTTATGTTAAATTGTATGTCGGAACACAAATGTTTCTTTTCCAGAGGAAAATATCTCAGTTTACGTGTCAGCTATAGGTTCATTGTCGTCACTTGAGAATATGTCAATAGCTTGAGAGGAACGGCTATAAAACCTTGTTCCTCGGGATAAATAGTTTTGGTGGTCAAGAGACTCTTCGGCATTTTTTTTCAAAACACAAAAGAAAATCAAAATATTAACTTTCTTGCATATCAATATAACGGCCTGATTTTAGAGATGCAATACTATTATTGCTGCTTTTAGTTTACGATTGTCCATTTTAAGAGTGACGTAATAACATGAAAACAGCATCCGTGAATGAAGTGCATGTATGTAAAAATGTTTTTTGTTTCTAACAACAATAGATCAGTTTAATCTATTGTGGTCATTATTATCCTAAATGTTAATGGAAATTGTTGAATACTTTTGATTTTTTGAGAAAATACATAAATTTCAAGCATGGAGTTAGATACGGCGTGTTAGCAATTTTGTTCAGTATATATAAATGCAATGCATATATTGGTACCGAATGTTGGTATTAAAAATCTATGTCAAAATGAATAAATTGGTCGAAATCAATTTGTTGAATGGAATTAAAACAAGACTCAATGTTATTTATTTAACAGTAAATTATCTTTAAAACGTCTTAATCGTTAATCTATACACTGTTAGAATTATGACAGAGGCAATTTCACAAAACATATGGACTACATTGATTAACTTTCAACTGAATACGTGTATGTCCCACAGACAGGCGGCGCTACCCCCAGCAGCGTCTGGTTTCACTACACATCCCAATCTGAAATTTCCCCCAATTCAAATATTTCAATTTCTCTAAATAATAACTTGAACTCACAATATATTAAATGATCGTACAAAATAAGTCAGACAAATATGTCCTTGAGAAATTGCTCCGACCATCACTAAACGTTGCCAGACTGAATAAACTGGTCAATATCAATAAACTGTTCAATAAATTGTTCAATAAACTGTTCCATTTCAATAAACTGTTCAACAAACTGTTAAATAAACTTTTCAATATCAATAAACCGTTCAATATCAATAGACTGTTCAATATCAACAATCTGTTCAGTAAACTGTTTAATATCAATAAACTGTTCAATAAACTGTTCAATAAATTGTTCAATATCAACAAACTGATCAATATCAATAAACTGTTTAATAAATTGTTCAATAAATTGTTCAATATCAATAAACTGTTCAATAAATTGTTCAATATCAATAAACTGTTCAATAACGATGTGGCTCGTAGAATTTGGTAATTTAACGTAATTTAAAGTTAATAAGTAAATATTTTATTACAGTGACATGTGTACATGTAACATGATATGTATATATATAATTTAAGAACACATCCGGCCCAATGGACCTATAAGTCACCTATGCAAATAAATAATTATATTAATTCACATGCAATTATGCTTGTAATTAAACAAATTCAAAAAAAGATAAGATAAGGTTATTACATAACAACATTTTAATTACGGTTGCTTGGAAAGTCATTGGTTATATAATGTATTTCTTCTTCCCATGTAACCCATAACAATATATTTAGCTACTTTTCTGGGAACGTGTGTGACAAGAAATACAAATTTATCGATACCATTTATACCATTAAACTGCATTTTTGAAAAGTGTTCATTTAAAATGTCTGCTCTAATATTATTGTAAAATGTGCATTGGATCAAGAAATGATTTTCATCTTCGTGTACATTATTACTGCGTGTGTTATTTTATACAGTAGAGTTTGTTACAGTTGGCCATTATTCCTTTTTTTTTCGTGCCGACCCTTAACTATTTTTATCTTGTTTTGTAAAACAGCCATATACATCGAGTTTATAAAGATACCACAATTCGCAAAAAATCCCAATACTGATATTTGCCTATCATTCAAGTGGAATGTATTCTCGGACATTAACCAGCAAACACGATAAACACCAACTTAATTGAAAGGATTTAGCTTACCATTTACTTATTTTAGCTGACAACACACATTAAACACAATATACTAGTTTTAATTAGCGGGAGAGTGTGTACCTGTTTCATTGATGCGTTCTGTTTATTAATTAGACTTGATGTATGTATCTAATTAATTAACTAATACGATAAGGTGTAAATTTATGTGAGCTTAAACAACAATAGAAAATTCCTAGAATCTAATTCTCTCACTGTAAATCAATAAATAGAAGCATATACTAGTATTTAATTGTTTGACAGTTATCCTTTGAACATCGACGGAATCAGTTTAATGTGTTGAGTGCATGGTCCAGCGGTAGAGCATCGAACCCATGCTCGGAGGGTCGTGGGTTCATTACCCTGCCACGCTTATAGTTTTCCAATATGCGTAGTACTGCTTCTAATTACAAAAAAATGTCCTATTTGTGATAATTTGTGCCACAATCGAAATAAATTATTTATGTTTAAACTAGAAACTAAATCTGAGCAATTAAGATATAACGGTATGTAGTAAAAACATAAAACAACAAGATAGCATGTCCTGTTCAAGTGTCAATGACATGATATCAAGCATATTCATCAGTTAAGAAAAGATCCCACTTTTACGATAAGCTTTTCTCCCGTCATGTATCAATTACATTATCTGATTATATAGGCATTCAACATCGCTATACACTAAATATATAAAAGATGCCTTTGCTATGAATACCCTAGATTTATTCAGGCCATACTATCAATATCACTTAAACCCGTAGTGATAAATCGAAATAGTTTATAGAAAAAAGTAAACATTCATAATATATATGCTAAAATACTACCATCATATATACGAAATATTTCGATTTATATATAGTAGTATATTGGTAATGCTTGAAAAACAACATAACGTATGTCAAAAGAAGATTACATTGATACTCATATTTTTGACGTAACCCGTTTATTGAACTTATGTAAAATAATCTATTTATAATATCAACCTTTTCTTAGATTTGCCATTAATTGTGGTATTAAAAACGTCATAATTATTAACGATGTTGATGTTAAGAAACATTGGTAGTGTACCAGAGGCATGACGTTTGATGTCCCTTTATCAATTTTAAACTATAATGATACAACTGTTACAACCCTTAATGTAACAAAAACGCTAGAGGTTGACACCCAAACCCTTAGTGTAAAATCATAGGTTTTGTTAAATTAAGGGTCCCGGTGTCAACCCTTAGTGTAACAAATGTTGTCCCGGTGTCAACCCTTAGTGTAACAAATGTTACAAATGTTACACTAAGCGTATGTTTGGTACATGTATTGACATTTGATTATAAAACAGGTTCACTTAGTGTAACCATTTTTTTTAACTAAAAATTTATTTAGCCCTGCTATGAAATGGGGGTATATAGTGTTACCTATGTTCGTACGTCCGCACACACGAATGGGTAGTTACATGTTCGTAGGGTTTAGGGTTAGTATATTTTGGACGGTTGAAATACAGTTGAAAAAAATATGTGTCTGTTTCTAGACACTTAAAAACAACTTTTTCCTTTTATTACACAAGTAAATACGTTTTGTATGAATGTGATTTGATGAGAACATCGTATTCCGACAATAAGCATATTTTTATTACACTAATGGCTATTTAGAACCGCAACCCTTAATGACACTGACCTTGGCTCGAAAATTGTGAAACGCAAACGCATCCGAAGTATCACTGTTCTGAACATCTGTGTAACTTGCATCGGATGAAAAATAATGCCGGTAAGCATTGACAGCAACTTTCTATTTTTAGTAATAGTGACATTGTCCTTGACCTGAAAATCATGACGTACTGAAGAACAGACGGATGGACGAACGGTACGACGGACGGACATTGATAGCACTATATCCACTTCACCACCCAACCCAGCCCCTCCCCCAATATCAAGGTGGTTGCATAAGCAATACGTAACAGTATTAAACAGTTAAATTGTATAAATTTGACATAATATGTAGGTATATTAGAGAGAAGATGATTTCCTAAACTTTGTTACATATTGCAACAATATGTCACATATCGCCCCTAAGTGTAACAACCCCTAGTGTAAGAAAAACTGATTTTGTTACACTAAGGTTTTTGTTACACTAAGGGTTGCAACATACGACTGATACTTTATGTCTGAATAAATGTCTGACACACACAAACACGGTGTTAGTCGAGTACATATATGTAACTATAGATATACAAACAACTAAGCTTTATTTGTTGAGCGAGCAAAGTTTACATGCGTCTATTCGTGGTTCACTTACTTTGCACGTGTTACATATAGTTCCGTAGCTCATGAACTTTCAACAAATACTACTTCTTTATTAGTTTTGACTAGCAAGAGATGTCATACGAAAATAAGACGGTACTGTTTTCCATTCTTCTCATTTTGCCACAGTTTTAACTATCTGCTACTCAGGTGTTATTTTTCAATATAAAGCACCACCAACTGGTAATATAAACTGGTAGTACCAATTATCTACAAATTTACTTTGGCATTGCACCTATTCCTGTATGTAAATGAACAGGTTAAATAAATCACGATTTCTTTCATTAATCTGTTTCTTTTTCAGGAAAATAGGAAAATAATTAGCACGCTGAAGAAATAATCACACGTGTTATTCACAGGTCATTGGGACTAAATATCACATATGTATATATCGAAACGCTCCTTACCTACACGCATTATACTTCAAACTAGCCACATGGGCTATTTGTAAACAATCATTAAATAAAGGTGAAAATGTAATATGTATGATATATACGTACTTGTATATTGATGAAATGGGAAACTTACTTCGTCGTTGTAACTACAGTAGCATTTTGACAGCTCGAACCCGACGGGGCTGTACAAAATAGTTCAAGCCGAGTATTGTTTAACATCACACCATACTTATATATTTATCGAAATAGGAATTCGGCCGGGACAAGATAAGTGGTTCGAGCTAAATGTGGTCTTCCAGCTATCCATGTTCAAGCAAACGAAGTTCTACTGTACATTTTCAATAAGCAATATGTGTATTTATGTGAAAAATCTGGTCAGTTCCGGATATATAATTCCGGATATAGCATTTGTCAATGTTCAGTATAAAATTATAAAAGGTATACTGCAATTAAGTGGCAAACTTTAAACTCTTTTATAATCACTTTGATCGGCCCATACTCTACATCACGACATTTACGGTTAGAAGTCATTACTACTGGGGTAACTACTTAAACTACCTATTGACGAGCAAGCCTAAATTAAAGAAAGGACACGACGTTGAGGCGTGCAAACATATTATATATTTACGATTTTTTACGATTTAATATTACCGGTATAAATCTTACAACAAAATTGAGAATATACATTTCCCTTCTATAATCACGACTGTTTATTCCTCCATTTCTCGACTATTTGTTGCAATTATATCCTTATTTTTCTGACTAAAAGGATGATAACATTTTACTATTGATATCAGTTGTGCTATATTGTATGCATGTGTCATGTCACTGTCATTTCTACAGTAGAACTATAAAGCATGTATTTTGTTACTATTAAACATTCATTGTCAGCTATATAGTCATCATTATGACTTTATTTCATAGCATCATTTCGCTGTTTGACATAGATGTATAATGCACTGACCGTCGACCGGCGAATTTTCTTTAAATATTGTTAAACTCGGTGTGAAAAATCATATTATTTACGACTATCATTCGGTAATGGAGGTGAAGGTGATATCTCATAATAAATCACTTTTAAGGAAACAAAACATCAATCTGAAATACAAACTCCTTAACTTTGCAATGTCTCTTAAAGAAGCACTAACCTTGTGTTTCGACGTACGACTTCTAATTAACTATTATTGAATAAGCTGCAGTTTCGTTACATTTTCACCATTCATTTGCCAGTTATTATCTGATATCACGTAAACGATCCGAGTTTCATATCTCTCCATTGATAGCACTGGCGCTGGCAGTGTTGCTCAACCAGTTAAATAAATATTAACTGGTAACTTAGAATTGTAGAGAGGAAAAAACTTTTTTCGTAATGGCATCATTTGTTCTCGACTTTTATTTCACTATCATTATTCTTATTTCTCTCATCTTTCTATTTTTTATCCAATAACACCGAATATGACTTTCAACACTGTGTGCTATAAAATAGAATTATATAATGCATAGTTATATAAGTTCATGTTCATAGGTATATCATACTAGAATACAAAATACTGATGAGACAAATGGAAATAATATATAACTGCAGATTCAACATCGGTGTATCAGTCGACGACAATATTACTCATCAACATCTTAATGCATGTGAGTTTAATTGCTAAATATATGAAGAAAGTTTGAGAGTGGACAAATATGCATTTAGAAGTACGTTTCCGACATCATGAAATAAGTGAATAATTAACTTTCTACCAATCACTTTAAGGAAGAAGATTATCATGATTTGAACAACATTGGAAAGCCCGAAAAGCCAGTGGTATATAATAAATGTTAGTGCATATTTAGGTATTGCCGTACAGCTAAAGATTGGTAAATAATACTTGCTATAAAGGTAAAACATACGTAGAACAAATATAGTTAGTTGCATTTGATAAGACTGTGTACTTGTAAGAGGAAAAAAAGTATATTATAGTATTTTTACATAGTTTACAAGCAAAAATGTAACACTAAGTCACCGGAAAAGCAGTTAGTATATGTATATTGGTAAACATGATAAATGCATCGTGCATCAGTGTGTACCTGATATCACAGATACTAAGATAGAAAACTACAACATAGTTTATCTGATGGTGATCTATAAGCCCATCGAGTCGGATGCTGTTTATTTATCTTGTTTGTAGTTGGTATCTTTGTCATGTATGTCATGCAAAAGTTGTTACCATCACTCGAGAATGTATATTATTAACCAATGTTGTTCCACACCTTCTCGTTAAGCAGTATGGAAAATCAAACTATTCATGAATTGTTTCTATAATATAATTCGATAAAGGTTTATTGGACAACGTCTGATGAAGTTTAGTATGAATGTATTCATTGTGTCTATTGCATGCTACATGTATGAACGAATGTTTCAATTTAAGAAACAAAAATTACGTTATATTTAATCTTGGCAAGTATTGAATTTTATTGTAAGATTAAATAGAATTTGGTTCAACCGTAACTCAGGAAAGATACTATTTATGTTTCGTATTATAACTACATTTACACATAATGATGATGATGATATATATATAACATCATCATTATGTGTAAATGTAGTTATAATACGAAACATAAATAGTTTCTTATATATATATAAAGCAATTACTCAATCAATCATATATATATATATATATATATATATATCATATATCAACTACATAATAAATTAATAAAACAATAATGCTCTACTTCTAAAATATAAATATCGAACAACGATATTACGATACGAGTAAAACGAGACTTCCCGCGAGACAAAACACTAGATATTCTCTACAATTATACTAAGCCTATGTGGTTACATTTAATATTGACAAACCAATAAATTCTAAAGCCATGTTTTGCATCATGAAATATCTCGTACAGTGGCACTCATTTACAAAATCCAATTAATTTCAACACTTGCATATATCCACAGAAATAGACAGAGTTGAGCCAGATATCATATTTTATATTAATAATATTTCAAACAAAAAATGGATGATGTACGACTATGATAGAAATGTTATCGTACTCTTTCTAATGCATTCGAGTGTTACTTTTTCTATCACATGAACGTATCGCACTTTATGGAAAACTTCCGTTTTACATCCAGCCAGCCACATCTTGATTTACTTGCGATAAAAATATCAAAGTACTCTAGTACTGATTGTCGGGCTTCAATATATATTTCGTCCCATTGGCGCAATAAGTTACCAAGTGTATATATAAAATAAGAAGGCACATAGTACTTTCTTGCACCAATGGGACGAATTAAACGTCTTCCTAATTCGATTGATAATACTGTAGCAGTTGATTTATGTTATACAACCATTTATACAAAAATCCCAAAATAAAATGTCAATAATATATATTTTTTTTTTTTGTTGTATATATGAAAAAGATGAAACCAAAATGTTATCCGAAGAATAAAAAAGTCTGTGTCACGTGTACTTGTTTCAGCGGTGATCTAGACTGCAGAAGTAAATATGAAACTATTTTGTTGTTATTATCATAAATATAATAGCATGTGTTTAATCAAATAGGACCTCCGTGATGAGTATTTGGGGCTCATAAAAAAGTCTTTGAAATCAATAGATCATGGAGAACCCTTCACCTTTCTAGCAATGTTAATGCCCAATATGTTATGTACCGTTGTGGGGCCATTTGAGGCCGGCTGGTCTATTATATTTATTCTGAGGTATTTTTCCAACATAGACTTTGATATACATTTAACGTAAGCTATATTTTCTTAACTGAACACAAATGATATTTTTTCGGACGTGTACATAGTACATCTTAATGTGCCAATAAATTGCCATTGTTAAGTCGAGTTAAGTGAATATACAACTCATTTGATGATTATGAAACGTTTATAAATCATAACCCTTAAAAGTATATCCTTCAGTGTTTTTTTTATCTATCATTTCTTTTTATTGTTTAAAATATTAATTCAGTCTTTAAGAGCATTTTTACTGTATTTAGATGGATTAATAAAACTAGTTTTATTTGTAGTTTCATTTATTCAATAAGTTTTAACAAAGAATATCTTGAAAATAGTATCGTTTTATATAGTATTTTCTAAAGTCATTAAAACGTGGACATATACTGTAACATATAAATTGATATTTATAATTTATGTCAGAAGAATTACAACATGCTGTAGTAAATTTTACAACGACCGTTCGAACCAAGTATGTATTTATTGATTTATTCATACCATGTTTGGATACTTTAACCTTTGAATGCTAGGTTGGACACATATTGCTTTATCTTTTTTTAGAAACAAAAAGTTGAACCATTACGTTTAAACCACGTGACTTTATTCTTACTGCTATAAATGACGATATTTACGTTGATAATATAACAATTCGGTCAAAGGTATTAGGGAAAAACATACCAAAAAAAAACATGCTTACTTACTTTTGAAATAACAACTACAGAAAAAAAAACTTACGCTATTATAGTGTTTTGCCATGCATTATCTCTTGAAATAGAATTTATCAATAGATAAATAAATCAATAGATTTTTCATTTTCAAAATGGCCACCACATATGATAATAATAACACTGATTATCAGATTAATTTTGTTTTCATTAAATGTATACTCCAGATCATGGAATTTCACACAATGATAAATAAAACATGTCTTACTGATGAATTTTGGGCATGGATGCAAGTCAGATGTGTTTTCAAAATGGTCGCCATTTTCAAAATAACCGCCAAATATGAAAAATAACTCTGAATATAATATATTAAGTTTACATAAACGAAATTTATTACCCTATTTCATGGCATTTTACACATCGCTAAGTGAAACATACTTTGCTTTTTTATATCATGCTTTAAAGTCTTTAATTTAAAGTTTAAGCAATATATGCTTGGAAGATAATAGTTCATATGGTCACAGATATATTGATTGATTTGATACATAAATAGAAATAAAATTTGATTTAAAGATTGTCATGTGTCCTTTCAATTTTTTTTTTAAATAAATAGGACTTTTCACAAATGACTTATAATAGTTCATATCCTCTCAGCATACTCTTGAAATGTTGCATAATCACGTGACGTTTGTATTTTGCTATAAATGGTAATTTGAGTGATATCTGTAGTGGTTGGCTAGGATGGATTTAGGTTGTGATCCGTTTATGATCATGACTTGTGGAATGAATAACATTAATACACTCTAGATAGTGTTGCTGAGCATGCCTAGTAAAATAATTCAAAACCCAACTATGTTGCCGCTAAGTGTTGCGGCTACACAAGGTTCATTTAATATGACGCGTGTGTAACTATTAGGTAGATGACGACTGACACCAATCATTGATATAAGAAATACATGAGAATTTCTCCATCTCTAAAGCACCATATTCATGCATAAGCCAGCCAATGTACCCAATAGCCACTACGTTTATGCAAAAGTTTCCTATCAGTCCCGTATGAAAAAAAGCCCACTTACAATTGACTAACGTTACTCTGACACAACATAGGCGAGTTTCCAGACCATGTCCATACTTTGACACAAACCGACTCCAGAACCACGTGTTCTTATATACGTGAACCAACGCATTAAACTTACAAGAAAACGCAGCGAATATGCAGAAAATGCCTATCTGTTTGTGATGAAAACTGTATACTTGCAATTAACTTGTATCACTCTTGCTGTTATAAATGTGACGTTTTCAAAAAGAAATAGTTTGTACCTGCTGATGATGCATTTACTTGAACAAGACATTTGAAAACCACCGCCCTCAACCAGTCTCCAATGGCATTAGGGACAAGCATTTCTATTTGGAGGACTTAATATATAACACTATTTTTTATGATGTCTAGCCAACTATATTGTTTTTTCACAAGCATCTAGTTAACTGATTAACCTGGTAATTACTGGAGTCTGTCCAGTGGTATTAGTACTTCTATATTTAAATACAAGTTTATTTTCTGTTTTGGTAATTTATTTTGAATTATCCCTTACACTTGGACATCATGCTTGTTCAAACTGTGTGAATTGTTGATAAACCCACAAAAAACGATGGAAAGGATCACACTTACCATTAAATAACAACACATAATTACTATTTCTTGCATTACTATTAAGAATTTCTCGTCATTTGGCAAATAAAGTTTTCATAGGAGAAACCCCTATTAATGAAAATAACTAAATAACTGTTCATAATAAATAGGTCTGAATAGACTGTGTACATAATGTTAATTTTTAACCCTGTCGAGCAATTCTGTTCACAACATGGCATCGTATTTGTCATAATTGCTTCAGGTTTTTTTTCACTAAAAGCAATGAATAAATACATTACTTTACAAATGGCAGCCGTTTTGAATATTTATGACACCATATGAAATAGCTGACATTACGATATGCCATTACAAGTTATCGTACTAGTTATACACCGAAATATAAACGTAGAAAGATATCAAACATCATAATAGCAGCAACACCAAACCATTTAATATGTAATTTCACAGGAAGAAAGGTAATTAAGTATTTTATTTGTATATGTCTGTTTTAAGTCTTTTTTTGCATTAAATTCTCCATTGGTTTACCACTCAATAAGATTAGCAAAAATGAATAAAAAAATAAATAATTGTATTAATCCAAAACATGAACTTTGTTATCAGTATGCTATCAATTCTCCCTATTAAACATATTTTAATACTATATACCTGAGGCCAGTTCCACTATCGTTATTAAGCTTGTGAACTTCTAAGTGTAAAATTTGAAGCTATTGAAATAGGTCGAGAAATTCATTAAGTGTGTCGCTTACTTATTTTATGATCGTTTGTAAGCTGTATGACACGTATTTTTCTAACATACTATGCAAAGGAAACGTTCCTTATGTAGATGTCACAGTTTGTTCGTAATAATTTTTTAAGACCAGTAACGGTTAGTGAAACGGTCCCCAGGGATTTAGCAATATACAGACGAATAAATCAACAGCTCTTCAGAGACATTAAGACTTAACGCAGATAATATGATAGTTTCCCCATAACAGTCTTGTCATTACGCCAAGCCAATAAAGATTAAAGTGGCCAATTTCAATAGAAAACAGTTCTTACTGCATAAATCAATTACAGAAATTGTTGGATTTTGGCGTTTCGTCGATCCAGTACTTGCTGGAATTAGATTGACTCAGTTTAATACGTTCTTTTTATTTATATAAACAGTTTATTTTTTAGATTTCAGTTTCCCATATCGAACGACAAAGGTTTTTTATCGATCATATATTCCAGTAGCGTAGCAATAAAGAGCTGAGTAAATCAACGTGTCTCAAGAGAAGAGACATTTGGACTTATTTTGGAAAATACGATATTTTTCCCATAACAGTTTGTTCATTCTGCCACAATGTCTAGATTAAATGGTAAATATCAATTTGAAAGTTGGTTTATTTTCAAAATAAAACATATATCTTCTCAATGGCAGCGATGTACGTGCTTGAATTTTGTGGGTTTTATAAAAAAGCAAATTTTCTTTCATGAAAAATAAAATGTGGTATTGGTTTTGGTTTTACGACATTTTATGAAATCTTATTCAACCATTTCAATGATGCTATAAACTATTTATAACCTTATTACTATATTTGCTATCTAGTTAAATGATTTGATTATGTTGATGGAAGTGACTATTATGACCCCGTCAATCGAAGAATGGCGAAGGGACATGCGTGCGTCAGTCAGTTGGCCATATTGGTCTCCGATTAATAACTTCTGAAAGTGACTTTGTATATATAATATTTGATGCGTAGCTGCATGATTAGAAAATACAGGTTAATATTATATTTGTCAACGTTGGTCAAACTTTACTACAAGTATTGTACATTTTTCTACTAAATTGTTGGAAATTTTAGCTTACACATGCGGGGTTGTGGGGAGGCATCAATGCCCTATGGCAACACTTCTAGTTTCAATACAAAACAACTCTTACTGCTTCAATCATTTCAGAATCTGCTGATTTTGGAATGGCAGCGAGCATCTACATATTCGAATTAGATTGACTCGATTAATTAGGAATTATATTTAAAACGCTTAGGTCAACATAGGCCAACCTTTGTAAGATTGTGTCGTATCTGTAAGAAGAGTGTTTACTGGGAAGATTCTTATTACTTTATTTCACGTCTCATGACAATGGGTGACAGCGAGGTTGGTTGTACCCGGTAGCCCGGTTCAAACCGCCGAGTGACGTGTTTCGCTAGTGACCGTTCTCTTGGTGTCACTTCTTCCTTATGTTTTACTGTACCTTGTGTTTGTCAGTATATATTGGTTATTTGGTTGATGTGTAAATTTGGTAAATGCTCCGTATCCTGGTGGTTATACAGTTTTTATTATTACCGTCATGACCTTACTTTGTATCATTCCAGTAAGGCTATCGTGTTATGTAGTGGCTTGATGAAATACCAATACCGTGTTTTGATATCTGTCACATCAATATGGAATAACGGAACTGATTATAAACCTTATATCTAATGGTGGGAAATGTGATTGAACGAAGTCTTATCTACAATAGCGATAAATTTACAAATCTATAAATGTAATAATTTTCTATTCACGGTGTGATAAACTCCTTGTTCATTAGTAACTCGGTCAAACTCTAACATCAAAGATGACATTACCACAAGTCAACAACATGTGCGTTTGACTGACAAGCAATTTGCTGGAACCGTTGCTTACATCTAGACAGGCAATTAAATATGCAAAACAACAAACAATTCTACTTTCGTATAAGCGTATTATGGTTTTAAATTCCAAAAATAGATTTGTTGGATTTATACTTAGATCAAAAACAATCTATAACTACTGAAATCTGGAGAAAGAAAACAAAAACAGTCAGATAATTGAAGCCTTAATTGTCAGATATGCGTATACACGTGAATGTGTGTCAGAGTGTTCCCAGCAGTACGATATAAAGATTGATGGATAGTACGTTATAGACCGGGGCTTCGTGATAAGATATTGCAGGACAAATAAACGACGGTGGTATAACAGTTCCAACAAAGGCAATGCTCAGACTACTTTCTACTTTTGTAAAATATCTATAACAGTTTCAAAGCTTGCTATTGATTGGTTAAGTGAAAATTATTTTATTAGTAAACACTTGTTTTCGAAAAAAATTGTGTTTATTGGTAAAGTGAAAATATCTTAAAATATGAAAAAAAAAGCAACTATTATCGCCTTAAAATGTCGATTAGAATTTTGCGAACCAATGTGATGCTCTTGTTGTATGGTGTTTATTGCCACTTTCAACATTTTTCAGTCATATTGCGACGGTGTCTACTTGAGACAGTATTCTAAGTGCTGCCATACTGGAGTATCATGACACATGGTATGATACTCCGCCCAGTCCCATTATACTGACTACCCTTCAAATGAGGAAGCTTCTAGTACAAATTCAAAGCCTTTGGTATGACCAGGTCCGGAATTAAATGAACCCACGACCTTCTGTATGCGAAGGGATGGGGCGCACTACCACTAGACCACCGCTGCGACTGTCCTTACTTTTTTCAAACATTACACAATTAAAAAAATTCTTAAATCAAAGTACCCAGTGACCCCGTTCTAATGGCCGAATGTAGTCCTTAACTGCAATCGTTTGTGAATGTTATAGTGAGGTCAACAATGAAAACCAACCTTATCACACAGTAGTATATACGAGGGGGGATCAGAAAGTTCGTAGACTTTTGCCATAACTTTTTTATTTATCATTGTATTCTAATAATTCTCAGGGAGCATGTGCCGCTATATATATGCAGTAATTTTGTAAAAATGGATCATTTTTCATCATTAGCTGATATTCTATAGTAACTATGGA
The DNA here is from genome assembly GCA_029582155.1 of Panopea generosa. Lineage (NCBI taxonomy): Eukaryota > Metazoa > Mollusca > Bivalvia > Adapedonta > Hiatellidae > Panopea > Panopea generosa. The sequence goes on from CM055908.1 coordinate 13,046,821, forward strand.
AACGTCGATTTGCGTAGCCAGGGCAGTTTTTGCTTTTTTCCTACATCTACTATTCAAACAAGCGTAGCGTTGCCAAAACGCTTTTTATTTTTAAATAAAAGATATCAATGTGTGCTGTATTGAATGCTTGTTTACATCCTTTAAAAAAATGGAACCAATTATTGGCATCTCAAAATGACGTCAATATTATGATGTTACGGTATGCCATTTTGTTTGAAACAAAATGACGTCAGGGCGCTTGAAAATGGATAAGCACGCGAAACACCGCAGTTCCGTAAAGTTCTGCTTAATGTTAGGTAATACACCTGCTCAAAAAGAGAAACAAAAGTATGTACGGTGAATCTAATGTATCAAGGTCTCAGGTGTTTAATGTCACAAAATTATTGTTTTTGAGATGGCCTGGAATCAGTCATTAAAAAGAGCAAATAGGAAGTCGATTTGAAGACAAATTGGAATCAAAGCATTCTTTTACAGAATTTTGTGACCAATATACCAATTTCTGATTTTGTTAACATGTTCACTGAATGGTGTAAATGATGGCAAAAACGTATATACCACGGAGGAGAGTATTTTGAGAAGTAACTCAGTAATTTTGATACAAAAGCACCTGTTTAAAATATTGACGTCGTTTGTTGTTGAAAACAATGTCATCATTTTGCCCCGACATATCTAACTGCTATGCTTTGAAAAGTGCCTTATTTTTTAATAGTTGATGTATCAAGCTAAAATTTTCAAAATATGTCCCATATATATTAATCTCAAATACAATAACACTATTGCGCATTGTATAATTGATATAAATAAGTTATAGCAAAAGTCTATGAACTTTCTGATCCCCCCTCGTATGTCTGAAGTGCTGGAATATTGTCTTACAAAGTAACCATTGGTGAGAGGTTATGATAGTTACCCCTCTCAATTTACTAGTAGCAGGACTTATAACCCTGGTGGATATTAATCATGTTTAGAAACGTTTAAGAAGCTCGTAATGCACCATGTTAGCATTCGATACAATTGCATAACACTACTTAGAGAATAATATAATTTAATTATTATTTGTTCACGATGATTTTATAGAACATTAATTTTTAGTAGAGATCGTAATCCAATAACGAATGAGTTAAATAAGAAAAATACCTATAAGGTCTCACTTAAGAATTACCTCCCTTACATGACGTTAGCAAGATTTTTACATCCAAGAAATTAGAGCTATGCAAAGTGGTTGGGCAATTTCTTTGTTGAAAATGTATAAAATGTCATATTTCTTTATGCATATGGGAACACGGAAACATATTCATGATTTCTGCCAAGTTTGGGTGACAGTGGGAATTGTTAGATAAAACCATAACAGTTTAAAGATGCGTATTAATATGCTGCAACAAATGGGCAGAATTGTCAAAAATGAAGGTGTGCCAACATACCATCGAAATTGTGAAAAAGCAACCTGGTCAACCCCATGTTTTTTCTGCATACTTGGACCAACAGAGAACTATGAGAAACAGGTACTTGACGATCCCATAACAAGTACAAACATATTCCACAACAAATAAATAATAAGTACATATCTGTAATTAAATGATAACTTGGAATTATATAACAACTCCACGCACGTCAAGCAGATGAAAGTTACAGTAAGGTTAAACGTAGCTAATATAGGCAATTACATCTCTACATATTTGTTGATATTGGGAGTATGCAAGATAAAACATAATTTTATGACTTGGAACACGAACGCTATTAAGCTTTATTTTATTTTTTAGCAGTTTAAAATCAAAACGAACGTGTTCGTCTACCAATTTAACGTGTTCACCTACCAATTAAACCTCTTCACCTACCAATACAACATGTTCATCTACCAAAACATCGTGTTCATTTACCAATACAACGTGTTCGCTTACCAATACATCGAGTTCGCCTACCAATACAACGTGTTCACTTACCAATACAACGTGTTCACCTATCAATGCAACGTGTTCACCTACCAAAACAGCCAGTTTACCTACCAATACAACGTGTTCACATATCAATGCAACGTGTTAACCTACCAAAACAACGAGTTTACCTACCAAAACAACGTGTTCAACTACCAATACAACGTGTTCACCTACCAGTACAGCGTGTTCGCCTACCAATACAAGGTGTTCACCTACCAGTACATCGTGTTCACCTATCAGTACAACGAGTTCACCTACCAATACAACGAGTTCACCTACCAATACAACGTGTTTACCTAGCAGTACAGCGTATTTACCTACCAGTAGATCAAGTTCACCTACTATTACAACGTGTTTACCTACTAGTACATCGTGTTCACCTATCAGAGCAACGAGTTCACCTACCAATACAACGTGTTTACCTACAAGTACAGCGTGTTTACCTACCAGTAGAGCATGTTCACCTACCAGTACAACGAGTTCACCTATCAATACAACGTGTTCACCTACCAGTGCAGCGTGTTCACCTATCAATACAACGAGTTCACCTACCAATACAAAGTGTTTACCTACGAGAACAGCGTGTGTACCTACCAGTACAACGTGTTCACCTACCAATACAACGTGTTTACCTACCAGTACAGCGTGTTCATCTACCAGTACAACGTGTTTACCTACCAGTAGAGCGTGTTTCTTACCAGTACAACGTGTTCACCTACCAGTACAACGAGTTCACGTACCAATACAACGTGTTTACCTACCAGTACCAATGCAGCATATTCACCTACCAGTACAACGTTTGAATCTACCGATACAACGTGCCTACCAATTCAGCGTGTTCACCTTCCATCTACCAGTACAGCATGTTCATCTTCCGGTACAGCGTGTTCACCTACCAACAGAGCAAGTTCACCTACCAATACAACGAATTCACCTACAAATACAACGTGTTTACCTACCAGTACAACGTGTTCACCTACCAGTACAGCGTATTCATCTACCAGTACAGAGTGTGCACTGTGTTCATCTACCGATACAACGTGTTTACCGATCACAACAAATTGTTAATCTACCAGTTCAACGTGTCTATCAGTACAGCGTGTTCACCTACCAATACAACGTGTTAGACTACCAGTACAACGGTTTCGCCTACCAGTACAACGAGTTCGCCTACCAATACAACGTGATCGCCTACCAATATAACGTCTTCACCTACCAGTACAACGTGTTAATCTACCAGTTCAACGTGTTCACCTACAAATACAGCGTGTTTACCTACCAGAACAACGTGTTCATCTACCAGTACAACGTGTTTACCTACCAGTACAGAGTGTGTACCTACCAGTACAACGAGTTCTCCCACCACTACAACGTGTTCACCTACCAAATACTACGTGTTCACCTACCAGTACAGCGTGCTCATCTATCAATACAACGAGTTCACCTACCAAAACAACGTGTTTACCTACCAGTACAGCGTGTTTACCTACCAGTACAACATGTTCACCTACCAGTACAACGAGTTCACCTACCAATAATACGTGTTTAAGAGGGGCGGTAGTCTAATGGATAGAATGTTGGCATCTCACGCCAAAGGTTGCGGGTTCGATCCCCAGCTCGACCCGATGCCTCCCATAAAACAACACTCAGTACTGGTTCTACCAAGGAAGCGGACTCGAGAGTGGTTCATATAAGCTCTGAGCTTTCATCGCAATCGAGCTAAAAGAAATTAGTATAAACTAATACAACGTGTTTATCTACGAGTACAGCGTGTTTACCTACCAGAACAACATGTTCACCTACCAATACAACCAGTTCACCTACCAATACAGCGTGTTTATCTACCAGTACAGCGTATTAACCTACCATTACAGCGTGTTTACATACAGATTATACGTGTTCATCTACCAATACAACGTGTTCTACCAATAAAACGTGTTCAAATACCAATAACGACAACAACAAATCTACTCAGCCACTAAACAACATTAACAGAATGTTCTTGTTTTTAATTGTCGTGTTTTAATGTATAAAAACACACTATAGTGATTACATTCTGTACTATTAAATGCCATACGATTGGGAGCAATCTTGCTGCGAAATAATTTCACCAAGTACAAAAGTGAAATAAACTCTTGCTAAAATGACTTTTAGATGAGAATCACCAATAAACGAAGATGAATTGCTTTAATTTGTTGTTGCACGTAATGCATTATGCAATCGCTGTTGTACTAAAAACGAATCATGAGTCACATTGTAGCTTGTACAAAAAATAATGATGTGGTATGTTTTTATACATGATATACAATATTATAATTGGCTTAAATGGATATGTACGGAAAGGCATAGCCAAATGTAACCTTACACTGCTACGGTGCTGTTTGATAACCAGTATGTGTAATATTATACAATCTAACCAGTATGTGTAACATTAAACAATATAACCGGTATGTGTAATATTATACAATCTGACCGGTATGTGTAATATCATACAATCTAACCGGGATGTGTAATATTATACAATCTTACCGGTATGTGTTATATTATACAATCTAACCGGTATGTGTAATATTATACAATCTAACCGGTATGTGTAATATTATACAATCTAACCGGTATGTGCAATATCATACAATCTACCCGGGATGTGTAATATTATACAATCTTACCGGTATGTTTAATATTATACAATCTAACCGGTATGTGCAATATCATACACTTTAACCGGGATGTGTTTTATTATACACTCTAACTGGGATGTGTAATATTACAAATCTAACCGGTATGTTTAATATTATACAATCTAACCGGTATGTGCAATATCATACACTCTAACCAGGATGTGTTATATTATACACTCTATCCGGGATGTGTAATATTATACAATCTAACCGGTATGTGCAATATCACACATTCTAATCGGTATGTGTAATATTATACACTCTAACCGGGATGTGTGATATTATACACTCTAACCGGGATGTATAATATTATACACTCTAACCGGGATGTGTAATATTATTCAATCTAATCGGTATGTGTAATATTATACACTCTAACCAGGATGTATAGTAATATACACTCTAACCGAGATGTGTAATATTATACAATCTAACTGGTATGTGTAATATTATACAATCTTACCGGTATGTGTAATATTATACAATCAAACCACTATGTGTAATATTATACAATCTTACCAATATGTGTAATATCATAAAAATCAAACCAATATATGTAATATTATACAATCCAACTAGTATGTGTAATATTATACAATCTATCCGTTATGTGCAATATTTTACAATCTAACCAGTATGTGTAATATTATACAATATTGGAGCATGTGGTCCAGTGGTAGTGCACCGAATCCAGGTCGTGGGTTCGATCCTTCGTCACGGCTATTTGTGGTGTCCTTGAGCAAGACACCTTTCCCGCATTTGCTTAGTACTAGTTGTACCTAAGATAATTTCGAGTGTGATTTGTCTAAGTTGTAAGAACTTGTTTCATAATCGAAGTAAAATAAAAACAATGTTTAAACCATATTATACAATCCATATTGATGAATACTGCGTGAGAACTGTACAATATTGGTAGCAGCAGCAGTGTTTAGTGACAACAATGATCGTTCAACAAAAACATTAACATAAGAATATTGAATGTATTTTGAATATATGGTATAAATGAACTTCAAGATTAAAATCAATTTGATAAATAAAATTTATGCTTATAAAAACATTCGCAACAGATCCACATTTTATTGAAAATGAAAGCATGGTTGTTGTAGTAAAGTAACCATTAATTACCTAATTTTACATTAAGTGTTTAAACATGAATTAATACAGTCATGCTCACTTCCACTACGTCTTGCATACAAGTGAAATGATTAAAAGATCAGATGCGATGCCGCCGTTTACTAATTGATGCCGCCATGGATTAAATCAATGTGAAAATAGGTTAGGTTAACAAAGAACATTAAACATCCATATTTTCTGAGGATGGGTGGTATTTTAAAACAATAATTTCAGAAAAACAACATTGAGTAAAATTGACTACTATTGAATATGCACCAATGTTCAGTTATGTTCGTTAATGGTTTAAATAAACTAGTTGTACATGCATAATTGTATGCCACCTTTAACTGGAAATAAGATGACAATGTGACATGTGTAAGCAATTAGCAACTACAGATTATGTATATATACGACACTTAAAATAAATTGTAAATGAATCGTTTCTCACAGCAGGTTTTGTCATGATTATGTACAATATATCAATATATGAGCTTTGCATTAAACAATGAATGCATGTTTTTTTTGCATTAGTTCAAAACTAGATATGCAATGCATTATCAAACTCAAAATTATTTTTGTACACATTATCGATGTGAAAGTCTCATTTTAAAAAAAATACTGAGTAATGAACTTAACGCATTACTACTACTAAGGAAATGAAAAAAAAAAACATTTGAAAGCACTAGCATTTAGTTAGATATATGATTTTAATTAAAAAAAAACGTAGAAAAATAACATATTTTATCAAAACAAGATTTTGAAAAAATAGGAAATAATTGATATTAACATGTCAGCTTTAAATAACATGATTTATGCAAAACCAATTGGTATTCGCGTGTAAACACATCAATTCGTAAACATACTTAATTAGTTTGTTTCATTATCTTTTGTTCAATTAAGTGAAAACATATGTCTACACTATATCTAAAACGTATTTATTAACTTTCTTTAAGCAACGCGCATATTTATTCCAAACATCAATAAGTTCAGAGCGTTCAGTCTCCCACCCCAGGGAGGGTATTAGTAAAATGGAAATGCGTTGCCAACGACTTACCGCGTACTTAATTCTGTTGAGACGAGAGATTACTTTAATTTGATACTTGATAGGAGAAAACATGTTTAATTGGTGAGACGGAAAAGCATACATTCGTTCATATTAAACTGAACTATTCTGAACTGACCTTGGTGTGTTTACTTTAGGGGGAGCTGGTAATGCAATATGATGTTTACGTCTGTTTAAACCGAACCTGAAAACATGATTAAAACTAATCGTTCGATTTAATTAATTGTGATGGACTCAGTGGTTAAGCTAATTCAAAATTTTTGATAAAAATAGTTGGTCCTAGATTTATTTAGTTTATATTAATTTGGGAAGAAAGCTTCCTAAGTAGAACGGGTACTGAGTGTTGTTTTTGATTGACCTTTGGATCAGGCTGGGGATTGTAAGTATATTTCATGGGTTTGAGGTGCGGATGGAAAATTCACTCCCGAGTCAACATAGTTTTAATATTCAGTCCGGGTTATTTTTTTTATAGAAGCGCAAGAATACCATAGTATTTATGAATGAATACGTCATAGCTAGAGGAATTTATAAATGGCGTTACGTCATAGCGCAAGAATTTTATGAATTTCGTTACGTCACAGCACGAGAATTTTATCTCGGCCCTAGGGTGAGATAGAAATATCTAACCCCGGTAAAAATGCAGATATCCCTATCCAGTGAGCAAGAAAGAACCGGCAACCTGTAGCGTAATCGACATTTTATCCACTGCGCTACCGTCCAAATTAAATATATTGAAGTTATAGAGAAATGTAATACGGGTAGTTTTGACTTTCAATTTTGATTTCAATTAAATGTGTGAAACTGCGTTAGTTATGTATAAAATGTTATTTATTTCTGTTATATTTTCGTTTGTTAAAATGTAAAAGCGTTGGCGATGAACATACCATTACTGTATATCATTGCATTGGTACTATCAATACAATCAAAGAAAACAAAACACAACTTATACAATGGAATGCATTACGGAGCAATACAGATAACCCAGTATATAATATACACTAAAAATTACACAAATTATACAATGGAATGCATTACGGAGCAATACAGATAAACCAGTATATAATATACACTAAACATAACACGGATAATACAATGGAATAAATTACGGAGCAATGCAGATAACCCAATATATGATATACACTAAATAAAGCACAGATTATACAATGGAATGCAGTACGGAGCAATACAGATAGTCCAATATATAATATACACTAAATATAACACAGATTATAGAATGGAATGCATAACGGAGTAATACAGATAACCCAATATATAATATACACTAAATAAAGCACAGATTATACAACGGAATGCATTATGGAGCAATACAGATAGCCCAATATATAATTTACACTAAATATAACACAAATTATACAATGGAATGCATTATGTTACGGAGAAATACAGATAACCCAATATATAATATACACTAAATATAACACAAATTATACAATGAAATGTATGTCGGAGAAATACAGATGACCCAATATATAATATACACTAAATATAACACGAATTATACAATGAAATGTATTACGGAGCACTACAGATGACCCTATATAAAATATACACTAAATGTAACACAGATTATAGAATGGAATGCATTACGGAGCAATACAGATAACCCAATATATAATATACACTAAATATAACACATATTATACAATGGAATGCATTACGGAGCAATACAGATAATCCAATATATAATATACACTAAATATAACAATGTTCCTTCGTAAACACAAATTAAATGGATACTTAATTAGGTCTAGGGCACAAATTATTGAAGATGGGGAAAAACCAACTACTTTTTTTTGTAACCTGGAAACGCACAATTATACATCTAAACTAATTACAAAATTACAGAAGTCAAATGGTGATATAATCACTGATCAAAATGAGATACTTGATGAAACTAAGATCTTTTATGAAAAAAATTTATATTCGAGCAAAGATAACGAACTTCAAGATATCGACTTGGATAATGAACTTAGTAATTATGATATTCCAAACCTTAGCATGGATGAGTCCAATTCTTTGGAGGGGTTATTAACGTATGAAGAAGTCTCAAAATCATTAAAATCGATGGCGAACAACCGCAGCCCTGGCAGCTCAGGATTTGGAGCAGACTTTTTAAAACATTTTGGAAATATATTGGACATTTTGTTGTCAGGTTTATCAACTACGGCTATTCAATAGGAGAATTATCAATATCTCAAGAAGAAGGTGTTATTACTTGTTTACCAAAAGATGGTAAGGATAGAATTTTACTTAAAAATTATAGGCCAATATCTTTGCTTAATTGTGTATATAAAATTGCATCCAGCGCGATTTCAAATAGGATAAAAAACACTTTAAATAAACTAATAAATAGGGACCAATCTGGTTTTATCTCCGGAAGATATATGGGGGAAAATACACGTCTCATATATGATATTATGCAATATACTGAGGTTAATGATATTCCAGGTCTTATTTTATTAATAGATTTTGAAAAAGCATTCGATTCCGTAGCTTGGAGTTTTATCTTTAAAGTATGAAATTTTTTAAGTTTGGTGAGTCATTAATAACTTGGATAAAAGTTTTATATAAAAAATGCAATGTTAGCAGTTAACCAAAATGGTAAACTTTCTAATTTTTTTAATATAGGGCGTGGCTGTCGTAAAGGCGATCCACTGTCTCCATATATATTTATTTTATTTGCCGAAATACTAGCCATAAATATTCGAAATAATACATCTATAAAAGGCATTTCAATTAATAATCAGGAAATTAAGCTGTCTCAATATGCTGATGATACATCAATGGTCTTGGATGGATCTGAGTCTTCACTTAATGCTTCTCTTTCAGAACTATCTAAATTGCAAAATATTCTGGTCTAAATATTAATTTTGATAAGACACAAGTGGTATGGATAGGGAGGAAAAAATACAATACAGACACTATAAATACAAAGTGGAAATTAGTTTGGGGAAAAAATAACTTTAAGTTGTTGGGATTAATTTTTCATGTTAACCTAGATAAAATGATTGACTTAAATTATAAAGAAAAACTAGATAAAATAGAAAATTTGATAAAAATTTGAAAGAGACGATACCTAACTCCATTAGGAAAAATAACATTAATTAAATCTCTACTCCTTTCCAGATTAAATCACCTTTTTATTTCTCTACCAAATCCCAATAAAAACATTATGACAAACCTAAACAATATTTTCTATAACTTTCTATGGGAAGGTCCAGCAAAAATCAAAAGAACAATTATTGTAAAACAATACATAGATGGTGGGCTTAGAATGGTTAACATAAATGCCTTTATACAAAGTCTAAATTAACATGGATAAGAAGAGCATTTACAAATAACAGTTCATGGAAATTACTGTTTGACAATTGTATTAATTTAAAGAAACTAGTTAATTTTGGACAAGGGTATGGTGAATCTATTATAAATACATTATCAAACAAATTCTGGAAAGATGTCTTAATATGTTATGTACAACTACTTAAAGTTTGTGTTCCCCAAAGGGCAGAAGAATTTTTATCAAGTCCTTTATATTATAATAATAATATTCTTATTGGAGGGTCACAAATTTTTTATAAACTGTGGTATGAAAAAGGGTTGATATATGTTAATGACATATACAAAGACAATGGGTTATGGTACTCTATGCAAGAGCTTCAAGACATATATGGAATTAAAACAAATTTCCTAACATACAATGCGCTGATTGCAGCCACAAATTCATTTAAATCATTAGTACCAAATATTTTAGACTTTAAAAAAATGTAATATCCTTTCAGAACAAATTATTGTTGGCTATTTTTCAAAAGTTCTAAAGGCTGTTATGAATTTTATGAACTGCTTAATAAAAATAATGAAATCCCAACTTCAAAAAATAAATGGGAAGAACTATATAATATTGAAGACAACACATGGAAAGAGATATATTACTCACCATTTAAGTTTGCAATAGCTTCTCAATTACAGTGGTTCCAATTGAGAATTAACCATAGACTATTGCCAACTAAAGCTTTTTAATATAAAATTAAAGTTAAAGAAAGTCCCCTTTGCTGTTCCTGTCAAACTGTAGAGACAATTACGCATATGCTGTGGACCTGTCCCGAAACTAAAATATTTCTTCAAGAAATAAAAGAAACCCTACTGTCGAAAAATATACCATATAATTATATATTCAATGAAGAAGAGTTCATTTTTAATATTGGAAAGCATTTTTGTGAGGCAGACCTGTTTTTTTCACTCCAAATTAAGTATTATATATCCTCCTCAAAAAGATTAGATATCCCTCTATCCATAAATGCTTTTAAAAATAAGGTAGCTTGGGCTTTTAAAACATATAAACACCTTGCAATAAAAAACAACTTACAATGTTTCGAAAACGATTGGCAACCAATTATGTAAGCAGTTAGATAATTATTTTTCTGTAAGATGTACAGATACTTGGCCAGTTAGTCAGAAATGATACCATAAAATAACTTAGTTTAAAGTAATAAAAAAATATATGTTCAAAACCCACACAGACACATGTATATATAGTTTTTTCTTTTATCCATTATCTTTTCTCATCGACAAATATGTCAAGCTTTTTAAAAAAAAGAAGAGACGTTTTACCTGAAAACTCATTTATATTTCCCTTTGCCTTATTTTTATTATATTAAAGAAATATAGAAATGTAGAAACAAAGACAAAATACATATAAAAATATATATAGTTTGATATTAAGTTCACTGAAGGTCTTATTTTTAGAATATTAAGGACCATAGAGAAACATACAAAAACAAAATACAAATACACATGTGTATTTGATATAATATATATTTATATATGTAATAAGTTCTTTTTAAGAATGAGAGTGTTGCGTGCAAGTCATTGTTTTTTCAATATTTATATGCTGACAGTGTAAAGTGTGCAGTGGGATGTTCCTCCTCGACCCACAACACACTCAGTGACGGGGAGAATAAATGCGTTACTGTAAGGAAGCTGAAAAAAAAAAAAAAAAAAAAAAAAAAACACAAAAAAAAACAATGTTCCTATGTCTTATTATGTTGTTCTATACACGGTACCTACTGATTCTATCAGATTGGTATAAGAATGTTTCGGCATATATTATTAACATCATCTTACGTGACATTAAATCTTTCCCAGCTCCAGAAATATGCATAATGCATAACCTTACTTAGATTATACATGTATGTATGTATCATATTTTTTTTAAAACACAGAACAAATACACACTATTTTTTAAATGCATACAATACATCATAACATTCACAATTCCACTCTGGATAGAAGAAAAACATGAAACGAATTATTTTAACAAACACAAAATAGCAGTATTGTCCATATTTTATTCCTTGCCAAGCCGTAAACATTTTTCTTTTGTGAATGTTTAAAGTCAGGTGGGAGTGTTGACATCTTCTGTGGCATGAACTTATTTTTTATTTTATTTTTATAAAGAAAGACACAAGATAGTATGGAAGGAAGGAAAAACTGATTCTGAGAAATACAGAAGGAAGAGAGATTTGTTTGTGTGTATATATATATATATATATATATATATATATATATATATATACATAATTTCTTTTATCATTAACTACATTCTCGAACCACTCGGATCGTGAATGCACGCTGTAGTATGTATGCAACGAGGTAAGGAAATGGCTATTAATTTTTGCTGACGTAAGTTGAGAAAATTTTGTTTCAGAAAATCCATTTTTTGTTAACTGATAGATTGTTCAATATTCTCATAGCATGTTACATTTTATTAAATGCAGTTTCCGTTCCTAATATGTAGTTTCTCATACCGAAGGATGATGTTATCACAGCAGTATTGTATATGAAAATAACGTGACAGTAAATATAGACGGTATAGAAGATAAGATATTTTGTGAGCCATAAATAAACGGGGATCTTTTACCCATAATGCTTTGTTCATTTCGCCTCATGATACCAAGATGGATTTATTTTAATATAAATTATCTCTGTCTGCTTATATCCATAACATAACCGATTTACTCTGGCACTGGATATATATTTAGATTGTGAAAAAAGACATATTCCATTAATCACAACGTCTATTATTTATCTAGTTCCTTTTCGAGAATATCCAGAAACTGATTAACGTATTAATAATTATTTCACAGTGTCGTTGGTTTGATATAGAGACAAAATAGAACGTTTTATATCGTAATTTATTATATGGTACAACATTATTTGAAATGGGTCATTAAGATCCGTGATTAAACATTTCAAAACGCTGTTACAACAAACATTCAGTCAATAACGGAATAATTACTGATTTCATTATAAAAATTGGGTTACAAATATGTCAGATTAATAGTATTACAAACACTGCGACACTTTGGTGCTAAGATATTCACATATAATGATCTAGGGTGTATACATGTATATTGAATTTTAACAGTGTTTACTAACATAATTTTATTCATTTGATTGACAAATGATTTCCTTCCATGACCACGGATGCGCATACACCTGCATTCATAATTCAAAGGTAAACATAACTTACAACTGACTTTCAACTAACCGTATATGCGAAAGCGCAATTAATTACAGCAAACTCGACACTTTTATTAAATTTATTTTAAACTGCGGACTTCCCACATTCCGTAATTTTATTTGAAACAACTGCGGATCTCACACCTTCGGTAATTGTATTTTGAACCAACTACGGATCCAATACCTTCTGTAATATCATTTTGAAACAACTGCGGAATCCACACCATCGGTAACTTTATTTGAAACTAAAGAACAGTTACTAATTGTTTAATTTAACATTGCTCGGATGGTATTCGTCATTGCTCACTAATGAATACAGTCTTAGTGTGGTAATTTCGTAAAGTACGAATTGTGGTCAAATTCTTGATAAACATAATTATGACTGTAACAAAGAAAACACGTATAAATCAATATCTAACACACTTCCGACAGCATGTCGTATTACAAGACATGCGCAATAACGTTGCAACGCACGTCATGGAGCCATTACCGTCACATGAGAGTGTAGATTACTGTTCCACTTGTTTACGAAAGTTATATTACATTAACAATCAGGCCTTGTAACCAATGCTGTTTTGTAATATGTGAAAAGACAATCGTTCATGAGGACGTTTGTCATAAAACATATCGTTATCAAATATTCGAAGAATTGATATCATGGTAATAATCTTAAAAAAGTTTATATTCTTTTTTGACCAATCCACAATAGCAAAATGTTTATGTATTGAAGAAGTTTGATTATGATTTGTTTTCGTTTTCAGTATTGTGACAGTTATTACTGTATAACACATAAATGATTCGTTTGATTATCTTTGTTATTGGCCACAGTGGTGTCGGTAAACGCTGTTAAATTAGGCAATTATGTAATGATAAATTAAGTGCTGGAGAGAGAAATGTTCGACACAATGGCATGGTAAAAGGTTAAACGTTTGAGTGGGTTGTATTCTAGTTGTAAAAATTAACTCTCTGTATCTACTAAGTAGTGGCATTATCCAATATGTGTTAACGTATTTCCTACAAAATATGGTTACATAAATATATAAAAATACATCTACTCAGAAACGATTATATTCTTTATTTCCTCCATAATAATAGTTACACACTTAATAAACATATAAAAATAAAGTTTCTAATGTTATAGAGCAAAACATTGTATTTATATGGAAAATACGGTGGGATGGGTAAATCAATATTAAAAGTATATAAATGTGTTCATACGGTTCATAATTAAATTTTATAAAATTTGTGAGAAAATTCAGTATTTAAGTCAGTGATAAGAAAAAATATATATTGGTTTAAAATGTAAACAATACTTATAATGCCGTTATGTTTGTATTGTTTCAATGCTTTGCTGTACTGATTCATATAATTTCTACGGAATACAGGTATCAAAACTCAAAAGATAAATACAGCAGACACATGTATATATACGTGTATAAGTTAAGGGGGGGGGGGGGTGTTAATTGGTTTGTTGTCTCCAAACTATCAGTTACAAGTTGTTGCTTATTCAATATTTCATAAATTTAGAAAAGCATCGTCATATGTCAAATCAACTTGATAAAGAGCGGACGAGGTCCCTGCCAGCATTTCATTCATTCATCAGTATTTAGTGGGAAAGGAAAACTATAGAGCAGGACACCAGCCACAATAAGGCATTTGCAACTATATTCACTACTTTCTGTAAAAAATCCATAAAGGTGTAATGTCATTTATAGAATGATTTGTAGTTTAAGTTTAGTTTACACTAATTTATTTCACTTCGATTGTAAACAAGCTCTTATACAAATAACGTTCGAAGTATTCCTGTGTAGAACCAGTACTTAGCATATGCGGAAAAAAGTGTATTGCTCAAGATTACAGTACATGGTTATGGTGGGGGATCAAACCCACGACCCTGCGACCATGGGTTTAGTGCTATACCACTGACCCGTGCGCTCCACAAGTGACTTATATTCGTCCCAACAAGTACTTCGTCAAATGTGAATGGGTCCTTTAAGGAATTATTCACACATAAAAGTGACCAATCTTATATCTACAGTTCAGCTATAACGCACCAAACGAACATCTTATCAGGCCTTTTCCTATCACCATTTCAAGCCCAAAATAATGATTGGGAAAAAGTACGGGAACCAATCTGGTTGTCTCTCTTCATTCTGACAAAGGGTATTTCAAAATATGTAAATGTACAAAGGTTAAAGTATTGTGTACATCATAATAATATACCAGTAGCTGTTGGATATTTCTAAAATTGAATCTTTAATTTGTTCTAGCATTGACTGATGCTGGTACATAATGCCATATTGATTTAAACCACACACTTTGTTCCACACACTTTGTTGCATATATATACAAACCTTTCCTATTCATTATCTTAGTTATTTTGTATCTAAAATTTCCAAGCATGTCTTTTTGTAAAATTCGACGAAAACGTGCAAAATATAAAATAGTATTTATAAATAGAAATGTTTGCTAATTTTGACGATCTTAGCCATTAAGTTTGCTTTTTTTCTCTTTTAGAATAATTTGTCGCAATAAAACAATTAAAATTATTAAATATAAGTATAATTTTATATCATTCGTCATAAAGAGTTATAAAATTTCATAAAATTATGTAAATATAAATATAAACGTGAAAATTGTAAAATTTTGCGGCCATTTTGGATTTTCCACCATTTTGAATGCGGGTCTCGTTGTTGAAATAATCAGTTAACCTTATGCTATGTTTGTGCTAAGTTTGGTTCTTTTCTCAAAAAAGGCACAATTCTCTCAACATATAGCACCATATTGCCCCATTAATAGGATTATTTTGATAAACCGTAAAGACAACAGAAATGAACAATTTAACTAGTTGATTCTGTTAGCACTTGTTTTAATCAGAAAATTACATCGCTCGTACGATCTCTAGTTGATAACTTTTAGTTACAACTGTTAATAACAGGTATATGATATGTTGTATTTTTTAACAGATTGGAACGATATTTGAGTGGTAACTTGATAAAATACGAATTGTGATCCAGTACTTGACAGGCATTATAACTACTCAGACAAGACAGAGAAAACATTGCGTAATAATGAATATATAAGTATACATGTGTAATTAACTCCTGTTAGGGCGTCATAGCCGTCACGTGAGACTGTTGATTTCTTCACGTTATAACACCAGCTTACTTAAGTAATATTAAATCTAACAATCTAAATTACCAAGGAGTGTGTGAAAATAAGAACTTTATCACAAAACCGTAACATCAATAACAATATCAAAGTTTTTTAACATTGTTTAAAGTTGTTTACTAATATCAAAACGATTGGAAAAAGACATAAAAATGTCACATCTGTTTTGATCAACCCTCAATCGTAATAATTATGACATTGTATTGAATTAAGATGACGATAAAGATTTGCCTTCTATAAAGTCTCCAAAAAAGATTTGACAGTCATAACGTAATAACATATAAGCGGTTCGTTCTATTTCATGTTATTGATCACAGTGGTGTTGGTAAACACTTATTAAATAAGACTGATGTGTAATTGTATATAAAGTGCTTGAATGGGTAAAGTTAACGTAATGGCATAGTAACGATCTGAATAAAGCAGGGTTTATTCTATTTGTATAAATATCACTCTTCTCAGAAGGAGCACTATTTAATAGGTTTTATAGTTTTTTTCTACAATATTTGTTTTCCTTATTATATATAGTCAGAGATGGTCTAATAAAAACACTATTTCCAGATCAATGGGAATATTAACTAATGTTCGGTACTTTTATTTAGGATAAATCTTATAACAAAGTACATAAAATTTCATTTCAAAAAGTTTTTTCTGTTAATATGTATATTCGTTCTTATGACCTCTAGTTGAATATTGTTCTTAACGGCGGTATAATACAGGTATATGGTTTGATGTATTTTCTACTGATTGGAACACTCTACGAGTGCAAACTTGATAAAATCCGAATAAAAAATGCTTGTTGGTCATTACGACTACAAACATGCGAGACATCACGTAATAATGAATATCTAGAAATATGCAATAAGGACATCTGTTAGTATAAAATACAGGTGTAAGCCCACCATTGATTGTTGTTCTTTATTCTATAGTATATAATAAAAGTTTAAAGGCTTGTCATCCATAGAGAGACCCAAATGAAAGAAGTGAAACTTACAATTAGCCTTTTGTCATCCTCTGCACTACCAAAATATGATGAAAAAAGTAGGGGTCATGTGTCATATAAGAGCTTTTATCTGCTCAGTGTGTACACTGTTGACAAAGTGTAAGTATACTTTCGAAATCACGCATTTATACCCTAATTTCCTAGCATCAGTTTTTTTCTCTTAATTCACAGTTAAAACATGATAATGCTTTCAAAATGTTTAACTGAATACATCAAAAATGCCATTCAAATAACCAATGAGTATTAAAGTAAAAATACTTCCTTTAAATTAAACAAGGATTATTTATAACCGCCATTATATGACTCCCCCATGGAAGCATTTCCTTTTTCCAATAATGGTACAATGCCTACATGTCCCACTTCACAGTTACGCTCCTTTACCCCACGGTGACATGATTCTTACGCTTAAAAAAATACCTATTATGTAATTTGGTTTTAAAATATTTTCAAACTGGTTCATAGTGGTTGTGCTTTTCTTGCTGCAGATGAGTAGAGCAAATGTTGGCATAGCATATACTGCAAAAGACATCACTGGTGTTAAAAATGTGACTTTTATAGAATTTCAACATGTGCATACATTTATGAACATTTGAGGACTTCTTTTTTCAAAATATCCCAGGGTGTCACTGCGCCCTCTTTCCAAAAAAAAACAACAAAAAACTGTCAACATACCAGTTATTGTGCATTTTATGTGTGTATACAATCCTGCTATGAAAAAAAATACTGTTTTTTTTTACCATGGAAATCCTAGACCCTATTTTATATTCAACTTTAAAATTCAACTGTGTAGTGATACCCACATGTGTGGTCATGTTACAATTCCTGTCATGACGCCATAACCGTCACGTACGAGTGTAGATTATTGCTACTTATTCCACTTGTTTACGGAAGTTATATTACATTTAACAATCGGTACTTAGAACACAATTTTTTTTTATAGTACGTGAAAAGCAAATTATTCATGAACACTTTTGTCATAAAACAGTTATATTCAATTGTGAAGATAGAATGTCTCATTATTTTAAACATTGATTGATTTTTAAATTACAAACAAAACTAATACATAGCGTTAACAAATACCAAATATCAAAAGGATTGGAATGAGGGTTAAACATGTTATAAGTAATATCTTATCTGTCCAATACACAATATCATAATGTTTTTGTATTGAATTAGGTGACTGTTTATTATTTGTTTTCGTTAAGATCTCAAGAACTGTTTTGACAGTTATTATATTATAGCACATAAACGATTCGTTTAATTACATGTTTTATTGATTACAGTGGTGCCGATAAACGATAATTGAATTTGACTGATATTTACTGTTAATTTAAGTGATCGAGAGTAAAAACAGACGTTATGGTAAAATGTAGGGCAGTATTAAGTGGGTTGTATTGTATTTGTTTATTATCTCTCTCTACCATCTGAGTAGCAGCATAATTCGATTTTAAAATTAGGTTTTAATGTATTTCCTACAAACTTTGTTATCAATATTACATAAATGCATCCGCTCAAAGATGATACAATATATTGATATATTATACCGATGGAAATATGAACAAAACTTCAGTAAACTTATTAAGAATAAACTGTATAGAAAAGAACATAATTTTAAAATTAAGATTGTTAAATCTATAGATAGCACCGCTCGCGTGACCTCTAATTGATAATTATCAGTACCAACTCTAGGGTACAAGTATATGGTTTATTATATTTTTTACTGATTGGAAGTATTTATGAGTGGTTTCTTGATAAAATTGTGATAAAATTCTTGATAACCACAATTACGACTAGAAAAAAAATAAGACAACATGTAACGATGCATAAGAAAACAAATGCCATGTTACTTCTAATCGTCTTAGTCATTGATCTACTTTCTGGTTCCTGGAGTAATTTCATTGACTGAGGAAGTACGTCATAATTTACTGACGGTCTTAACATTCTATGAACATTAAAATGTTTTATTTTTTAATCTGAACGATTTTATTAGCGGGGAATGTAGTTCAAAATCTATATTTAGAATGAAACAATTCTCTACGTTAGAACTTTGTATTATAATTGAATTAGTGTAAAAATGCATCATTTGCAGCCATTTTATGAAAACGGGAGGTAACATTGTGTTAGATTGTTTTTATTGAATAAGTGTGAAATGCATTGTTTGCGTTCATTTGATGAATAAGGGAGGTAACATTTAGCACTGCAACTTACTAGTAAGAATGACCATCTTATAAAATAGAGTAAGGGGTTAGCATTTAGCTATGTCACTTAATAACAAGCAGGTGACGTCATATATGTTTTATTATATTCTTTGATATTGTTTTTTTTATTGTCTCTTCGTGGAAAGAATTTAAGAATCCATAATGAGCATCCATGTGGAATGTCTGACTCTTTTGGCCAAAAAAACATTAAATGTTTGTTATACCTACAAATTTTCACATATATACACCTGGAAAAAAGTTAAGCGCCCCCCCCCCCCCCGAATTTTTACACAAATTTAGCGCGACCACAACTTAAATTACTAATATCGTTTTGGTAATGGTAAGAACATTATAATAATGGTAAGCTCTACACCGAGAATGGCAAACTTTACCCCCAGGACCTCATCCGACGTCCTACTAGTGGCATGAGAAGGAGGGTTGAGACTGTCATGCGGGTACGTTGAGGCTATTCACATTTTTGAAGATTGCATCACAGTATGTCATGTTGGGGTAATACCACTCATTTTTAGCAACGATTATCGACTTGGAAACGCCTTTTAAACACTACAGCTCCATACTTAATATTTTTGGTAAAGAATAGCGCTTGTGCTTAGGTATCATGATTAGAAGGTACGTTAAACTGATAACTGTGCATGTATCTGATTGTTGAAGGGTTCTCTCTATACATCACACTAGGTTTTCTTAGCTCAATGTGTAGGTCATCTCTTGACAGCAGTTGTGTTGTCATTCATTGTCAAATTTCCGGGTGGCGCTTAACGTTTTTCCAAGTGGATATTTTAAAGTTCTTACTAAAAGTATGTACCAGAAATTACATCTGTTATCGAACAAAACCAATATTTTCTGAGCAGAAATGGGAGAAATACAATTCCTGTAGCTGTAATAATACATGTGTGATCGTATTATTATTTTTGTTAAGGTACAACTGCCATATATTACCTTTAGCTGTACCACTTGTCAACGTTATATTACCTTTAGCTGTACCACTTGTCAACGTTATATTGCCTTTAGTTGTACCACTTGTCAACGTTATATTACCTTGAGCTTTACCACTTGTCAACGTTATATTACCTTGAGCTTTACCACTTGTCAACGTTATATTACCTTGAACTTTACCATTTGTCAACGTTACATTACCTTTAGCTGTACCACTTGTCAACGTTATATTACCTTGTGCTTTACCACTTGTCAATGTTACATTACCTTTAGCTGTACCACTTGTCAACGTTATATTACCTTTAGTTGTACCACTTGTTAACGTTATATTACCTTGAGCTTTACCACTTGTCAACGTTATATTACCTTGAGCTGTACCACTTGTCAACGTTATATTACCTTGAGCTTTACCACTTGTCAACGTTATATTACCTTGAGCTGTACCACTTGTCAACGTTATATTACCTTTAGCTTTACCACTTGTCAACGTTATATTACCTTGAGCTGTACCACTTGTCAACGTTATATTACCTTGAGCTTTACCACTTGTCAACGTTACATTACCTTGAGCTTTACCACTTGTCAACGTTACATTACCTTTAGCTGTACCACTTGTCAACGTTACATTACCTTTAGCTGTACCACTTGTCAACGTTATATTACCTTGAGCTTTACCACTTGTCAACGTTATATTACCTTGAGCTGTACCACTTGTCAACGTTATATTACCTTGAGCTTTACCACTTGTCAACGTTATATTACCTTGAGCTGTACCACTTGTCAACGTTATATTACCTTGAGCTTTACCACTTGTCAACGTTATATTACCTTTAGCTGTACCACTTGTCAACGTTATATTACCTTGAGCTTTACCACTTGTCAACGTTACATTACCTTGAGCTTTACCACTTGTCAACGTTACATTACCTTTAGCTGTACCACTTGTCAACGTTATATTACCTTTAGCTTTACCACTTGTCAACGTTATATTACCTTGAGCTTTACCACTTGTCAACGTTATATTACATTTAACTGTACCACTTGTTAACGTTATTTTACCTTGAGCTTTACCACTTGTCAACGTTACATTACCTTTAGCTGTATCACTTGTTAACGTTATATTACATGTAATTATCATTCCTCGAAAACCATACTGTTATGTAGAACGCGGAAAGCCATTTGTTTATAACATAAAAACTGTGATATTCAACTAGGCAAAAAAATGGTTTATTGGTTTAAATAGTTTTTGTTGATTTTGAATTGTTAATTACATAAAGCATGACTTAAAATATTGACAATCAAAAGGAAATGAAAGAAAGTAGTGTAGGAAATCATAACTATCAAATCAATCCTCAATCAAAATGACCCTGTTTTAGATTAAAGATGTCGAAAAACATTTGCTTTGGGTTGAGCCATTGCGTACTTACACGAAAATAACTTTTTTTATTACATTTTTATTGATTACAGTGGTGCTGGTAAACGCTTATTAAATTAGGTGGATATGTAAATAAAGTGACAGAGGGGAATAAGTTGGTCTAATGGCATAATAAAGGACTGAATTAAGAGGGTTTAATTGAATTAGTCTATCTATGTCGCTCTTTTTTTCTTTATGGTAATGTTTGTATACTTACATAATGCAAATAAGTTATGATACCCCAATATGTGTTTTGACCCAGAATTTCTTTTTTTTCCTTCATGCTATAAGTCTTTATTGCTATTTTCAATATTTAACAACTTAGTATTTATTACAAATGTTTAATATTATATCGACGCCTATAGAGATATGAGAGCAAATCTCCTGGACATATTAGATACCATGTATTAACATATGTAACGTCAATGTAATTTATATCTTTTCTTTCTACAACAACTCCCACAAAAGAAATAAACAAACTCATGCTTAACATTCGTTGACACTGCGTCCGTTTAAAACTTAAATATTATACATAACTTGGCAATTACGGTTTGCTGATGGACAGCTTCCCCGGCCCTCGCAAAGATATTGCTTAGTGAATTAATTGATCATCGTTTAGTGATCGAAAAATAAAAGAATAGTGTCATATGTTTTTACTTGCCTCTATCTAAATATTGAATAGATGTGTAAAAATACATTATCAGAGAATGTAGCGAATCCATTAGCTTTTTTGCAGCAGCAGTAATAGCAAGATTAGTATCACCAACCGAAAAACTATGATTATAAAGAATAAGTGTCAGAAACATGAACTATTTTTCAGTCAATTACTGGATAAGCAGTAATAATATTTTAGGAAAATGTAGGATAAGTATATCAGACATCGGAATAATAGGACTGGGCAATAACAGAAATGGCTTAACAAATATGAGCAATTAAGATCAACAACAGAGTATTGGTAACACCAACAGAAATATACATATTTGTATATGATTGTCTATGGAATATATTTAACACACTATGTCTATTTTCCTTAGATTTAACGGTTTTAAAAAGGATAAATATGTGCAATGGATATTTCCTGATTAAGTAAAATAAAATGAAATATGTAACAAATTATAATCGTAACATTTTAAGACAAAACCACCTAAACAGCACGAACTTGAACAATAGCACAATGTTGTAATTTAACAATATTGCAGATCTCAAGATGATTAAAACTATTCCTAAAATGTTAAGAAAAATTACTGTTTTAAAAACGTATTCATATGTAAAAAGTATTGCTTCTTTACTGGGTCCCAATAAACCTTAATTGAAAAAAAAAAGAAACCTCTGTATCAATAAGATATGAGCAAATTTGGCTCATCATTTCTTGAGTGGATATTTTGCATTTCACAATTGTAACTCGTTTTTAAAGCCTGTCGCCCTCTCATGGATATTAAATCCCTTAAAAAATAGGTATCAACTCTTATGACTAACCAATGCATCAAATTTTCAAAAAGCCCCTTTTAGACATCAGTAGAACATACTAAAACATATACTTATAGGTATTATTTGTACTAAATAGAAACATATTGGGCTGGTCAGTTCTTGAGAAGAAGATGTTTTAAATAATCATAAATTTATCCATATTTGAGCCCTTACTGACCCTTATGGATATCGAATCTCCTTTAAAAGACACATCCTCAACTGTTATGATTAAACAATATCCCAAACCTTAAGCTGATTAAAATAAATCCTTAAACAGAAAAGTTCATGTTTTCCCCTGGTTTCATCACGTAAGAATTAAAGTCATCATTACTGCGTCCAAATAAACCATATTCCCTTTACATGATAATCCTTATTCATAGGGAATATTTAAACCTAAAATGAGCAAATTTGGCTCATTTATTCTTGAAAAAAAATATTTTCGAAATTTCACTTTTTTTTATCATTTTATGTATCCCTGCTGACCACATTTGGATATTAAATCCCCTATAAATGACAGAGAGTCTACAGTTATAACTAAACAATACTCTTGATTTTAGTATGATTGGAACCATTCCTAAAATGGATGAAAAGCAAGAGAATTGTCTGTTTTCCGTTAGCATTCATATGTAAAATTGCCCCCAATGGACCAAGCCTTACCATTTGTATACGCTGAAACCCCAACTTAAACAGAATCATTTATAAAAAAAATACTAAACATTTTCCTGAATGGCTCTGGAGAAGAAAAGTATTAAATTAAAACTTCCTGTGTCAAACTGATACGTCCTCGGGGTCAATCTTGCTCCAATGGTTATTGCTTAAACAATTCTGTGAGAATACCGGTAAGAGATAATACATGCATACGAAATATTGAATTCCAAGCCTAGTAGTTTAGGAACAAAACCTTTTAATTAGTTTAGAAACAAACACACTGATAAACCCCTGAGACAAGTGTGCTAGTCAGAATCATGGTTTGAACAATTTTGAAAGGGCTACACATAAAATGTTGTCAATCGAATTTGCTGAATATTTGTCAAATGATTTAAGAAAGAAATATTTTGAAGAAAATATTAACGGACGGGCGGACGACACACGATGGACACGAGTGGTCGCATAAGCTCGCTTTGTGCCTTTGGCATTCCATCACGACATTTTTATCAAGCTGTTGTGATTGGTGACTGTGCCATTTGCATTATAATGCTAATTCGTCTGTTGAAGATATCTAGTGCCGGGTGATCTTAGATAATAAAGTGGAAATTAATGAAGTATTTGCAAATTGTAATGAGTTCATTATCTGCTACGGAAGGGCACATTGTTTATCAAATACTGCATATCTATATACCGCACATCGCAATCAACCGGTCTTTACAATATCATTACAAATTAATTGGAGTTGCTCAAATATTGCCAATCTAATTGTCAATGTACCTTATTGTATTCTTATCAAGGAACGAAATTGCCCTAATTTGCGAGGTATTGTGAATCAATATATAGCTCTTTTTCAGAAAAACTACCCAACACCAGTATTATGTGCATTCGCGATGGACTTACTCGACAATATACATTCTGTATTTTGTAATAAATGCACTGTATATAAATTATCTGTACTAGTAAATAGCACAGAAGTGACCCCTATATCTATAAACGTAACGTTTTTAATAAATCTTAACATATACATGTAAATACAAATAGTTATGTTATTACTATAACTAATCTCGGAAGATATAATAGCTAGGTGTATATGTTTCCATAACTGTCTTACAATTCGGCATGGTGTTTAAAAAGAGTTTATGGACAAGTAAATAATGAAATCACATGTCTAAGTAATTTGGAGAGATTACTCACTTCTGAAACAAGCAACACGTTTCCGAGTTCAGTCTTTGTGATATTGTCATTTACAAGAGAGGTTCCTGTATATCATAAAAATAAATTCTTAAACAATTTAAAATTAGTTCTTATTACATTTAGGTGGTATAATATGGTTTAAACTTCAAAAATGCTTCCTACCTACCGATGATGATGATTTATTTCTCCTTAATATAAAAATATTAATTCCAGTATTTTTTCATCACTAGGGTGACAATATGAGACCCTATAGGGGGTTAGGCGAAGTATTTTATCAGGGGACTTGAATACACGCACGGACCATCTCTTTATTACATTGATGACATACATTTAGACCGTTATGTTAATATGCCGAATGAAAATCTACACGATAACGAATTATCAAATCGTACTTACAATGATTTGCACGTGAATCCTTTCGGTAACAAGCTACTAACATAATGTAAGGAAATCAATGTGTAATTGTGAGCAGACGTCTTTGTCGTGATAAATGTATAGTGTGTATTTATTGATTATAAAAAGCGTTTGATAGTGCTATTAGAGATGCGCTTTAGGTGAAATGACTTCAATCTGGTATGAGTTGCAAAATGGTACTGATGATAAAATGCATATAAAATATTATAACAATGTTAATGCATATGTTAAACTTTCATCGAATATGGATCTTCAGTGTTCTTCGACGTCACGTTGAACTTGAAGCAAGGAGAAACACTGTCGTCCATTTGGTTTCTTTGGTTTATTGATGCTATTGTTGCTTATATTAATTCTAGGCATTAATAATGATAATGATCTAAATATTTTGACAAAATGAGATTGTGTTATTTGCAACGCACACAGACAGCCGATGAGATTGTGTTATTTGCAACGCACCCAGACAGTCTATTGGTTTAGATTAAAAACATTTATCAATACTCGCATAAATGGGGTTTGAAAAAAGTGTAAATAATACTAAAGTATGAATTTTCGAAAAGAATGAAAACAAGCCATGACGTGGAATATTTGATAAATGGCGAAAAAAATAAAATTGTAGGTAACTTAACATAGTTAGTCATCAACTTTACTCACACCGGTATCCTGTCAAACGCTGTTAAACTATCTAAATAAGACATAAGGGCATATCATAATTTACTGTCGGTGTTTGACAGAGTACCGTTGGATGTAAAAACAAAACTGTAAATGTTCTATTCCATAGTTGTACTTATTTTATTGTATGGAACTGAAGTTTGAATCATGTATAATTGGAAAGAAGTGGATTAACTATATATCAGAATTTGCAAGCGTGTTTTGTCAGTGCGTCAACAAACGTCCAATCATGTTGTTTATGGGGAAACGGGGCGATTTCCATTAACTGTAATAAGAATGGATAGGTCGTTAAACTTTTGGACACAGTTAATGAGTGATATTAACTCACATTTATACAACATTTATATTGAAAATATAACAACTTAAATGGGAGTTATTCGGCAAATCGGATTAGAACTATTTTTGACAATTTTGGTTTTTCAAATTTAACTAACGACTTAGATACCAATTATTTTCCTTTACTTCAATGCGATAACGATACCAATTTGTCCAAGAAAGGAGTATGAGTATACATATCATACCTATATTTGATTATTATGTAAAATTTAAAACATATATTTGCTATGAAGATTATTTTGACCATTTTAAAAAAGATTCTCTAAGAATGCAATCAATATATGTGCTTAAAGACCCAGCATCCGATCAGACTATCGGATGTAAATTAGTTACTCTACAGGGCGTGTTTTATCATCTGGGAGTGTATAATATGGTCTAACAATAGAACAGTGATAATAGCAGACAGCAAAATGTTCGTAAAACAATGCTGAAGGTTTACATTGTAGCTGATACAGGAATGTTGACTCTACTCTAGGGTCATTATCACATCCCACTTTAGCATTAGGGACTACAGGGTCTTTAATTAATCATTATCAGGTAATTACTGTTTTATCAACACTATTCTATTAAGTGATGTGATAATGTTTTTGATTAATATCAAAGTAATTATGTATATGAACATATCTGCCTAATAATTTTAAATCACAATTCAAGCATTATAATCAGTCTAACAGATATGCCCAAAATCCCTATATTCAGGTTGGTATAGCCCATTATGAATCATTTACTAGTACGATTTGGAGGGAAATTAAAATACATAGATATGTTACATGTTATGTGCTGATATTTTTGTCACTTTTAGTAACGGAAAATAAGAACTTGCAATTATATTCATACTTGGATATTATATTAATACTGGGATGTTATTGATTAAAAATGTAATTAACAACACTTTGTTGAATATATAAGGAATTAGACTTGAACTAATGTTGATGTGATTAAAATTGCAAAAGGTGTCTTTCTCAACACAATACCTCAAATCATACCTTGGATACAAAGTTGTGTGATAGGGACTGTGCTAATAATAAACTTTAATTAATGTTGGTGTTTTATCATGCATGTATATATCAAAAGCTTTCATTTGACAAAAGCCGTTTATATATATATATGTATTCATGATATTCCTGGTGAAAATGCTATCTTTAGTTTTAATCTAAAACTATCATTTCTGTTTCATGTGATATAATACACATGTAAAATGACTCATTCATGTGGCACCATATTATTTTTTAATAAAGGAGAGGAACAATTGTATAATTCAATTAAATATGGTGATATACAACTGTTGGTGATTAAAAAAGGGATAATAGAAGGAATCATTTAAAAGTTTGGTAAGTCTTGCATGATTTGTAGTTTGTATTTAACTATTATAATTATCTTAAATACAGCCATGTGAGCTACAGCATGTAGTTTGTTTACAAACATTGGTCACATGACAAATATTAACCCGTTTGCTCCACCCACAAAATTCAAATTTCGCTCTAACTGATTGTCTGTTGAAAGCAATAAGTAATAAATTATTGCAGGTTATATTCTGAAATTTTCAGGGACTATGAGTAATATTAAGACTATGTTGCATGACAAATTTCAAATCTTTCATTCCATGAATTTATTTTAGATTTGAAAATTACTCTCCCAGATCTGAATGTGTCTGAAAAACAAGGGAAAACACTCCCACCGCCATTACCTCCCTTTTATACTAGGTTGGGTCTTTAAGTTCACATACTCTTGAAATTGAGACCGGACGATATAATTGTATTGATCCTGCTAATAGATTATTTAAATTTTAACCAGAATGTTATTGAGTCAGAATATTATAAATTTCTTGCTGTGTTGTACTTAATACATCGATGTTCGTTATTAATACTTTTGCCGCTTGCTTTGGCCTACACTCAATATATTTATAGATTTATGTCGTCTAAGAATGAAAAAATGTTGTTAAAAATTTCAAAGTCTATCCAAGAAGCTCTTGTAATAAAAAAATGAAAATATTTTTGTTCAGCAATATCAATGTACATGTGATGTGTTGCTATTTGTGTAATGTGTGTTTTATATGTTTATGAGAGTATGTACTGTCTTTGCCAAAGGTATTTTTAAAACTTTGCGCAAATGACCAATAGCAAAATGTGCCGATTGCTGAGTAATCTTCAAACTTTAAATAGTTTTATTAATGATACGGTATTGTGGTGACACTTTAGGTACAAACATGATGTAAAAATTGTCAATATATTGCATTGATTGACATTTAGCGTTATATTCAATAATGGTTCAGGTATGCGAACACTATTGGCAGGATATTAATATATTCACATTTCAATCGCTTCTAGAGTTGTCCTCTAAACAGATGCTTCGTTTACAGTTCAGCAACAAAAGTCGACAATGAAGTGTAAAAGAAATGATTATTTAGATTAAAATCAATTACTTTCTGTCAAAAGAATTAATAATGACAATACATCACAATACCAGGAGGACAAAAGCACCGTAGTTATGCAAATTGTAATGACATATTGGAGATGTTCCAGTGTGATGTACAGCGCTTTCTCAACAGAGTCATTGACGTAATACTAGGAGAGGAGGATGACAAAGTTTAAAGTTCACTGAATATGGAATACAACGTTGAGTTCAATTACAGTTACCATGTGATTGATTACACAAAGTTATGTTTCTGTTTTGTAAATAGACACGTCTTCGTTTGTATTATTTTGTAAATATGGAGAAAGGTTTCTAATTGACATTCAAACAAGCTACAAAAGTCATTTGTTCGTTGTAACCAAACTTTCGAAAATCTACGTACTTTACAAATCAGCACACACAAAATACATTCTTAGACTAGCAGATACGATTTATTTCATTTGTCGCGTTTTCTGCTAAAATTATAAAACAATAGAAACGTATAGACCGTAAGAATAAAGTTTTATTTTGGTAGCTTTTTTCGACATTGTTCATGACATATTTTATGTTTGAATACTATTACACAACAAACACGAATAGTTCCTATTCAAATGTATTTTTTTTACAGAAATGAAATATGCCTGCCACTTTTAAAACGGTTTCTGTAAACTATCTTACATCTCGTCGTCTCAGATCACTCATCTCTCACCGCTGTGGCCATATGCTTGAGTCCTGCTCGGTTCAAACAAATAGGTGAGAAAGTTTACCAGTTACATGCGGGAGGAGAGTTATTCTTTTTACAATTTGAAATTAATATGAACTTTTTTACAACTGTATTGATATATTTAATAAGTAAACGAATCATTAGAAAGATAATTTTATTGAAACATCAGAATTCCATGATTTTTTCTCACTCTCGTTTTATGGTTTCACGATCGTTTCAATAGTAGAGCACAATACATTGTCCTTATCAATAATTTCATTCTCATCTATATGTTTTCAGTATACATACGATTGCCTGATTGAGTTTCTTCAAGTACAGGTACCAGTGATAATTTCTTGAACAAAGCCATACACTTACTGACTGCATAGGTATTGAATATTGAAGTACCAACCAGAGGTCAATATTAATATTCCCTACTCCATACCATATTGTATATAATATTTCAGCCGTCATCACTTGTTTAATCACATAATAAATAAACAACACAATCTGTACAGCAATTACCCTGTTTTCTCAATATATAATTCCCAGCAGAACATTTCTGTAAACACAATAATGTTCCAAAACAAATAACTGTTATACAATAAACAACTTATTTACAACTTATTTACCATATAAGTGTCCTATAGTTAAAGACAACATATCGACTTCAATGTCAAACATTGATCACGTTCAGTTGTTTATAGTGACGTCAGATAAGCAAAGTAGGTAAACACCTGCCATAGCATACGCCCCCGCATAGAGAATATGGAAATAGCCACCGGAATACATGAATATTCAAGCGGTTCTCAGTTTAGAATTTGGTATGAAATGGAAAAAATCTTCAAACTTCTGAATATCATTTAGAAACGATAGTTGAACATGCCTGTCTGAGCAAATAAAGTATTGTTTGTTTTAGATGAGATAAACCTTATAGATATTTATACATGTATTGTATAAAAAGATAAATTATAGAAAATATGATTTGCAAAAGAACCGTCACAGTTATGTATTATAATGATTCCTGTTTGTATTAGGAGAAACGTGTGCAGTCGGAAATACAAAGGAAAACATATTACAGGGTTTCAATATTTCAAGACTATGACATGTTTCTAAGTAATCAGATAAATTAAAAAAAATGCCAAGAATACTCAACAAGACAAGCATCGCATTCCGATTAAGCAATTATAATCGTGTTTTTTTTACATTTAAGCTTTTGAACATTTCCCTATATTGGCACGGACATTGTCTATCTCATTAAGCGTGACATGGACATGAAAAGCGGGTGTGGTTACAAATCCGGTAATTGTATCTCGCCTGTAACCTCAGTGACCCATTTCCAACATGTTAGTTATAACACGGTGTGTGCCGTCTTTATCTAGTAGTATCATTGTGCTTCTGACATTTCTGTTCGTAACGCATCAGAGACGAAAAGCAGCATGTGGGAAATAGCTGATGAGGATTATGAAGTTTACATTGCATGTGTTCTTTACTGAATGTTTTGACTGGCTGTTATTAATGAACATATAAACCTGATTTGTCTTTCATATTATAATACCGTTACTTCTGTTCAAAATTCAATAACTGTATACATATTCCATAAGCAATTGTTTGTTTCTTATCTGAAGTTTATTGTATTAGCAAAGCATCGACACCACTGTAAGTATAAAAAATAAAGGCAACGGGTATAATGTTACACCTGTAAGTTTATCTTACAGTTAACTTATATGGAAATTGTTTTATTCAAATTTAAACATAATTATTATTTATGTAAAATCATGTTTTAATGTACTTGTTTTATCAGCCAGGTACATTTCTACACGTCAATCCGTTAAGCAAATTATATCCGGTGTATCGTACATGTGATGACAACTTTATTAACGTATCTGTTCTTGTTTGAAAGCCACCAGCTTACCCATTAATCCATGCGGCTATTATCAAGTCAGAACTTGTTACTAGGGGAGTGTTAAAACGCGCCAAGATTAAAAAAGAGGAGCAATCGGCGATAATTGAAATATCCCAAAATACATACAGACCAATATTTTGTTTTGTATTTATAACTCTGGGAAGGGACTATATGTAACTTATTTGTGATGAAATAACTCGTATTAATATGAAAGAAGTATTATTTATACATTTTTTTAAGAGTTCTACTTTTATATAAATGTACAAAAATTATCAGATGATGTTATCCGAAATTAAAGATTATCCTAATAAAACAAAATGGGCTTCTTTTGTCAGAGAAACTCTTAATAATTTGGGATTTAACTATGTATGGCTTCGTCAGAGAGTTGGAAACACCAAATTGCTTTTATGAAACTTTAAAATGAGATTAAGAGATAATATCATCCAATTTTCGAAAGCACGATTATATGACTCAAGCAGAGCAATATTTTATAGACAGTTTTCTTCCTTTAAAGACAGATAATAATGTGCAGCACACTTGGTAATACTATTACTATGACAAACTAGTCTTTATGATTGAACTTAATTATATCTACCATTTAGTGATTATTTGAAATAACACTATTCTAAAATGTGTGATCACGGGTCGACCTATTTCAAATTGTATGGTGCAATGTACGAAATAGAATATGATCTGTTCTGTAAATCCAAAGGCGTCACTAGTTTATCAAAGTATTAATAGCTCTAAATATGAAGATTAAGAAATACTACTTGGAAACTATACACAGGATAAATATTCAGACATAAAGATAGATTTGATAGGCATATGCACATGAGTAAAGATCGATTTCAACATTGTCGTATGAGTTTTTAACGTTATGACATAGAATATATTATGTGCAAACATAATGTATATAAAGGTCTTGGAACTGATTTGTCTTTAATTTCATGAGGCAAATGAATTTTGGAACAAGCATGGACTGCTTTTTAATAAAACCTGAAGTGACAGACTCAACTGTTTTCAAATTTAAAACAAGCGGGTCAACAGGACATGTTAATATGCATTTTAGTAATTCTCTGGGAAGAAACCACTTTTTTTAAAAAAATGTATGTGTTAAATAAAACGTATAGTGAAACAGACATGAACTGTTTTATATAGATTATATAGGAAAATCTGACTGCGCCGTGATACATAGAACACTCGGCCACGATGGTCCCAAAAAACATACACATTGTGCTCTGTTGTTACCATGATATATAACATATATATTTC
Source organism: Panopea generosa (assembly GCA_029582155.1). NCBI lineage: Eukaryota > Metazoa > Mollusca > Bivalvia > Adapedonta > Hiatellidae > Panopea > Panopea generosa. The sequence continues at coordinate 13,079,886 of CM055908.1, forward strand.
AAACACGCAATGGATATCAGAGTATATTAAGAAATAACAAATGATAACAAACATTGATTGATGTAAAGGTGATATGATCCTTTTAGTACCTCTTAAAACATAAAGTCTATTTTAAACAATCTATGTTTTATCTTAATGCATACTAAACATTTGATAAAATCCACATAATGGCATTTTAAATACCTGAAAACTTGCATTCCAATAAAATGCACCAGTTGAAGCAAAAAAAGACAGACAACAAGATTCCTTCTATTCTCTAATGACGTTTAGTTTATATAATTCGTAGACATAAAAACATACCTATACGTTGCACTCAACATATTGGTTTCAAAATGAATCCAGTTGAAGTTATTAATGGCGGATTTAACTTGATAACTGTTATAAAACGTGATAACCCTAATGTAGCTCTTAGTGTAAACCCTTATTTATTACGTTTACAACGTACTTAAATGTGTTTTAAACTTTGAAATATTGATCTGCAATATAAACCGTAGGATATGCTGCGTTGTTATTGCACGTATATAACATTAAGTTTATAGCAGTATTTAATGCTGTGCCAAGACAGGATGGATACAGATACTGAGGAGTTTGGACATGACGAGTATAGAGATGCTTTAAAGATCAAAGAGAAAGATATATCGATTAAGTTTCCGCATTCTCATTTCATTTGTAAATTTAGATATAAGTAAAGTTTAAAGGAATATAATTAAGTTCGGGCATTTGAAAAATTGTGCTCGCAAACACTTTGACCTAAATTTAATAGAGAATTGTATTGGAAGATGATAATTCATGAATATTTGCAATTAAAACCATAAAATCGCCTTAAGCATACCGAATAGTATTATATTATTACAGTTGCTTGCTACTTTCAAACAACACGTATTCGTTACTAAATGGTAAATGATTGTTTCAGTGGAAAATCATGATTGATTTAAAACAAGAAAACTAATATAATCTAGATATAAAGTAATAAAACAATATGGAATAGTGCTTAGTTAACGTTCAATTGATTACATTTCAAAATAATACGGTAACTGAAACGACAAATAAACCAAAGACACAGGACTACCAGTCTGTTACATGTATATTGTTCAAATTATTGCATCACAATGAATTATGTTGAGACATGAACGAGCTGGTTAGGAAATATCTCAAAAGTCCTGTTATCTCAAAGTTGAAGTTCGGTCCCGTTTTTCCCCTTCTATTTTTTATATAAATTAACTCCTTTATATCAAATTCCAGTAGTTCGAATCATTCGCTATTTCGAACCATTTCTTCTGCACCAACAACATCAACTCATCTGATTTCTCACTTGTTATGTTGAATGCTAAGGTCCGCCGAAGGTCGTAATTGGTGAAACTAAACCTGTCATTTATCACTTTGATCATGTATTTGTCCTTACTGACAGGTAAGTTAATTGTGTCATTGAATGCTTCTAATACAAACACATGCGAGACACAATAGCTAATTAATCAAACAATATCGCTTCTTGTTTGGGTTAAAACAATAATGAGTGAACGAATCCAAGCACTAATTCAACCATCATGACCTTTGCTGTCATTTGTTTTGTATGTAAATTGTTTCTATCAAGAAATATGAATCACACAGTCTTTTCATAAATCAAAATTACATTCGCTGTGAATCCAAGTTAGAAAAACATGTGCTACTTTTTCGTGTTTTTTTTCCCTATTTCTTAAGTTGTTGTAACCAGAACTTGTTTCATTTGATATTATGTAGATATATATACAAATAAAAAAAAAGACAAAATAACATATGTATCTGTTTAGTTTTTGATCATACTTAATTTACGGTTTTATGTACTTTGGCCACTAGTGTTAAAATGTGATCTTTATAGGATTTTAACAGATGGGTGTATTTATGAACTTTTGACGACAGTAAACTTAGGAGTGCTGTTGTATTGTCTTTAGATAAAAACAGGCTGGCCAACCAAGCTGTAATTGTTTATTATTATGTGCAGAAACATTTCTGCTATGGTAAAATACTTTAACAAATGTTTTAAAGTGGAAATATATTTACCAAGCAAATCCTAGACCTTATTTGATATAGAACAAAGAGCAAATTTCAACTGTATAGCGAGACCTATAGTTTAGTAGGTATACTGCGATTGTTTATATCAAATTGCTATGTGTTCAGTGCCTTACAACTTATAAGCTTCTGATTACAGTTGTCTGCATCATATTGAATAACATAAAACAAACACGTCGAACCTTTGTTTTTTTAATTAAGTGAATGCAATTTGTGGTGCAAATATTCTATCCTTTGTGGTTTGTTTTCCACTAGAAAGTTACACGTTTGAAATGGAATGTTAACTTTTTCACAACTTTTTAATATGACATGGAGCAGTTGTAATAAAGAAATTGTTAAACACTGTTTACTGATGTATTTAAACAACCATATACAAACATTTATAGAATATTCTTAATGTGTCTGACCTCACCAATGCCTTCCTGGTAACCTTTACGGTAAAGGGCGTACATAGATCAGCACCTTCATGCGGTATTCGGCTCCATATTACTATACCCATTTTGGACAAAATAGTGTAAGTACTTACACATGTTTCAGCGTTTTGGTATGAAAGTACCATTTTCAAAGCAATGTTTTTGTTTGCTTTGAGTACTTTTGCAATTGTAGTAAATTGCATATTGTAGGTTTCACACGGCTGCAACTGTTTTACAATATGACGATGTGTACTTACAGTACAATCAAGGCATTCTCACTGATGTACGTGTCACTTTCAGACACTTTAAACATAGTAACAGTAATCATCACAGCATTTGGTTTTGTCATGGTCACACTAAGATATCTGTTTCTGCATTACACCAATATTTCAATTAACGTAGGCAAGTCCTCTGTTCATTCTTAATTCTGGTGAACCTGTTCCTATATCTCAATTTGATAAACAGCTTTCAAAATGCTTACTGTTCTGTGGTTTTGATATTTCACGTGTACTCGGTCGTTATAGCAGTAACATAATTACACAGATATCTGGTGTGAACTGCTTGGGCTGTGCACACACTAAACCGTATATTTCCAGAGAGTTCTTCTTTCAATGATAATCATGGGTTAAATATTTACAAAGTAGGTAGGTATTTTACTGAGAATATTTTTTTTTTTTTTTTTTCAATTTTTTTTATTTCCATAGTACATTCACATACAATTTATTATTACATACATAATGCAATTTACAATCTTCATATATATTTGTTTATGAACGTAATATCAGAAATAAAGTTTAGGATTTTGACAGAATAGGTCGGAGAGAAGAGAAAAAAAAGGCGAAGAATAAGATATTTTTGTTTAGAAAGAAGTAAATTACTCCACACTGACACTTTATAGATTAACATTTCGTATTAGAAAAATTGCAGTTTATTCCATTTGTTTTCATGTTGTGTAATTTTGTCTTTTGTCAGTGCAATTAATCTTTCAAGGTTTTCATGGTATTTTAAATATTTTTTAAAATTGTTAAAATTCGGTATTGTGTTTGCATATTTGTTTTTAAAAATGAAGTATTTTGCATATATCAATATACAGTTTAATAAGTTAGTGTAGCTACTCTGGTCCACATATCCAAAGGAGATCATTGAATAATTCAAATGTATGTGTATCTGTTTTTCATTTAAAAACATTTGAATTTCTGTCCAAAAACTTCTCGAAATATGACATTCCCAAAACAAGTGTTTATTTGATTCTTCATGCATGTTGCAAAAATCACACAAGCTTGTGTTATTAATATTACATTTAAACAGAAATTTGTTGTTTGGGATTATTCTCATCAAGTATTTATATTGAAACGCCCTTAATTTTGTATTTATTAAAGATTTGATAGGTATAGTATGTACAGTTTTCCAGTTTATGTTATTTATTTCTTGCTCCCATTTAATATGCGGCTTGATGACTAACGTGTTTTCGATACAATTTAACTGTTTATTATATAAATATTTGTTTGGACTGTTTGAAGTCTTAATTTGTTGTACTAGTTTTGTTTGTTGCGTATTTGATGATATAATATCATTCTTGAGTTTAACCTTCCAAGAGCGAGGTATACTTTGAATAAGTTTATGATATTTTAAAAAATCCGTGTTGTCTAAAGCATGTATAGTTTTCATATATTGAAATGTATGAAATAATTTATGTCTGTTATCAAAGAGTTGGTCAATATATTTTATTCCTTTATCATACCATGGTTTGTAGAAAAGTGTTTTGTTATTTGTTTTAATAAAGGAGTTGTTCCATATTACCTGCGTTTTTACATTTTCAGTATGTTCACTAAAGTTTATATTTGACCATGATGATACTATGTCTGATAAAAATTTAGAAGTTATTTGAGTTGTATTGTTTAGGTCTGTCCCTTTGATGTTACATTCAAATAAAAATCGTCCTCCCAATTTATCTAATTGTTTTAAGTATATGTGTTTCCAGTCCCCTTTATTTTGATCATTTATAATACGTTTGACCCACCCGGCTTTAATCGATTTTATAAATAATTGCAGATCTATCATTTTTAAACCCCCATTTTCGTAATTTTGTATAATTGTTTTTCTATTAATTTTATCCGGTTTATTATCCCATAAAAAGTTATACATGCTCTTATTTATTAAATCAAAATATTCGACTGGTGGATTTTCTAGTACGGTTAGCGGATATATAAGTTTTGGTAATGCAAATGTTTTAATCACTACAATTTTTCCGATTATAGATAAATTATACTTCTTCCATCGATTAAGGCAATTACAAAATTGGTTTATTTTTGGAAGAAGGTTCAATTCATGATATAGTTGTTTTTTATTTGTAAATGTGATTCCCAGGGTAGCTGCACTGTCAGATGTCCATATGAATTTTGTTTTGGTATTAAAAGTTTCATTTGAGTTTTTTAAAGCACCTGACCGTAAAATTATTGATTTACTAGAATTAAGTTTAAGACCTGATAGTTTACTGAATTTGTCAATTTTCTTTATTAAGGTTGTAAAAGTGTTTTTTGTTCCATCCAGCATAAATGTGGCATCATCTGCAAAAGCAGTATTTTTAATCTCTCTGTCGTATATGGTTATGCCTTTAATATTAACATCGTTTTGAACAGATTTATATAAAACTTCAATAGCTAAAATAAACAGATATGGCGATAGTGGACATCCTTGTCTTACTCCCCTATCTATTTTAAAGAATTCTGACATGTGTCCATTATTTATTACACAACTTTGTGCATCATTATAAAACATTTTAATCCAACTAATAAAAGAATTTCCAAAATTAAAATAATTAAGCACTTTAAAGATATAATTGTGGTCAATACTATCGAAAGCTTTTTCAAAATCGGCAAAAAAGATTAAACCAGGTTTGTTTTCATCATTTAAACTTTCAATCACTTCAAAAATGGTTCGTATGTTTTCACCAATATAGCGTCCTTTTAGAAACCCCGTTTGACTGTCATTTATAATTGTGTTTAAAACCTTTTTCATTCTGTTAGCTATTGCTTTTGTTGTGATCTTATAATCTATATTTAATAAACTTATTGGTCGCCAGTTATTCAATTGTTTCAAATCTTTGTCTTTCTTTGGTATAAGAGTTATTATGCTTTGTTTTTGCATTTCTGTTAATTTACCATTTTCGTATGAGTAGTTGATAGAATTCATGTAATATTTTTTTAATGTGTTCCAGAAAGTTTTATAAAACTCAATTGTTAGTCCATCTGACCCCGGGGACTTTCCATTTTTCATATCTTTTAGAGCTAATGTACATTCTTCTTCATTTAAAATACCTTCACATACTTGCTTTTGTTGATCATTTAAAACAGAATCCCTATTAACTGAAAAAAACTCATCTTCATGATCATTTATATATGTATTTACTTTACTATATAAAGTTTTATAGTATTGTTTAGTTTCATATAAAATATCTTCAGATTTTGTTATTTCTGTTTTATTTTTGATAAGTTGATTTATAGTTTTACTCTCGGATCTTTTTCTCTCTAGATTACTGAAATATTTAGTATTTTTTTCGGCCCCTTCAACCCATTCTGCTTTAGCTCTTAGAATAATTCCATTAGTTTGTTCTTCAATAATTTTGTTTAATTCAATTTTCTTATTGTTTATATTACTTATTAGAGTTTCATTATTGGGAGTTTCTGATAGTTCTATTTCTAAATTATCTATATTATTTTTTAATTCGATTTCTTTTTTTAATGTGTTCTTTTTTTTAAAAGATGTGTATTTGATTGACTCATTTCTGATTGTACCTTTAATAATTTGCCATAAAATATTAGGATTTGCTTCTTTATTTATTTCCGCTATTTCTTTTATAGATTGTTTGATTTTGTCTTGATATTCTTTATCTAGTATGACGCTATTATTTAGTTTAAAATATCCTGGTCCACGATTATGTTTTTCAGTGGTCAGTTTAAAATATACAATAGAATGATCAGATCGAAAACCTGTTGTAATTTGACAATCAGTTATAGTATTCACAAGATTATTTGAAACTAAAAAATAATCAAGCCTACAGAATATTTTTGGTTTAGTGTTTGAATGCCATGTATAATGTTTAATGTTTGGATTTAATATTCTCCATATGTCGTTCATTTCATTATTTTGTATTATATCATTTATTGTGTCCCTATTTCTTTTATTATTGTTTAAATTACCATGTTTTTTATCTAGATCTACATTTATTACTGTGTTAAAATCCCCACCCACTATCAAGGTTTCACTGTTGTTTGTTATTATAAAGTCTTCTATTTTCTTTATAAAATTATATTTATCTGTCAAATTATTTGGTGCATAAATATTTAAAAACACATACTCTGTATCATTAATTAATACTTTTAGTGATTGCATTCGACCGTCAATGATGTTGTTGTATTCTTGAACTGAATATGTAAAGTTGGAGTCAATAAGGATGCCCACACCGGTGCTGTTACTACTGTTCCCACTTAAAAATATATCTCCTCCCCATTCCTTCCCCCAAGTATTATTAGTCCGCTCCTGACAATGTATTTCTTGTAGGAGGCAGATAGTGTATTTATTTATCTTAAGCCAGTGAAATAGCTGTTTTCGTTTTGATGCATCACTTAAACCTTTTACATTAAATGTGCATATTTTAATACTCATTTAAAAACACGTTTTTTTTTATTTTAGCGTTGCAACTATCAATATCTTTAACTATAAAGTGACAGTGAAAGTAAGATAAATTAAAAGAGAAAGAAACAAATAGTACGAGTATCAATACCAACGATAAGCTTTTTATATAATCCATATAACCAAAACTATATGCAAGGTTACGTCGCCATTGTTACTATGTTATATTTAATCTAGAAAATTCAAACATTTTTTCAGCATCAATAATTTATAATTTAGAGACAAGATGCACATCAAGTCAAAAACTACAACTTATTTACATAATGATATCATCTAACACAACTAAACCTGTTGTATATAATTTTACTTAAAATATAATTCGAAGAGTGCTCCAGATATCTAAAAGCAATCACAGACCATTATATACATATTACCAATCAACATAATATTTGTTTGCATCAACATTTTATATTTTACATTTTAAATATTATTTCACAATAAGTACATTAATTACATAAATACATTATAGACATTCATTCATAAACACTATACAAACCTATTAGTGTCAATATCAATTTATAGTTTAATATCGTTTTTAAACTTGCATGGAACGTTTATAGTGAACTTTTATAATAACACAAGAAGTGTACACAAAGAGCATAAAGATAATAGTGTATCTTTTATATATATAGACAGTATAAAATATGTCAATGTTGTTACAGTTTCAGATTTATAATTTTTTTTTTTTAAACATTTCAGAGATATTTTTAAAATGTACCTGTAAATATTACACGAGGAGTACATCTTGATAAAACCAAAATAGTCCCTAGTTGTTCACACATAGGCAATACCCGAGTTTTTTAACAATCATAAATAGCTCATGATTTACCTTTAAAATATTACACAATGAATACATTTAGAATATCAAATAATTCAAAGACCATTTCATGTATAGACATATTACAAATATGTTAGTGTCCTTACCAGTTTCACTTCGATATCATTTTAAACATTTTATAGTTTACATATAGATATAACCCAAGGGATACACACAAATAAATGTCATCATATAAACAGCAAAACAATCATAGACCTATTCATACATGATATGTCAGTTCTGTTCATTTGAATATCATCTATATTCTGTAGTTTACCTTTATTTAATGTACAAGGAAACAAAACCAAGCTTCAAAATAATCATAGACCATTTCTACTTGAAGATTAAATAAATATGTCAATGTTATTATCTGTTTCAGACTGATATCAATCTCAAACACCATTAGGCAGTTGAACGTTCATATATAGACAATATACAATTTCACATTTTTATTACAAGTTTTAACAAACGAGCAACAACCCCAATTGCTTTTTAATAAGTATATCAGTAGTACATAAAAAACACATTATATTTTATGTCTATTGATTTCATCTATGCGCACGTATCTGAACTAATTATAACGTTATATATCATATCATTACGTCAACTGGTATGGATAATATGTATCCATTATTGCTAGCAATATTGTTATTTAACTACATTGCGTTGTGGCAAAAAGTTACATTTATAACAATTCTTGAACACACACATATGTACATATAAAAAATCTGTTGTCCGAGGAATACTATTTATACTACTTATTTAATTTACTTTCAACACATTCATTATCGTCCTTCATGTCCTTATATTCGAAAAGAAAATCGAAATGAATATAAGAGATCAAAGGATTCAACATTGTTTCTATTATTTTATTGTTAATATTATTCCGCTTTATATAACATAATACTTTTTGTTCATACATTATTGTCCTTCGTTTTCTTATGTTCGAAAAAGAAAATTCATACACATTATACTCATACATACATACATACATACATACATACATACATACATACAAACACACAATAAGTACGCACGTACGTACGTACGTACGTACGTACATACATACATACGTACATACCTATGCATGTATATACATGTAAACATATACATATACATACATACACACACACATATACATACATACACATATATCGAAATAATATAAGAGATCGAAGGATTCAGTATTATCATTATTACACTATTTTTGTAACATAATCTTAAAGTGTGTATGAAAACAAAACTTTGATAATCTCAACCAGTAATTTACATTATACAATTATTACTGTTTGTTTATTCTACATTATTTAATACAAATATTTTCTGTACACATTTTCATCCTTCTATTCGGAAGGACATCGAAATTCATATATGGGGTTAAAATATTTAGCTTAACTATCATCATCATCATCATCATCATCATCATAATCATCAGACATCATCATCATCATCATCATTTTATTAGTATACTTATTATTACTATTATTATTATTATTATCATCATAATAAGTACTGAGAATATACCAATATTACAAAATGCTGATATTCATAAGTCAAATGTTAACATACTAGGTAGATATTTTACTGAGTATATGCCAATATTACAATACACATATTCATGTGTTAAATGTTAACATACTCAATAGATATTTTACTGAGAATATACCAATATTACAATGCTGATAATCATGTGTTAACTGTTAACCTACTAAATAGATATTTTACTGAGAATATGCCAATATTTCAATGCTGATAATCATGTGTTAACTGTTAACCTACTAAGTAGATATTTTACTGAGATTATACAAATATTACAATGCTGACAATCATGTGTTAAATGTTAACATACTAAATAGATATTTTACTGAGAATATACCAATATTACAATGCTGATAATCATGTTTTAATGAGAATATACTAATATAACAGTAATTCACATACACAGTTGTACAGCAGTGACTCGTGTTGTTACTTCTTATTTTACTTATCATGACAATTATTTTTTCATGCATTTATTACGTCTATATAATTGTTTGTTGATAATTCCTTTGTCCTGTAGGACATGTATTATCTTATACATTTTGTTATTTATGCTCCGTTTCTGGTAAACCCGTAGCAAAAATAAACAATGAAACAGGTCATCATATTCCTGTTCACGTTCCATTTACCGGTAGCTGTCACATCTAAATGGTTTATACCAAATTGCTTATTAACGCGACAACTCAGCTGTAATGAATGATTTTATATAAGGACAAGCACTCCATGTCATCATACTGGAGCTTAAAATCAATAATTGCAAATAAGATATATGAGCATCTATTGACCTTTTACTTGTGCAAAGATGCGTATTTGTTCTATTTAATTAAATCATAAATTACAGTACACCGCACTGAATGCTCACCTTCCGACTATGATGAATTTGATATGAATGTATTTTTGAAGTCCCCTAATATATCACGGTTCGTTTGGTAAGTGTAATTATTACAGCATTGGATTACTCAACTCTCGCGAGATAATACGATACTTGCAGAGTCTTTCATTTATACAATTTAATGACTACATTTGTCTCCGTTTCTGACTATTTACTTTCTCTCTCGATAAATCTATATATTCGTCCAATACTCAAATGCAAACGACAAATGCAAATGGCGAAATGTCAGATAGGATGTCTGGTTGTTGTTTGTTTTATGATGTTAGAATTCAATGAAGAGAGCAAAAACATTGTTGTTGTTTTTTGTTTTATGATGTTAGAATACAATGAAGATAACACAATCGTGTTTTAAACATGTCCAGCAAACGATCCTGTCTATCACCCAATGTTTAACACGCGAAGCATGAGCTTAAGGTTTTAATATTTAGTTTATATTTTAAGATATGAACATGAAAACTCTTACTCAATCAATAATTTAACTCTCTACTTCAAATACAATTCATTTCTATGCTTTGCCATGTTATTTTAATAAAAGTAATTAAGGGAAGTCACGACGATTATTAAACAGCACGGTGTATTTTTCATTTCTCGCTTCTGTTACGATCATGTTAACAATAAAAACACTTGCCATCCAATTCCATGTATACGTTTGGATAATGTGTTGTTCATTTTGTTTCTATAGCTATTGATAGCTTGTTTTGAATAGTGTTGCTCCCAAATGTAGTATTGATTTTAATTTTAGTTCACATTTTCAAATATTTCATATCTAACAAACCTCGGCAAACCAAAATCGTTCATTATACGGTTAATATACTTTAAATGCTAAAGAAATTTAGAATTTGGCAAACATAAAACTATAAATAACTAATTGGAGTAAATATGGAGACACTAATATTCCTTCATTTCATATGACGCTGTAGGTATATCTCTTGCAGACATAAACAAAATACTATACGCAACACTTGACAACTTGGCTAAAAGATATTAAGCTCTGCGTACACCTTCATGTCGAATTAAAAGAACCTTCAGGTACCTTCAGAATACATGTATTGTTTTGTGTTTATTGGAATTGCATGATATTACATTTGTGGGCGTTTTTATGATTTATTAAGGCGGGAAAGACACATATTGAGGAAATCTGTAGATCTGTTATAATACTTGAAATACATGTACATAACATGTATTAATGTAGAAGCCAATATTTGAAAGTCAACACGTAAAAGAAAAGAAATCGAGTAAATGGACGTAAAATCTTAACGTCCCACACCACTATTACATTTAAAGTAATAACTTTACCGGTATTCTCTTTGGTAAAGAATGTGATTCTAAAGTATATATTTGCTTTTTAGATGCGAAACAGGCCTTCGATAGAATATGGCAAGATATGTTATTTTTTAAATTAAATGAACTAAAAATAGATAAAAGTATATACAAGGATTTCTTTTAGTCTTTACAATGATGTAGAGAGTCGCGTTAATTTCGTGAACACTTTTCCGACTTGTTCCCTGTTAAACAGGGTACCAGACAAGGTGGGGTCAGCAACCCGACACTGTACTTAATTTTTATCAATGGTTTAATAAAAGAACTACGCGACTCTGGTCTAGGGATATTAGTTCATGATTTAAATTTATCAAGTCCCACTGTCGCAGATGATATGTGTTTGATTTCATTTTCAAAAAATGCATTGGACAAAATGATGGATATTTGTTATAGGCACTCATGCCGAATACAATGCTAATAAATGTGCTGTTATTGTATTTAATTAATCTGATCGTGACTTTAAAGTATGTAACCGTGTTTGGAAATTAGGATCTGAGCATGTTAAAGAAACAGATACGTATGTCCATCTGGGTATTGTTTGTAAAAAAAAATATAAGTAGCCTGCCCAATATCAATGAAGCTAATTCTAAACTGCGTGGAGCGTTCTTTAGCTTAATGAGTAGTGGTATACATGAAAAAGGGTTAAACCCGATTACTTCAATTAAAATATATAAATCAGTTGTGCTACCTAAAGCGTTATTTGGTTTTGAATTTTGGTCCGATCTTTCTAATGCACTAATTATAAGACTGGACCGTTCTCATAGATTTTGTATATGGTATATACAGGGCATTCCCTCAAACACAAGGACGGATGTAGCGTTAAGTCTTATTGGGTCCAATACAATTAAGAGCGAAATTGATTACAGAAAGCTGTCTTTTTTCGGCCAATTGTGTAATTTACCATCTCATTTCTTGGCAAAAGATATATTTTTAAATAGACTTATACGTTATAATGACAACCCGTATAATAAAAGAGGGTTTATTCCTGATATATATAACTTATTAAGACATTACAACTTAGTTCACATTTATGAACGTTTTATCGAATCGTGTGTCTTTCCTTCAAAACATGTTTGGAAATATATCATAAGACAATATGTAGATACATCCGAGCAATTATCATTGAACTTAAGATTGAGCGATGATGAGAATCTCCATCGTTTTAGTTTTTATCACTCATCGCTTGGCATTTTCTCGCCGATTTGGTCCCTTAGCAAGGAATATCCTCTTTTACTTGAAAAATGTAGGAGCACTATAAAAATATTAAGTTTTACCTACTGTGATGCTAACCGGCAAACGTGTCATAAGTGCGGACTTAGTACAAATGATCTATCTCTCCATTTAGTGTTTGACTGTGCGGTTAATGAAACTAACAGACAAATGCTTTGGAATAATATTTATTCAGTATTTGGATTCGAGTGTTTTCTACGATTCATATCTACCGATATGCAACCCCAAATAACTCATCTTTGCTATGGGTTAAACAAAATACTTCAGCTGAAAACTGAGCAAGACTTATGTCTGAAAATAGTCGTAAATTCATTTCACAATATGCTTATGAATTAATCTTCTAACGAGCGGGATATTATCAGTGAATGCATATTAAGTGTTATATAGTCATACTGATGTAACTTTCATTTAATATTTACAGATATTGTTAAAACTCCTTTCAGTTTTTCCCCTGTTTATTCGGTGAAAGGATTGTACAAGAAATAACCATTGTAATATGCCTGTGTTTATTTATTTTATTTTGTATAGTGATTAAACATAGCATTGAGTTGACTCTAAAACTATGGATGTATGTATTCATGTTTGTGTTCATATTCATGTGTCTGTGAAGGCGTTAGTATATGTGCATGTTTCCTTTTCAGTCTGTATGCGTGTCTGCTTGTACCTCATCACGCTTGATTCATGTATGTCTGTAATTGCGTATATCTGCAAGTGTTAGTACAGGGGTGTAGCGTTTTGCAATTCAAATGTTAAGTGTCCTGTATGCTTTACTCTATTTAATAATGATAAACTTTTGTATGTTTTTTTGCTACTCATGTTCATGTTTAATATGTTCTTTATGTAATAACATATATGTAGCTCTCCGCTAATGGAGGAAATAAAGAATATATATATATATCTGCAATTTTCCAATGTTCTAACAGCGTGCAACTTTTTTTCTCGAATATTAAAGATTGTTCCATTGAAAAAGCAGGATTGATTTAAAGCAAGTAAAGTAATATAAACTAGCGACGACCCAATAAAACGAATGTAGAATAAATGCAATTTATTTAATTGGTCAATGCTTTAGCGGAATTCGTTTAAGAATATAGTTTACTTCTAAAATTCCAAAATAATAATAACAACGCAATTTAAACGTTAAAGTTACCAAACAATCGCCAACGGACTTTCTGTCTGTTAATTTGTTCAAGAATGTACAATGTTGAAACTTGAACGAGATAAATAGATTATTATTTATCTAGTTTAGGAAATGTTATATCTAAAAGACATTATAGACACTTACATGGAATCCTTTGATTCCATATAAATACTCACACGCGTCAGTTTATACGCCTATAACGATAGCATTTCTAAAACGGAAAGGATATTATCACATTTTGTACTGAAAACTATGTATGTTATTTATGTCTATATGTTTCTGTCGCAGTGTATCACACAAGAGCAAATGGCCAAGTACTCCAACCTAAATCTTAGACCGTAGGTTATCAACATTTATATTTTATTTTGTAGTTAAAAATAACACACTTCAATTTGTTATATGACGGTTTTCTAGCATATGCTGGTGTTATTTAAGCTCATTATTTGCAGTTTACTCCACAGACAAATTGATCTTAAGAATAAACTTTTAAAAACAGAGTAAATAACGAATTAACACACCCAAAAAGAAACCACATTCACACCAACAACACAAATACACACAGCGTATTGCATAATTATAACAAAGGCAATACAAAATCAATGATTCCTTCAGTGACAAAACTGCCACAGAGGCGATCAAATTTGATGTTGGGATGTACCGACCTTACTCTCCTCCAATGATCATTCGGCACGTAACCATTTTACGTCAATTCCCCCATTGGCTGTTAGATACTCTACATATTAAGCATAACAGACACCAGAACTATGGCAATTTTATTTACTCAGTCTGTTTCACTTATTTTTATAATTCAACAATTGCATTTATCTCATAACCGATACACAGACGTTAACTTTCCCGATACCTTTACTAAACTCTGAACTAAACATTCATTCAGTCTACACATTATCAAACTGCCTCATTCAGGGGAATATAATATTTTCTTGATGTCGTATTTAACATGTCTTACTTAACA
This sequence comes from Panopea generosa, assembly GCA_029582155.1. Taxonomy (NCBI): domain Eukaryota; kingdom Metazoa; phylum Mollusca; class Bivalvia; order Adapedonta; family Hiatellidae; genus Panopea; species Panopea generosa. Next base: position 13,094,946 of record CM055908.1, read on the forward strand.
AATGTACAAATAACAACAAATGTACAAACAACAACAAATATAAGGTAATTTGGACAATTACAATTTTAGACAAACGGTATTCGTCGACTCAGTACTGTCAAGTTTCTTCATTTTATATATGTTATAAATCTTAAAATCAGACGAGAAATAACAAAAAAACAAACATAATGTTTGTTTGTAAGTACTCTGTAGATCTGTTATATTACTTGAGATACATGTACATAACGTGTATTAATGTAGAAGCCGATATTTGAAAGTCAACACGTTAACGAAAAGAAATCGAGTAAATGGACGTAAAATTTTAACGTCGCACACCACTATTACATTTCCCATTGGGCTCAATTGTAACATTAATGTCCAAAACACAGTGAAAACATAAAATCTGCATCATGCGTCTGGACTCAAATTTATCACTGGTTCATGATATGCAATTATAAAGGAAACTAAGCATACAAATTTTCAGTAGTGCTTTCTAAAATACTGACCATTTAACTCATGTTAGGAATAAATAAATCACTTTTTAACAAAACCATAGACTTCAATCTTAACCTTTTTCGTTAATATTGCTGACAATGGCAGATTTTTTAAAAAGTGACGACATATTGGATTCAGCAAAACACTTAATTAGAACAAATTAGGTGCTTTAATGCTGTTTCATAGAAAAGGGGCTTTATAACGGTACACCTAACATGCTACAGAATAAAACTCAATATCATGTAGTTCTTACTAAGACATATTCAAGAGTCAGTGGTTTCGGGGTGAGGATAGGGTACAGGTCAGTGCGTAAGCGCAACACAGTTATGCAATTGATAGAGACCTCTGGTGCATGTGTTCAACAAAATAAAGTAAGCCCTGAAATAAAGAAGAAAAATAGAATAAAAGTTTCATTTCTACCTCCTTCATCTGTAGGTCCGGAGAACTCAAGGGAGAAATTAGTGGTATGAGTCCTAAAATGTCTTGGGGTACTATGATACACCAAACAAACATTTATCAAAGTAAAAGTGATTGCCCTGCAATGTTTAAGATATTCGGCGCTTGATTTCTTTTGTATTTGAAGGTCGAACGCCTCAAACATACAATATACTATTACAGTTGCTTGCTGCTTTCAAACAACACGTATTCGTTATTAAATGGTAAATAATTTTTCCATGGGGAAAGCATAATTGATTGAAAACAAGAAAACTAATATAATCTAGATATAAAGTTATAAAACAATATGGAATAAATGCAAATAGAAAACAATGTGTTCTCTATATAAACCAATCAAATATACACTATAACAGAACATTACTGCGGCGGAAATTGATTCAGCAAGTAGTTTATGTTCAATTGATTAAATTTCAAAATAATACGGTAACTGAAACGACAAATATAAGAAAGACGCTGGATTCCCAGTTTGTTACATGTATATTGTTCAAGTTATTGCATCACAGTGCATATGTTTGAGACATGAACGAGCTGGTTAGGAAATGTTGTTTTTTTAATGTGCATTAAATGCACTAACAAGGAATCCTCCGATTCCTTATAAATACCGATGCACGACAGTTTAGACGCCTTTAAGTGATATTATACAGTCGGACACGCATATATCAAAAGTCCTGTTATCTAAAAGTTGAAGTTCGGTCCCGTTTTTTTCCCCTTCTATTTCTATATAAATTTACTCCTTTATCACAAATTCCAGTAATTCGAATCATTCACTATTTCGAACCATTTCTCCAGCACCGACAATATCAACTCATTTGGTTTCTCACTCGTTATGTTGAATGTTAAGGACCTCGTGAAGATAAAAGGCAGTCCGCCGAAGGTCGTAATTGGTGTAATTTATCACTTTTATCATGTATGTGTTCATACCGACAGGTAAGTTAATTGTTTCATTAAATGCTTCTAATACAAACACATGCGAGACACAAGCTAGTTAGTCAAACAATGTCGCTTCTTGTTTGAGCTAAAACAATAATGGGTGAACGAAATCAAGCAGTAATTTAACTCTAGGGTATAAACCTTGGCAGTCATCAGATTTGTATGTAAATTCAAATTGTTTCCATCAAGAAATCTGAATCATACATTCTTTCTATGAACAAAAAATAAATTCGCTGTGAACACAAGTTAGAAAAATGTGCTACCTTTTCGTATATTTTTCTATTTGATAAGTTGTGGTAACCAGAACCTGTTTCATTTGATATTCTGCGGATATTCATACACATAATAAAAATGGAAACAGTAACACATATATCTATTTATTTTTTAGATCACACTTTGTTGTAACCGTCGAGGAAGACGCATGAAACACTAGAATTTACAGTTTTATGTACTTTGGTCACTGGTTTTAAAATGTGATCTTTGTAAGATTTTAACAGATGGTGTATTAATAAACTTTTGAGGATCATGTTTTAATAAACGTCGGAATGTCGCTGCGCTGCCTTAAAAAAAAAAACAGGCCGGTCAACCAAGCAGTTATTGTAGATTATTATGCTCAGTAACATTTTGCTATGATAAAAATACTTAAACAAATTGTTTATATCTGGAACTATATTTCCATGGAAAACCTAGACCTTATTTGATATAGAACAAAGAGCAAACTGTGTAGCGAGACAATTTGGTTAGTTGGTATACTGCTCCTACGACTGTTTATATCAAATTGCTAAGTGTTTAGTGCGTTACAACTTATAATCTTCTAGAACCATTGTCTGCATCATATTGAATAACAAAAAACCAAACACGTAGAACCTTTGTTTTTTTTTATTAAATTCGATGTACAAATATCAGTTCCCTTGAGAAGAATACGAGATATCCTGCCCTTAGAGGTTTGTTTTCAACTAGAAAGTTACACGTTTGAAATGGAATGTTAACTTTTTCACATTATCGTCAGGAAAAGATTGAGAGAGATATAATGCAGCAACACAATGCTGAATGTGACAATGCGTTACCATGGTAACATTACCACGAACATGTTAAACAAGTGTAAACATTTTTTTTTTAAATAAGACTAAGAAACTGTATCATGTTTAAGAAGAGGAATTTAATATGACATGGAGCAGTTGTAATAAAGAAATGGTTAAACACTGTTTACTAATGTATTTAAACAACCATATACAAACATTTATACACGTTGTTGATGTCATTGCATCTGTTACAAAAAAATCAATTCAATATATAAATAATACGAGTTTTATATTTATGGCTGCTTTACGTTACACTATTTCCAATATAATCCAAAAATATACTATAAAAAGCTTTAAAAAAATGGTGTTCAGTACATTCTAAGAAGATATTTTACTGAGAATAAGCAAATAATAAAATGTTGACGATCATGTGTTCAATGTTTACATACTAGGTAGATATTTTACTGAGATCATACCGATATTACAATGCTGATAATCATGTGTTATATGTTTACATACTAAGTTGATATTTTACTGAGAACATACCGATATTACAATGCTGATAATATTGTTTTAAATGTCAACAAACTAAGTAGATATTTTACTGAGAATATATCAATATTACAATGCTGATAATCGTGTGTTAAATGTTAACATACTAGGTAGATATTTAACTGAAAATGTACCAATATTTCAATGCTGATATTCATGTGTTAAATGTTAACAAACTAGGTAGATATTTTACTGAAAATATACCAATATTACCCTGCTGATATTCATCTGTTCAATATTAACATACTAGGTATAAACTCTACTGAAAATACGCAAATATATAATGCTGATATTCATCTGTTCAATATTAACATACTAGGTAGAAACTCTACTGAAAATATGCAAATATTACAATGCTGATAATCATATTTTAATTAGAATATACTAATATAATAGTGCTGATAATCATGTGTTAAATATTAGCATTGCTAATAGTTATCTACTGAGACAATTATGTCTAATTTGTGTCTACATAATCATATGCAAAGTTGTACAGCGGTGGCTCGTGTTGTAACTTCTTATTTTACTTATCATGACAATGATTTGTCCATGCATTTATTACGTCTATATAGTTGTTTGTTGATAATTCCTTTGTCCTGTAGAACATGTATTTTCTTATACATTTTGTTATTTATGCTCTGTTTCTGGTCAACCCGTAGCAACCATTAGCAATGAACGCCGTAATGCTGCTGTTTAGACATAAAATAAACGATGAAAGAGGTCGTAATGTTCCATTTCACGTTCCATCACCGGTAGCTGTCACATCTATACTGTCTAATACAAAATTGCTTATTAACGCGACAACTCTCCGTCTTATCTTTCATTAACCTGTAATGGCTGATTTAATATAAGGTCAAGCAATCCGTGTCCTCACCTTGGAGTTAGAAATCTATAATTGCAAAAAAGATATAATTATGAGCATCTATTGACCCTTTACTTGTGCAAAGATGCGTATTTGATCTATTTAATTAAATCATAAATTGCAGTACACCGCACTGAATGCTCACCTTCCGACTATGATCAATTTGATATGAATGCATTATTGAAGTCCCCTAACATATCACGGTTCGTTTCGTATGCGTAATTATTACAGTATTGTATTACTCAACTCTTGCGATTTAATACGATACTTACAGACTATGTTATTTACACAATTTAATGACTACATTTATCTCTGTTTATGATTATTTACTTTCTTTCACGATACATCTATATATTCGTGTAACACTCAAATGCAAACGGCAAACGAAAATGGCGCAATGTCAGATAGGATGTCTGACTGTTGTTTGAATATAATGAAGATAACACAAACGTGTTTTACGTATGTCCAGCATACGATCCTGTCTATTACCCAATAATTAACACGCGAAGCATAAGCTTACGGTTGTAATAGTTAGTTTATATTTTAAGATATGTACGTGAAACTCTTTACTCAATTAACAATTAAACACTCTACTACAAATGAAATTCGTTTCTATGCATTGCCATGATATTTTAATGAAAAAGTAATTAAGGAAAGTCACGACAATTATTAAACAGCACGATGTATATTTCCTTTCTCGCTTCTGTAACGATCATGTTTACAGTAAAAACACTTGCCATCTCATACCATGTAATACTATTCGTTTGGATAATGTGTTGTTCATTTTAGTGTCTATAGCTATTTATAGCTTGTTTTCAATAGTGTGGCTCCCAAATGTAGTATTGATTTTAATTTTAGTTCACATTTTCAATTATTTTATATCTAACAAACCTGGAGAAAGCAAAATCGTTCATTATACGGTTAATATACTTTAAATGCTAAAGCAATTTAAAATTTGGAGACAAAATAACGAACAAGTAAAGTAGATCAAACCGAAATCGACAGATTTACTTTCACGCCAAGAATACAAGTATAACAAATATCAATTAAATTTTCGACGCGCAATATACTCATTAAAGAAGCACAAAACTATAAATAGCTTTTTGGGAACTCCCATTCACAAATATAAACACATGATGAAATACATATGATTAAATCATTATCAATATCATCAAATGCGTAAAGACGTGAAGTCCAATAAAATCAACTAGCAGAAAATATGAAGAGACAATAATATTCCTTCCTTTCATATGATGTTGTAGGTATGTCTCTTGCAGACATAAACAAAATACTTGACAAATTGGCTAAAGGATCTTCAACTCTGCGTACACATCCATGTCGGATTAAAAGAATCGAAAGTATAAACCTGCAGGTACCTTCAGATATTGTTTTATGTTTATTGCTATTGCATATCACATTTGTGGTCGTTTTTATGATTTTTTAAGGCGGGATAGACACATATTGAGTAGTTTGAATGTTTCAAATATAATGGGGAATGTATCAACTGAACTAATCGATTAAGCATCTGTAATCCATTCACAGATATTAGATTTGCGTACAACTTACCCTACACAGATTACGGCCAAATATAAGGAAGTTTGTATCCGGTAAAGTCCGGTAAAGTTCAAGTTCACCAATGTCAGATACTGCAATTTTGAAATGCACAGCAAATTAAATGTATATTAAAACAGTATTCTAAACTGCTGTATTTAATTTCATTAGTATGTCCATGTGCTGGACTTAATGATAAACTTGTCACTTTTGTGAGTTTTTGCGGGTATATGATGGTCATTGTTTCACCGTCGAGCTACTTTTAATCATATGCTGGTGTTATTTAAGCTCAAAAATCACTTCAGTTATTTGCCGTTTGTTCCACAGGCAAATTGGTTGTAAGATTAACCTTTAAAAAAACAGAGAAAATAACGAATTAACACACCCAAACAGAGACCATACCCACAACAACAGCACAAATACACACAGCGTATTGCATAGTTATAATTAGGGCAATACAAACATCAATGATTCCTTCTGTGACAAAACTGCCACAGAAGAGATAAAACTTGGTGTTAGGATGTACCGTTCTTACTCTCCTCCAATCATCATTCGGCACGTAACCATTTTACGTCAATATCCCCATTGCCTGTCAGATACTTTACATATTTGGCATAACAGACACCGGAACTATGGCAATTTTATTTACTCAGTCTATTTCACATATTTTTATAATTCAACAATTGCAGTTATCTTCATTTCTACGTATGTTCTAACCGACGTCACACAGACGTTAACTTTCCCGCTATCTTTACTAAACGCTAAACTAAACATTCATTCTGTCTACACATTATCAATATGCCTCATTCAGGGGAATGAGATATTTTCTTGATGTCGTTCTTGACATGTCGTACTTAACAAATTTACAAACAACAACAAATGTAAGGTTTTTTCATTTTACATATGTTATAAATTTTAAAATCAGACGAGAAATAACAAAAAAAAAAAAAACGAATTTCTTACACATGTCAAATACATAATGTTTGCTGTACGAAGTATGTAGATATGTTATAATTACTTGAGATACATGTTCAGACGTGTAATAATGTAAAAGCCAATATTTGAAAGTAAACACGTAAAAGAAATAAGAAATCGAGTAAATAGGCGAAAAATGTTAACGTCTCACACCACTATTAAATTTCCCATAGGTCTTCATTGTAACATTAATGTAAAAAACACAGTGAAAATACAAAATCTACAGCATTTGTCTCGGCTCGAATTCTTCAATGGTTCAAGATATGCAAATATAAAGGAAAAAACGCATACCTTGATCACGTTTTTTTTTTAATTCAATGCTTTTGTGAGACATATCGATTTCCAGAACAATAATATGTCAACTATTCGCCCACGATGCGATTCGAACCAACAATTCTGAAATGATACAGAATTGTCCAGCATCAAATTTTCAGTGGTGATTTCTAAAATACTGACCATTTAACTCATGCTAAGAATATATAAATCATTGCAGTACAAAGCACTGAAAAAAAGAAGAATAAGAGAACTAAAGTTTCATTTCTACCTCCTTCATCTCAAGGTCCTGAATTCTCAAGGGATAAAATAGTGGTGTGAGTCCTTGAAATGTCTAGGGGATGCTATGATACATCAAACAAACATCATCAAAGTAAAAAGTATTGCTCTGCAATGTTTAAAACAACAATCACAGATATTCGGCGCTTTTTGAAGGTCGATTTCCCAGACTAATCAATCAGATATTTCACAAACATCGAGTGTGTCATGGTCAGATTGTGTACTGGAATGTCAGGTTGATGTTCATATATATCTGGGCATGTCTGGAATGTAATAAACACATAACACAATACAAAACTTGTTAGCGTATGTATTCAACAAATAACCGTTATAAGAATGAGTGTTATATACTATAAAACAATGGCTGTAGATAAAGACCACAATCAATTCGTCTATATATGTGTGTCTTCCAGAGAAGCATATCCACAGATAAGGAAATACTGCAGCTCATTATGCTTGATTTTTATGGTTGATTCTGCATGTACAAAAATATTATCTGGCATATTTTTTTCAAATATGTTTACCTTGTTTTTTTTTTAGGTTTTATTAATGCATTATTGCTAAAAGGAAAACAAAAGTAAATTCAACTTTTGCTTAAAATAATAAAATTGGTGTTGTAAATATTTTAAAGAAAAAAAAGAGACATCAACCCCTATTAAGTAGTCACCAGTATAAAATGGAATGTTTATTTTTCTCACATTTGAGTCAGAATAAGACAGCAACATATGCCATACACCGACAAAACGATTAGTGTGGTAATGCGTTACTACGGTAAACATTACTTCAAAATCTTAAGGGACATTTAGCTGTATTTTTCAAAAGAATGGATTTAGAGAGTGTACTACAGTTTATTCGTCAACATATTTAACCTGAAATGGATATGTTTACCATTACGAGTTCAGTTTGGTATGTTTCAGATATATTAACTAAAATATTTAGACACATGTATATATCCATACTTGTACTAAATTGTATTATTAGGAATGATAAACTTCAAGAAACAAATAAATATAGTTTTATTGGTTCTAATCAAAATTCGCCCAATACTAATATTATAATGCCTAAATTAGAGCGCTGAGTAAGCAAAGTGGTAGGTACATAGGTAGGTTCCTCAGTTGACTTAAATAGCTCAGATTGATCCTGTGAATAAATATTAATACACTTCAGGTAAATAGTTTGAATAAATATATCTATTTCTAAACAGTATATAGTTCATGAAGTTTAACACAACCATAAACTTTACTCTGAACCTTTTTCGTAAATATTGCTGACCATGGCAGATTTTCTAAAAGTGACGGCACCTTGGATTCACAAAAACACTTAATTAAAACAAATTGGGATCTTAATGCTGTTTCATCCAAAAAAAAAAGGGCTTTTATATGGTACACCTGACATGTTACGGAAAATATTCGATATCAAGTAGTTCTTACGAAGACAAATTTCAGAGTCCTTGGTTTGGGGGTGGGAATGGGGTACAGGTCAGTGCGTAAGCGTAACACAGTAATGCAATTTATAGAGACCTCTGGGGTATGTATTCATCAAAATCAGTTTTATAAAACAGCACAAATACACCAGTGTTCCCTTCCGATACTTCTTATGTTCTTTTAGAAAATGGGATTGAACACCATTTTACAGATCATACATGAAACAGATTTCTTGGTGCAGGAAGACATCAGGAACCACCATCCTCCCGCAAGTAACTGATACACATCATCACATTCAAAGTTTGGACAAAGGATCTAACTCGTGACCTACGCGCTGATAGGTGATTTCGAAACCATTCGACCACGTATGATTCCATATTGATAAAAAAGAATAAAAGCAGCGGACAAGTTTACTTATTTTTACATATCAAATCAAGTTTTATACCAATTATGGACAACGTATCATATTAAATATTTATTCAAGTACTATTCTCGGAATTTCAATATTTAAGAAGTTGTTAACATTTATATTCTACTGAAGAAATAACCCCAGGTTTGTAAATATGAATAATAAATCTTTAAAATACACACATTCCACTTGATATTTACAATAATGCCGCTCAAACATAACGTTAACAGAACAGTGGTTACACTTTTTGTCATATAAGAAAGCACACATGCGAAATATAATAATGTTTTTCAGTTTACAAGGATGATGCTCTACTGCAAACTATAAACACAATTAAAGGTTTGCAAACATACTTGGGCATTTCAATTTCATAATAGCATCATGTGGATATATCGTTTTCGGAAATAAAATTCTGCGAAAATGTATCGAAAACGCAGTGTGTCCCTTTAACATTAATGTTGGATTCAGTCATGTTGACACTCAAATTGCAGTCAAGACTAACGTGTCATGTGTTAGTTTACGGTGCAGACTTCTCAGGTCCTTGGTTACGATACAGACTTGTCATTTCTCAGCTTATTTGTGTGTTTTTCTGATTTATGAAGTTGTGTTGTTGATGTCAGTGGACGTAAACTGTTTATTACTAGAGAAAACTGTTAAGACATGTCTATCGTTATCATATATCAAGTGAGACATTTCCAAACCTCAATACCATAATACCTCTCTTGTTTATAAATACTTATTTAAAAACATTCCTGCGATATGATTCATCTGGATTTGACGGACGGCGATGTGATTTACAAGTTTTGTAATAGCCAGTGTCGTTGTCGTTTGTTTCAGTTCTTATTTGCAAATCATATGTATTCAATATTTTCATGAAACGGGGATGTGATTGATCATTCCATTCTATTACGAGTTTATTCCGTTTATAGTTGGTTATCGCTAATTCCTTTTTAATTGTTTTACTTACAAATGAATTGGGAACTCAACAACGGCAATTCTCAACATGTACAAGCTGTCTCATTTGTAAGATGGTATTCTGGTGCGGTTACCTTTTGCACAGTTACGATATATGATGTGAGTTCAGCGGAAGGGGCGAGGTAGGACGCACCTTCAAACAAGTCTTAAGCTCCACAACCGCTATTTTGTTACTGACCGTTCTAAGGTGTTCAAAGGTGGCGGTCCCTATTTTCACATATTATCTACACCTGCATTGATAATGAATGTTATAAGCATGTACTGTGCTGTTCTAATGTATGTTCCCTTTGAAAGCGATTGATTAATGGCAATTGTATCTAATTAAAAATATATTTTCCTACATATTAAGCGCCTTAACATTATTGCACACCGAAAATAAAAAATAGATAAACGACACAATTGATAATTCGACCCCTTAGAGAATTAAGATTTTATAAGTATATGAAACATTAATGCACATGGCATATTTATGCTCCAATGAGTTGTTCTGTTGTTTACATGTAATGAGTACAATACCTCATGCAAATGCTTTATCTTCGAACAAAATGAAACTAAATGCAAATAAAATATATAAGAAGCAAATAGTTTTTGCTTTAAGGTTACGACTCGTCTCATTAATTATTAAAATTCAATACGGCGCACTGATTGCCCCTGTTCCGATTATGATCAATTTGTGATAAATGCATTATTGAATTCCCTCCTAAAATGTCTAGGTTCATATTGCAATTGTTATATCATTAAATCAGTCAGCTCTCGCGAGATAATACGATACTGACAGACTATTTCATTTACAGAACACAACGGTTGTATTTGCCTCCGCTTGTGACTATTTACTTTCTATCACAATAAATCTATATAATATCTTAATGCAAATGACAAATGAAACTGGTGAAATGTCAGACTGATGTCTGGCTGTTGATTGTTTGATGATAGAAGAAATTAAAGAGGGTAAAACCGTCTTTTGCAGATGTTGAGAAAAAGTTCGTTGATTGACTAATCAATATTTACCACCAGCTTGAGGGTTTCAAATTAGTCATTGAAATAAATTTCAAAGATATAGTAGTTAACATTATTTATTTTAATATATTTTCGTTACATGAGTCATTTAGCAGAACAGAACAGAACAGAACAGAACAGAACAGAACAGAACAGAACAGAACAGAACAGAACAGAACAGAACAGAACATACACGTGAAAGGGTTCTAAAATACAAACACGCTCATACGCACACATGTACATTCGCACACTCACATACATACAATTACTCATTTTTTATCATCAATCAAATATCTAAAGTTGCACCAGATATCATAAAACATATAAATTTAATCTTGTTATACGTTATTCTTTCAAAGATTTTTAGGATAAAATTCAGTTATACTGTTATTAATACTCGTATAAATGCTTATTTTAAGTAAATAGATGAATTAATCATATCTTTTTACGATTCTTCTTGCATTAATGCAATAAACATAGATACACTTGAATTCCTATAATAATTGTGTTTAACATATTATTGACGAATATGTTCGTACAAATTAGAATAAAATGAAATTCAGCTTCTATGTCTTTTGTATTACAAATTGCACAATATCTTTGCTTTCTTGCAGTTTAATTTTTTGCGTATCTTCAAGTTTCACACGACTACGAAATACTGATGTTTCAGTGACGGTCATAACAAATTATTCAAATATAATTAAAGCAATATATATGCAATAATAAACGGTACTAATTATTACCTTCTTACACTACTTCCACGGAGAAATTCAGACTTTGATCTATTGAAATTTACTTAGTAATACGTCTTGATGATGATATGGCCTTTTCATTTTTAAAACCTTGTTCTGAATGATATTGCTTACACATGTGGTATAGGTTTTAAATTTAGTTCGTGGGTTTGATCCTCCGCCACGGCTATGTGTGATGTCCTTGAGCAAGACACTTTCCACATATGCTTAGTACTGGTTCTAACCAGGAAGACTTCGAGCGTGATTTGCCGATGTTGTAAGAACTTGTTTCACAATCGATGAAAAATAAATAAGTTTAAATTTAGTTCTTTTGTTGAACTCACTAATCACAACGGTCAGCACATTTTGGCTCTCAGTCTATGCTCGTTAATCACAACCGTCGGCACATTTTGGCTCTCAGTTTATGCTCGCTAATCACAACCGTCGGCATATTTTGGCTCTCGGTTTATGCTCGCTAATCACAACCGTCGGCACATTTTGGCTCTCAGTTTATGCTCGCTAATCACAACCGTCGGCACATTTTGGCTCTCAGTTTATGCTCGCTTATCAGAACTGTCGACACATTTTGGCTCTCGGAGAACGTTAAAAATACAGGTGCTCATATTTACTAAAAATATAGCGCCCTGATACTAACAATCGACAATTCGAGTAACAGTGGCGGCAAATCCTGTTTTATTATTTAATAAAGATGGTGTAGTGTTGTGTTACTTAAACAGCAGTAGCCTCCTGATGTAAGTGCATGGTGTCTGTAGCATTGATAAGTTTGAAGGTTTAAAATCAAATCTTATAATTCTTAATCCATTAAAATTACATTATCAAGCCGCCCTATCTGCAACTCTACTAATGGTTATAAATTTTAAGTAAACAATAAAACATAACTCTGGACAACTCGTCAGATCTGTCTGATCTCTATACAATTTATAAAAGAAATATTGCTTCAACTACTTTTTAATTTCCGTGTACAGTCGTAGGCAGCCTCTTATGATGTGAGAATTGGTAGCTTAATACATGTCGATTTACACCGAATGGTAAATGGTGCGCTGCTCACTGACAGTAGATTTAAGGGTGATGTGTATAACTACAGAACAATAATTACCAGCGCATTTTCACAAATAATACGAATTAGGCTGAACTAGCAGTTATATTCTGAGTAAGCACTGATTTGATTCGTCAGTGAGTCGGCATATTATTGTTAGAATACTCTACTTTAAGACGGTCAGCTGTCACTTACCAGAGCATGAAATCCATGCCTGGCGCGTACCTTAATGTCCTCCGTTTCGGAAAGAGTGTGTTTATATACCATAGATCACTGCCAACTGCCATTTTTATGTTTTTTATTTAGTATTAAATGATTAGAATGGGGATACCATGTTATTTTATGATTCTCTGGAATGTATGCATGTACTTGTAACGAGCATAACCAGAATTTCAATCTAACCATTGATAATTAAATTAAATGATGTCTCCGAGAAGAGGTTAATTTTGAGAAAACTGTTTAACTGGTGTTTCATTGGTGACAAATGCACACCAGTAATTATAAATATATATAGTGAATAAAGACTGATATCGAAAACAGGATGGAAAAATGTTGAATGTTGTAACAAATATTTTAACTAATTATGCATTTATCGAACCATTTGATTAGTTAAATTGTATCTCTTTTTCTAAGTGATTGCTTAGTTATATCAAGTAATGATGTTCTTTGATAATATATATTCATGTATGATAAGATTTTACCCCATTCATAATGAAAGGTAATAGAACAGACAGTTGTAACTAAAAGACAATTGTTGCAGTAGATTAAAAAAAATAATTGTGAATGTTAATATAGTTATGGTCGATTTTATACTGATCCAAAGTCAAGTGTAGAATGAAAAAATGTTTCTCTTATAACCAAATCATTAAATAAAAGAAATACAAACGAAACAAATTACAAAACAGACATTCAGATTAATTCCAAAGATTAACACCTATTTTTATAAAAAAACTAATTGAAGAAATTGTCATTACACGAGCTGTTAAGAGCATGTAATTACAAAATAATTTCTGATAAAAGAATCACTACGAAACACATAACTCGTTTAAGAAACGCGTCTTTTAACTGTCATTTTAAAGGAAAACATGGAATATATATATTATAAGAGTTATATAGAGTTTGCCAAGAGTTTCCGAACTTTCTTATTCCGTCAATTCATATATAATATGAACTAACTTAGGTGTGTTTCTCACGGAGTAATGACTATGTCCACTGAAACATTGTAAATGTCAGACTCTCTCTTTGACTAAGTGATAATAAAATTATCAACACTATTTACTATTATTTAATACGTACATGCATTTTCATTACAAGGCATTAATATATAAAAATATTTAAGTAGACGCTCCGTATAAAAAAGAACATTAAATTATTATTTTAATACTATAATATTATGGTTACGACCGCAAAAGGCTATCAAATGTGTATTGTTATATTTATGATGATTTTTTACCGAATGTTATAACACTGTTCTGGTCGGAGAGTTACTGTCAATTTTCGATTCAGTTATATGTCCAATTTTTGCCAATGACAATGTGTGATGTTGTCAATATGAGCACCATTAAACTGCTTTTTAATTGTCGTTCGCCAAACAACACAACAACTTGAAATATATGAAACTTTCCATCATAAAAAAATCATCCCTTATCTAATAATTAGCGTATAACTCATAACGTCATACTTGTACCTAGAAACATAACTATATGCACTACCCAGATTTACCGGACAAGCAAAATCAGGTCAAGAAGAGGTTGCGTTTTTCATTGCTTATTACAAACAGATTCAATATAACCTATTGTGATATTTACAACGATTGTGTGCTTTTCCTGCGTCCTGCTTATCAATGGTGTCTTCACTATTTATCTTGCCAAACAACGATCAATTTAACGTGAATGGCGTTTGGTTCGGAGAGAATGTTCCATAATTATACAGTTATAGATGTTCAGTAAATGAACAACATGATATAAATAGATATGTCAAAAACATTCAGAATTGACCTCAAAGCAAGTTTCCTATGGCAACGTGATTTTACGAATGCTGTAATATACGAAGAATAACATATACCGATATTGCATGATTCAAAATACAAAGAAGGCAAAGTGGCATTACCGTCAAATACTCCAAATTCAGATTCCTATCTCGTGTTAATTCACGTACGGCGTGTTACTGCTAACAAGATTGGTGTTACAGCTAATCATGTTATCATCGCCGGTAATACACAGCGTAAAACTTTTCTTATCTTCTTTTTAAGAAAATGCAAATGCTCTGGTGTAATGTTAATCCTTTTATAAATGGCTAAAGTGTTGTTCATAATTTGTTTTTTCTTACAACTGTGTCACTTCTTGGTTTAACTATTTCTCAATGTATAAAATGAAAAATGAATGATGGGGATATATCGAATATTAGAAAAGACTGTTTTGTAGGGTGACACTATTTCAAGTAGTGTTTTTGTCATCGCTTATCAATTATAACTGATACACCGAACGACTTTAATAACGCAACACCTGCATAAACATCTGTAACATTTGTTTGATTAAATCTATTTAATGAAAACTAATTTGGTATAGAAGGTTTATCTTGTACTATTGTTATGTCAAAATTTAACCAAAAAAAACACAATAAACATTTGTTCAAAATGAATACCACCCAAGACAAGTATCACAAAAGTTCAACATTTCGTATAGCCGCCGTTGGCGTGAATGCAGGCCAAGCATTGTCTTCGCATTGACTAAATGATAGTTGCAATCTGTACACATGTATCAGCAACACGTTTCCCACGTTTTCTCCACATGCTCATTCGTCCGTCAACAAGGTTGACATTGATCGTTGACTCATCTGAGAACAATACAGACCCCCATTGACGACGCGTCCGACACATGTGATACTTTGCCCAATACAATTGATGTTGCCTTTGTCTGGGAGTTAGAATCAATCCTTTCTTTGGTATTCTGCAATCCCATGTCGTGCAGTCGTGCAGGCGGCGTACGGTGACTTGGTGAATAACTCGTCTGCAATGAGAAAAGCAACCATGAGCCGCGTCAGTCGAAACAAAGTCGTTCAGTTAGTCAGGATCTATAGTTGTCGCATGTGTCTCAAGAAAAATGAAAGAATCATTATAAAGCTCATTTATAAAATATTCTTATGAAAATTATTTGATTACTTAATGTGTTTATTTTTTACTAGAAATAGCATTTAAATTATTTGTTTACCTGTGAAGTCCAAATGTTGTTTGAACGGTAGTGGTACATGTCCTGAATCTCTCTCTGTGATGTAAGGTTTGAATATGAGCATCTTGAAGTGGAGTTGTCTCTTTTGGATCACAGGCGAAGCAAATCACGAACGTTTCCGGTCTGGCGAAAACGTTGCTGAAGTCTGTTAATTGTCGACACGTGACAATTTAACAGAACGGCCGCACACCGCTGTGATAATCCATTGCGTAACATGCTAATTGCTGGCTGCCTAATATTTTCTGAAAGGCAAGGCATCTTAAATGCTAAAAATGTTTACTAAAACTGTAATTTGCGCGTTTATATAAATTACTGCGACGCAATGGTATCAAAAGTATTGATTTTTATTGTTAATATATGCTTTCCCGTAATGCGCACGTACAGAACGTTGGTTTTGCCTTTTGGCCTCTCACTGTCGTCATGGTTGAATGAATTAGATTTTAAAAGCATGCAGATTGTTCGTTGTATGTGTAGGAATAAGATTAATGTGGTCAGAAATATTTTTGTATGCAATTTGACATACAAAAGTGTTAGTAAAGTATTTCGGTGTAGTTCTGGTGTAAGACTTAATAGCACCGTATTGCTACAGGCCGTTGCAAGGTGTCGATCCATGTCGCCACTTATTCTCTGTACCTTTAGTGCATGCATTATGATTATTATGAGCGTGTATTGCTCTAGTGCTGTTATGTTGTAAATGAATGTGTCCTGTTGGACATACAGTTTTGGTGCCTTAACATTATTGCACTCTGGAAATAAGATATAAACGATACAAACCATAACACGACCTCATGGAGTATCGCGGTGCCATAAGTATATTTAACACATATTACCTTAATCGTGATACTACATTCATCATCAATCTTTGTTAAAGTTAAGAAGTATATATACTCTTTTATCCCTTTTTGTTCCAAGTTTACAATATGTTTCATCAATTATTGAAATTCAACTGCTCCTCTTCCGATTATGATCAATTTGTAATATTTTCTCCTCCTAAAATGTTCATGTTCATATTGCAAGTGTTACAACATTAAATTATTCCACTCTTGCGAGATAATACGCTTCTGGCAGACTAAATCACAATGATGGGTATTTGCCTCTGTGTATGACTATTTACTTTCTATCACGATATATATATCATATTCGTTCAATATGTAATTAGAAACACAAAATTAAAATGGCGAGTTGTCAGTTAGGTTGTCTGAATGCTGTTTGTTTTATGCTAGAAGAAAATGAAAAGAGCAAATTAGTCTTTCTCAGATGTTGAAAACTGTACGCTTAATTATCAATACAATATTTCCACAGGCATGAGAGTCTGAATACATTTCATCTCAAACATAAAAGTTTCCAAGATTTTTTAATTCAACATATTTTCATTACATTAGTAATGAAAGTAAAAATTAATTTATAAAATGATTATTTAACACACAACTAACTACAAAGGTATTATGCTCCATTGATCAGTTATTATATATTAATTAAGTAACTAATGTTAAAGCAACAGCTATACTTTATTTAACACTACTACGTATTGTCTCCTTACGCTACACACGAGCAAATTAAGGCTACAAAAAGCCTTAGATCTCTTGAAAATTAGTTTTTAATTTATATTTAAAACCATCGCTTGTTCTAAAATGTAGTATTAGTTTAATGCATTTGTTCAGGAATTCTATTTCTAACAAGACGACAGGAGTCAACGTTGCCTAGTTATTCATTGCCTAGCTCTTTAGTTTTTGTTTTCTTTTTCAATTAATATGTTGTTAACAATAAAAATGTTTTAAAAGTTAAAATCAATGAATCTAAAACTTTTGAAAAGCAATCAGAAACAATACAAAAGGCGTGAACTGGACTTAAATAGTTGACTTAATCGCCAAGAAAAAACAATTATCATAAATATCAATTAAATTCCGCATTTGGCTTTCAGAGAAAGTCAGCGCCGTACCACTTCGTTCAATTCAGGCGCTGACATTTTACAAAAATATGTTGAGCTTTAAATTAACGTTTTGATCGAACAATCAAATTCTGTATCAGTGTTTCGCAGTTTGTGAAACAACAACGTGAAAATAGCTGAGAAATGCTTTATTCATCACCTCTCGTAAACACACTCAATCAAAACAGTTGTGATATTTCCGACTATTGCTTTTGCTGCTTCCAAGGAATGTTTTACCAGATATAAAGTAATAATGGGGTTGTCGTTATAAATCTTACAAAACAACAATCACTTTAGAGGGTATGGCTGTGGGTTCTGAGAGAATGTTCCATAATTACATTATAATAACTGCTCTCTAAATGAAATAGACATTTTTGAAACATTCAGATTTTATTACAAAGCGAATTCTTACAACAACGTGATTTTATTAAAAAAAAACAATAATGTATCATATAACAACCTCGCAACTCTCAAAATGCAACGTGACATAGGCGCCTCGTCGAAATTCTTTTGTCGACGTAAAATATTTTATATTCACATTTTTATATTGTGTTTATTTAAGTAGGCCGTGTTATCACGAAGATGGGTGTTACAGCTGCACATGTGTTTATCGCCGGTAATACACGGCGTAAAACCTGTCTTATGTCATTCTTAGGAAAATGCAATTGCTTTAAGGTACAGTAGAACTTCGATGGCTCGATACCGACGGGACTATA
Source organism: Panopea generosa (assembly GCA_029582155.1). Taxonomy (NCBI): domain Eukaryota; kingdom Metazoa; phylum Mollusca; class Bivalvia; order Adapedonta; family Hiatellidae; genus Panopea; species Panopea generosa. Next base: position 13,113,782 of record CM055908.1, read on the forward strand.
CAAAAAAATTCGAGTTAAGAGCTGTTCAAGCCAAGTATTGTTCAACATCAAACATACATGTACATGTATATAGGAATCTGCCGGGACTAGACAAGTGGTTCCAGCTATATGTGGTGTTCCAGCCACCCGTGTTCCAGCCAACGAATCTCTACTGTAGTATTCACTTTATAAGTGGTACATTAAGTGTTCATTATTTGTACCAAATAGTGTTTACTTTAACAATTGTGTCACGTTTTTGTTTATCATGTTGAATTTACCGTTTTTGTATTTTACTTTGTTTCGAACCGTTTAAAAGCAACATGACTGATTCTTAGAAATTGGGATATACCGAATTTAGGAAATACTATGCTGTTATGTTGACACTGTTTTGTGAAGTTTTTTTTTTTCATCCTCTATCAATTGTAGATCATATTATTGATATTAGACTTACTAGTGTTCAGGAATTCTTATTTTCCTTTTCTATGTAAATTGTATTGCAGTTTCGTAAGCAAATTGTTCATTACAAGTGTACAAATATGAATATACCAATTAGCATAGTTTCCTCAACTTGAACATGTCTTCGTGGAATGTAAATCACAATGGCCCTAACATTTAATCACAAATATGTTAATACGCATTATCCCCAGCACTCAAGGTTGTACTATATAAACACAAAGTTGACCTTTAAGGCTACTTAAAACACCCTCCTTAAGGTTGTCACATAAAACCATGACTCTATCTTCCCATCTCAAATGGTATCTCTGTTTATATAAATTTTATAGATATTGTAAATACTTAATTTGCTACACGTGTATATTTGCAATCAATTAACACAACTTCAAAGAACGCAAGCTCTTCACGAGGCACACATACAAAACTAAATTTGACAAATTGATGAGTAAACTATATGTTAGGACATATATACTAGAGTGGTACAGTGTATTGGTAGAAATATATTTGACAACTAAATCTTTATGTTTGAAATCGGTAATTATATCCATCATTAAATGTATATTTGTAATAGAAATATTCTGAAATGTTTGATCACTGGTTCAATATACTATATTACGAAGCAAAATAAGTTCTATTATTTTCTGTTCTGTATCCTTCAAAATTAAATTTAATATATACAAATTAGCGTCATTTAACGTGTAAATGCGTGCAAAACTAAACTAAAACATGAATTGAAGACATGAACTAGCTGCTGGTTCACCCAAATGTCATATGACACCATTGTTTTAACAAATTGGAAATCGTCAAACATTAATGATAAAACAGTTACAGTTTTTGATATTTGAAATACGGAGTTTAATTGATATAGAAGACTGTTTACGTACATAATGCCACAATCATGTTCTTCTGGTGATTCTGATGTTCTCAGAAATTTGGTTCAACCTATCTGTCAAAAACATTGAACAACTAGAAATATTTTTTCGATCTTGTTCCAAGGTCATTCAATGTTTTAGGAAACGAACTAGAACAGTGATGTGCCTGAGTATGCTGGGTTGGTATTCTTTACAATCAGAAATTGATAAAAGAAAATTATGATTTCTTCAAAAACTATATACATTACCACACGATATTCTATCAAAACGCATCTTTAACAGCCGTCTGTCCATGTTTGTTACTAGATCTGATAATAAACAAAGAGGTTTTATACCTGATATTCTAAAGCTTCTCAATAAGTATAACCTGACAAATTTTATAATTCATTATATTGAAACTGGTATATTTCCAAACAAAACATGCTGGAAAAGAACGGTAAAAATTCTATCCAGTTGTATGAAAATAAACAATGGTATGAACGAATTGGCGCTGAAGGTGTATTCGAACGATTCATGGCATTACAAACTGTTATCGAACCAGCTATTGCATGGATGTGTGCCTCGAACAGGAACTCCTTGAAAAATTTGGTTATTGTAAGGAAACTATGGACAGATACTCAGCCGAAAATTGCGCGTGTGTGCCATTTCTGTAAACATATTTACCACGACGTGAGCTTATATTTAATAACGACGTGCACATTGACGCAATCGATCCGTCAGGACTTCATAAATTATGTGTTTTTAAGTTACGGAAATAGAATTGGTTGACAAAGCAAATATGATGAGATGCTTGCTAGGACAGACATCAAAGGACTTCCATAATACTGCTGTGCAGGAAAGGTTTTGCATAGACACGTTTCAATATATTGCAAAATATATGCTTTGGATTGAAACAATTATTTGATTGCTATATACATCTGATGCCAGTGCATGTTGTCATTACATGTCATTGCATGCGAAGATTTATTGTCTTCTGTATGAATTTGTGTATTCATGTGTGTGTGTGTATGTGTGCGTGTGTGCTTAAGTAGGTGGGAATGACCACTGGAAAGCGAGCGAACGTGCAATTATCCATAACTGCCTACTATAATTTGCTAACGTTCTTGTATTTTTGTTTTCATATTTTATGTTTGTCCCCTTGTACATATGTTTGCACTGTATTCATGCACCATAAAATCTCTTTAACAGGAGGAATTAAAGAGAATAAATAAATAAGACTGTTTACGTACTTAATGCCACCATCATGTTCTTCTGGTGTCAACACACACTGAAGGAGTAAAGTCCCAACTGCGATATAAAAATCACAAGCTGGCTCTGGGGCAGGTTATTAAATTCTATATATTATTCAAATCAGAGAGCTCTTGTTCAATATTCCGTTCAGCACTGAACTGTTTTTGTTATGATATAGCATACAACTAGAATATCGTTTATACATTCAACTATCAAAATGATACTTTCCAAACGTTATAGTATATATGTATGTATATAGCTTGATCAGACGTAAAGCAGTCGATAAATTGTGTATTTTTAGCACACTGAAACCTAACTGACAGGTATAAAAACTGGTATTGTAACGGTAACGGCCACTACAATGTCTACATGCCGGAGAAATGTAAGTTGGGGCTTGAAAAATACAAATCTTAAAGGGACACACGCTATTCATCGAATCTATTATAATTCTGTATATGGACGTGTGAAGTTGTTCTTAAAACAAACCTAAGTAAGTCGATTTGGTCCAGGAGATCATTTACCCCATAATTAATTTCTTACGAATATGTATTGATTTTGATATCAAAATGTTTCTACCATAGCCATTAATGTGTAACTGAAGACAAAGATTTCGCTATCAAGAAATACGACGATATCGTTTACAACTGTTATTTACCCAAAAGGTTACATATAGTGTCCCTGTTACTTGCTACAACAGATGAGTGTAACAACAGATAATAACGTTTGGGGATAGTATCAAAGAAAATGAACAAAAACTAAAACCACCGTAATTACCCAAAATCACGATAAATCGTTGATTTGTTGGCAGATTTGCCGACATAGCTTTGTCTTTAAGTTTGTATATTTGCATATATCAAACATAGTTTATTATTTACTGATTTACTGATGTTATATTTGACAGGTATGTTACAGCAAATTTTATGAATTTGCGGAATGGATTTGCAGGTGGGATTGAAAATGTCAGCTTAAATGTATTATTAGGATACTTCAATGAAAAGGAATTTAAACTATTTATCAAAAATATATACATGGAAAATAAAATAGTAACCATGCCAGTTTTCTTTGTTATTCACTAGCATTTGTATTAGATTATGTTATCATCATTGCGAATGATTTTATCTCACCCAAACTCTCATTCAAGCAATAAACAGCATGACGAGTCAACTATTTGCTTCATCATTTATCTAAATGCAATACGCAATATTATTGATTTGCAATGAAATGATCATCGCTTTTTTCTTCTGAAATGTGCAGTTTCATTAGCGTATCTGTGATAGGAGTTATGCAGCATTAATCATTCAACTCTTGTGGGATATAACGATAATGTCAGACTAGTTAATTTTCATAACGCAACTTTTACATTTGCCGCCGTTTATGATCATATATTTTCTTTCAAAACATTTTTTTTTTCATTTCAATAGCTTAATTCAAATGGTAATTGAAATATCTGTTTTGTCTTCTGGTTGCTGTTTGTGAAATTTGATGCTCGAAGATAAAGTAGAGAATATTAACAAATTTGTCCGATTTTTTGGCAAAACATTTAAAAAATCATCTTCAAATCAGTGGACAATTGTCCAGCATTACCTACGTTATTCGGCAGAACAGTAATTTATGACCGATGCGAAAGAAAATAGTAATTAATTCAATAATTAACGTGGGGGCATTGAGTTATTTTAATATATTCTGTGACAAAAGCATCATAATTTTGTTTGATTGTTCGGAACAACTAAGTTAATAAAAACAGTTTATAAAATGGCAATTACCCACTTTCAGTCATCCGACCAATATTTACACTAGAACATTTAGCCATATTTACAACTATAATATCATTCTGAATGTCGTATTGTTTTTATTTAGAAAACATTTGAACGTTATGAAATATATAAAACGTTAGTTTCAAATTATGAATAAGCAAATATTCCAAACTTCAAATTTATTTTACCTTAAATTTATTCGTAGTTTATCGATAAAGGCTAGTTAAAAGCTTATATTGTCACGAGTGGGTACCGAAGTTGTATTGTCACGAGTGGGTACCGAACCGAAAATGTATTGTCACGAGTGGGTACCAAAGTTGTATTGTCACAAGTGGGTACCGAAGTTGTATTGTCACGAGTGGGTACCGAACCGAAGTTGTATTGTCACGAGTGGTTACCGAAGTTGTATTGTCACAAGTGGGTACCGAAGTTGTAAGTCCACAAGTGGGTACCGAAGTTGCATTGTCACGAGTGTGTACCGAAATTGTATTGTCACGAGTGGGTACCGAAGTTGTATTGTCACGAGTGGGTACCAAACCTGTATTGTCACGAGTGGTGACCAAACCGAAATGTATTGACACGAGTGGGTACCGAAGTTGTATTGTCACGAGTGGGTACCGAACCGAAGTTGTATTGTCACGAGTGGGTACCAATCAGAAGTCGTATTGTCACGAGTGGGTACCGAACCGAAGTTGTATTGTCACGAGTGGGTACCGAAGTTGTAAGTCCACGAGTGGGTATCGAAGTTGCATTGTCACGGGTGTGTACCAAAATTGTATTGTCACGAGTGGGTGCCGAAGTTGTATTGTCACGAGTGGGTACCGAAATTGTATTGTCACGAGTGGGTACCGAAGTTGTATTGCACGAGCGGCGAACCAAATTTGAGCATACCAATGTCGGTGTCCGCTGGTGCCATCTTATCGGTATTTCATTGAAACAAATCTATTTCATTTCACGATTGAAATTAGAGTAATAACCATTTTAAGTTTAAGTTTTAAAAACTGTAAAATAATCATTCATTTAAATATCTCTATATTCGTCAAATACTAATATAACTTAATGGGTACCGGGACATTATTTACAGAAATAATGTTTAATAAAACCTGTGTAAGAGGTCACCTTTATTAAGCAGCCTCTTGTCTTAGCAGCCACATTTGCTTTTTTCCAATTGCTATGCTTTCAGAACAAAGTAACATGTATTTAATAACCACCTCTCTTAAAATGCCAGTTTTGCTCCTTCCCATGAATGGCTGCTTAAGACAGGTTTGACTGTATTGCCGCATATTCATTTGACTGTGTAACTAACCACGTTCAGCGTACGTGTTATAATTGTTTTTGTTTTCCATGCAGCATTGATTGTTAATAACGAATTTTCAAAGAACGCAAGATGGATACTCATCAAATTGAATAAAAAATAACATTTTTATACACTGATAAACTCGTGCAATATATGGCTCCTTACTGTGATAATACGAAATTCAAACAAAGAAGTGACTGAATTGGGAACACGTTTAAAAAGAAAATCTTATATACTTACTTGCAATGGTTATTGTTTACATGAAATACCTTTCCGTACTATTCAATACATATTTGCATGTGCTAATTCGTTAAATAAAAGCTATTATCTATAGGAACGTTTTAATGGATAGTTTGTAATAGTTGTTTTTGTTTTGATAAGTAGGTTATAGCGTGTTCTGAATTTCATTTCCTCTCAAATATGGCTTTTTTTTTTACTATATTTCCAATCATCAGAATTTCTACACTTGACAAACTGCGCCAGTCATTGATTTTCTTCATAGTGTGTTAAGAATGTTCACAGATAAAATGTTTTAAAATTGTTAATTGAATCTGAAATTAAAAGAAATACTAGAGTCAGTAAAAATGTAAACTGATATTGACGAATCCATCTTTTGTCCTAGAAAAACACAACAAGAGCATTTTTTATTAACTTTGAGATTTTTATCATGGAATGTATTTTTACCAATTAATTTCTGAGTTTAAAAGCATAATATAACTGATACATTTAAGTTCTAAGTTCTCCGTAGCTGCTGTCGACTAGAGACCACTCACGTCTCATCGCTGAGGTCCTTGATTCGAGCCTCGTTTGGTCCATACATTTAATGTAATGTGAGAATAATTGTAAGTTACTTGCGGAAGGACGGTGTTCTGCTCAAACGTTTCTCTATTTCTCCTCAAATCAAACTTAATAACAAACTGTTTTGTGTTGACAATTGCGATACACTCCATTAAATAGTAAGTATAATGATTTATAAGATGAGAGTAACCAGTATAATCATAACTCGGGACAACTGCAGATTACACGATATATGTAATATAGAAATAAAACATATAGGAATAAACAAATTACATACGTTAATACAGGAAACAAAGAAATAAATAAATTATAACAAATAACAAAATTCTACATGGCTATAAGCAATACAAATGTACATAAATTACTACATTTAGAAAGGTAATTAAGGAATAAACAATTTCTTACATATAAGAATGGTTCACTTTTTAGCAACAATTTAATGTTGACTTTATTAATCAAAGAGTAAGAAATGGTTCCATATAAATATTTTACAAACACGTTTATATGTATTTTAGATCTATTTTGGAGTAAGGTTTTGCGAATCACAGTCGAATCCGTTTCTTGGCTATAACCAGTTATAGGTATTGATAGTGAGGTGCTGTCGGACCGAGTCTGTGCTCGGATTTGTGACTTCTGACATGAGCGGCCAAATGTTGTGCCATACACTACCACTATTTCATTAGTTATTCCATATTAAGATATATGTAAATATTGATTTGAAATGGTGAGAAACCTTTTTATTACAAAACGGGTTATCCCTGTAGGATCAGTCTGGGGTAATAACGTTCACCATATCAAGAAAACAGTTTTATGTCATAAACTACAATTTTCAGAAACTACAAGTTGGATATAAAAACCAGACATGATTTGTCAGTACAATTTCTTGTCTGGCTTGTGTTCGTTAACAGCAGTTTGAAATATGCTGATATTGACAACATTACACGTTGTATGTAGGATATGTAGGTTATGTCAGCGCTTATTGAAAATATTACGCAAATGTAAAATAAAAGGAAATTTCAGACAGTTGTATAGACTTATGGACTGAGATAATAATATCGCTTATCACGTGTGTTTTTAGTTTAATACATAGCAACAACAACATTCTTTCTGAGGTATTCCTCTACCGATAAACCTGGATACTATGTCACTTTTATTGTTACCATTAACTATCTGGACCCAGTTGTTCAAAGATCTGTTAGCTTTACCACTTGTTAAGTAAAATTTTGCAAATTCAATATTTTCTATACGTAATGACTTTATAGCAATTTAAATGCATTTGTAGAAACAAAACGGCATATTTTCATAATTTTCAATAAAATAATATCTTAAAATGCTGTAAGTCTTAGAATATCGTGATTTGCAAATATTACTTAACCCGGGGTTAAGCTTACCAAGCTTTGAACAACTGGGCCCAGTTGTTTGTATTGTAAGAATAGCTGCATCGTTTTCTAGGTAGACATCGTACTGTGTGTTGGTTTTTACCAAAGGGTTGAATCTCGGTCCGAACCCGCCACCTAAGCAGTCATAAGCAGTCATCGCCGTCTCGGCCGGCAAAAGCTTTTTCGAAAGTTGATATAATAAACATAGAATATCAATATAGAATGGTGAGAAACTAACCCTGTATTCTGTTCCATATTAACTCATGGTAAGACATTTCAGCGTTCTTATTTATAAACCATTTTTATGGTATAAACTTGAAGTTTGATAAACCAGAAACGATGATTAGCAGTTTAGAGCCATATTACAATATGTTGTCTGGCGCACGATAATTAAAAGCTGTTTTAAAGATGCTGATATCGGCAACATAACTTATTATCTGTAGGAACGTGACAGCTATAATTGAACATATTACGGTATTGGAAATTGGAAGTAAGTTCCAGACAGTTTTATTGACTACTATACTTAGAAAACAACATCAACATACATAATATATATTGGCGTTAGAATTGTTAATTTTACAGCGAACGTTTTTAACCTGAATAAAATATATCTTATATTATCTTGAAAATATATGTTACTGGCGTTTGGGAGAAATGTTGATCCTCTGAAAGATGAAAGAATGGTAAGCATTAGAGATCATTGTGTTCTTGTAAAGCCAAAATCAAAAGCGCCAAAATCCAGATAGTTTTCTAGTACAATCGGCAACGTGTGGTCCACCATTATATGCTTCAATGGCATATACGCTTTGTTTTGTCTCTCTTTTTAGTTCAGCACCCGCTGTTTTTTAGATTATTATCTCTTATAACTCATAATTCAAAATATTAGATATAATGCAATCGGGTGACTTTATTTATAATATTTCCGGTCAATATTGCATTGCAATTTTTTGCCGATTCTTTCTTGACAAGTGCAATCATTCTTGGCTTTTGGCATGTTTTCCTTTTCCCATTTGGAGATTTCTATTGATTATATCGTTAAATGTAGTGTCTACATGATATAAAACTATAAAAGGCAAATGTGCCATCACCAATACCATTAACATTCCAGTTGTAAACTAAAACAAGACACGATCATCCGTTTTGCTCCATGTGCATACAAACACTTAGAATTGTAAAATATGTCCTAATATTTTGCCAGCGTTAATAAGCCACCATCTACCAAGTACACAAAATACACAGTGAGGAATCCACATGCTTTACAAAATACTGTTTACAAATGATAAGTTGTGTCCATTATACATGTACTCCTCTGAATAACTGTATCACATGTAGAAGTTGAATTCATATTGAACTAGCTAATACAAGAAATAAATTAGTAATTGTCGGTTTTATAATCAAATCACTGTTTAAATTGCTTGTTTATTATTTGATATTAGAAAGGGTTTGTTGGGAGAGGTTTGGCCGGTTTTTTATGTATTACATTTAATTTTGTATATCTGAATATATATACATTAATATCAACACTGTATGCCTCACTTACCAATTGTCTCCCCTTAGTGACGGAAGCAGGATTATTGCGCCAAGGAAAAAATTGCTATGTAAATTGGTTGGGATTATTTTTTTGAAAACGCTTAAAAAGGTCATATTTTTTGGCATATGGGAACATTTAAATATCTTCCAAGTTTGGATGACATTGGGTACTGTTGGGTGAAGATACAACAGTTTACAGATGCGTAGTGATACACTGCAACAAATGGGCAGAATTATCAAAAATAAAGGGGTTTCATCAAAACATCAACATTGTGTTTAGTGTTCCAGAAGTGCGTGTCTTTATAGGTAGAACAGTACAAAATTGTGTTTAGTGTTCAAGAAGTGCGTGTCTTTATAGGTAAAATAGTACAAAATTAAATGGTGTCTGAGACATGTAGGTGTAAGCCTATCGTTGATTTTCTTTCTTATTTCTATAGCGAATGAAACATTTCAAAAGGCTTATCACAAGTAGAAAGATCCAAATTACAGACGGGGAACTTACATTTTAGTATGTGTTGACAACAGCAATGACATACTATCTTTAGAAAGTACACTAAGTGAACACTGTTTACAGAATAAAAGTAGACTTCCGAAATAATGTATTCATGTATCATATATTTCTAAGAATATTTTTTTTCTTAATTCACAATTCAAAAATGGCAATGCTATCAAAATGTTCAAAAAACATCAATAATGCAACTCATATCACATTATGACTTAAAATAAGGAAAATGCATTTATAAATTAGAAGTAACAAGGATTATTGATCACCGCCATTATGCGACTACCCCCGACTACCCCCACGGAATCACTTCCTACTTCCAATATGTCTATATATACTACTCACTGGGCATCATCACTGCAGTACATGTTTATCACCGCCATTATGCGACTACCCCCCACGGAATTACTTCCTACTTCTAATATGTCTATATATACACTACTCACTGGGCATCCTCACTGCAGTACATGTTTATCACCGCCATTATGCGACTACCCCCCACGGAATCACTTCCTTCTTCCAATATGTCTTCATATAAACTACTCACTGGGCATCCTCACTGCGGTACATGTTTATCACCGCCATTATGCGAATACCCCCGACGGAATCATTTCCTACTTCCAATATGTCTGTATATACACTACTCACTGGGCATCCTCACTGCGGTACATGTTTATCACCGCCATTATGCGAATACCCCCGACGGAATCATTTCCTACTTCCAATATGTCTGTATATACACTACTCACTGGGCATCCTCACTGCGGTACATGTTTATCACTGCCATTAAGCGAATACCCACGACGGAATCACTTCCTACTTCCAATATGTCTGTATATACACTTCTCTCGGTGCATCCTCACTGCGGTACATGTTTATCACCGCCATTATGCGACTACCACCCCCCCCCCCCCCCCCCCCCCCCCGCCCCCGGAATCACTTTCTACTTCCAGTATGTCTATATATACACTACTCTCGGGGCATCCTCACTGCGGTACATGTTTATCACCGCCATTATGCGACTACCCCCCCCCCCCCCCCCCCGGAATCACTTCCTACTTCCAGTATGTCTATATATACACTACTCTCGGGGCATCCTCACTGCGGTACATGTTTATCACCGCCATTATGCGAATACCCCCGACGGAATCACTTCCTACTTCCAATATGTCTGTATATACACTACTCTCGGGGCCTCCTCACTGTGGTACATGTTTATCACCGCCATTATGCGAATACCCCCGACGGAATCACTTCCTACTTCTAATATGTCTGTATATACACTACTCACGGGGCATTCTCACTGCGGTACATGTTTATCACCGCCATTATGCGAATACCCCCGACGGAATCACTTCCTACTTCCAATATGTCTGTATATACAATACTCACGGGGCATCCTCACTGTGGTACATGTTTATCACCGCCATTATGCGAATACCCCCGACAGAATCACTTCCTACTTCCAATATGTCTGTATATACAATACTCACGGGGCATCCTCACTGTGGTACATGTTTATCACCGCCATTATGCGAATACCCCCCACGGAATCACTTCCTACTTCCAATATGTCTATATATACACTCATCACTGCGGTACATGTTTGTCACCAGTTTTGTGCTGCTGGTATTACACCACTAATTACATTAACTATTTGATTGATTGTAACCAGTCGATTGTAGAGTGATATTACCAGGTAAAATTTAATTAGTTTATACAATTAGTCTTTACCAGATGTTGACGCGACAGTGCCCATAATATAATATCAGTTTCTTAATAAATTGTAGTTTTATTGCAGATTTAAAATCATTATGTAGCAGCAGTTTTATTTTGTATTCTTGAGTTACATTGTGTTTGTATTATTGAATGTCTTATGAAACGTATCTTATCTATTTTGAATGGCTATATAGATTAATATAATGTCCAATTATTTTATTTATATTGTTGTGCATAGATGAGACGAAAATAAATAAAACTTAAACCGGTAATAGGAAGTTTTATGTTCATATAATTTCATGATTTAAACAATTCTCCATGAATATTAGAAATTGCTATATAACCACTTTGTATGTTTTAATGTTTGTAACAATACATACACGTACTGCATGGTGTAAATTTAGTTTAGTCAAGATTATAATATCCAAATTCAACATACGAAGTCTAAGCTTACAACTTTCAGAAGTAAAACTTTCTTTCTAACCGTGTAGTAGTCATGTCTGTCCAGGCTTAATGTATGCCATAAAACAGAAATAACACAATTGAAGCAAACGGGCGATAGAGCAGATGATAAAATGTAAGTCGGTCACACCTGAGGTCTCATTATAACAACACTGAATAATGGTTCTACCATGAAAAAGGCCTCAATAGTGATTCATATAAGCATTGAGCTTACTTTAACAATACATTAGTATAAACTAACAACTCTTAGAACTCTATTACTGACTGGACACACAGATGACTTGAGAAAATCATATATATATATATATAATATAATATATATGATCAATCATATATCGCTATATATAGATAAGACAAAATGTATATTACTTCTATCCGATCATAACAAATAGTATTATGAATGAAGATAGAAATGGGTTTGACTATATTGTCTTGAATATGTCAGTGTGACTTTAATACTCAAACACGACCATTCTTCGTTTGGGGGAAATGAAATATATATTCACTCAACAGATCTATCACTTATCAATGAAATACAGATATCTAAGCTAATCCACATTTTTAGTACATACGCATGGGTCTCCTGGGAAAGGGAGTGTTTTGGGGAGGGTTAGTATGATTTATTACAGCCATAAAAACATGCCCTTTCATGTTAACTACATGTATAAACTAGCTTATGTCTGTAATAGTGATCACAATTGTAGTTGACATATGTATATATAATGTGTCTTAATGTGGCAAAACGTTATGCCAGTAGCAGAACTTGTTCCCAGATGTTATAGAAAACGTTAATTAAGGATAAAAATATAACATTTAGCTACGTAAATGTCAGACTGATCTAAAACATACATTATAACTATTAGCAACATAGTCAGTTTCCTCCAGGACACATTGTCGTAGTGACCTGTCCTGTAATTGCAACATTAACGGTTTTATCACATCAGCGATTAAACTTATAAAAGAAATCACCTATTCCTTTCAATTATTTAATTAATATGCGGTATACATAGGAAGGTCCTACCTCCACTGATGTCATTATGTAATGAACAAAGCATTGCATCCTGTTCTTTTAGTACATTCTTACCTGTCTTAAGCAGCCAGTCAGGGAATGAGCAAAAGTGGCCTTTAAAGACAGGTTGTTGCTTAATACAGGTTAATTTGCTCTGAAAACATAGAAATGGGAAATAGTAAACGTGGCTGCTTAAGACAAGTAGCTGCTTAATAGAGGTGACCGCTTACACAGGTTTGACTTATACAGTTTCGTCATCATTTCAGTGATACAGCATTAACTCATTTAACTCTCGCGAGATATTATAAAACTGACAGACTATTTCATTTACATATCCCAAGTGTTGTCTTTGTCTCCGTTTTTTAACATTTTCTTTGTTTCAAGATAATTAGCGTTAATCTTCAATATCCGAATACAAATGGTAAATTATAACTGAGGAAATGTCTCTTATGTCGTCAGGAGGTTGTTTGCAAGATATAATATTAGACGGAAATGAAGACAGCTATAACGTCTTAAGAAATCCAGCGAATATCCGTGTGTGTGGATCCTTCTATAATTAATCAATGTAAGAAGAATGAGATATTTTAATATATTTTAGTGCGAAAACTGTATAATAGTATCTACTTAATGTCATATTTCTGAGAATGTAAAATCAATAGACACTGTAAAGTTCTGAACATAAGTTTGAAATCAGGATCATTCAGAATGAAAGGTAATACAGTATAGTATATTTAATTCAGGACCATTCAAAATGAAAGGTGATACAGTATAATATATTTAATTCAGGACCATTCAGAATGAAAGGTGATACAGTATAGTATATTTAATTCAGGACCATTCAGAATGAAAGGTGATACAGTATAGTATATTTAATTCAGGACCATTCAAAATGAAAGGTGATACAGTATAATATATTTAATTCAGGACCATTCAGAATGAAAGGTGATACAGTATAGTATATTTAATTCAGGACCATTCAAAATGAAAGGTGATACAGTATAATATATTTAATTCAGGACCATTCAAAATGAAAAGGTGATACAGTACAGTATATTTAATTCAGGACCATTCAAAATGAAAGGTGGTACAGTATAATATATTTAATTCAGGATCATTCAGAATGAAAGGTGATACAGTATAGTATATTAAATTCAGGACCATTCAGAATGAAAGGTGATACAGTATAATATATTCAATTTAGGACCATTCAAAATGAAAGGTGATACAGTATAGTATATTAAATTCAGGACCATTCAGAATGAAAGGTGGTACAGTATAATATATTTAATTCAGGATCATTCAGAATGAAAGGTGATACAGTATAGTATATTAAATTCAGGACCATTCAGAATGAAAGGTTATACAGTATTATATATTTAATTCAGGACAATTCAGAAAGTGATATAGTATAATATATCCGTGAGCTTAATTATGCTTTGAATTTCGTTTTCTCTTTTCTTTTGTTCTAAACTTATTTATTTACTTCGATTGTGAGACAAATTATTAAACATTAAATGGTAAAACAGCTATGTCATTTAAAAGCACATATAATCTCATTGATATAAGAGTTTTAAACAAATAAGAATATAATGTAGTTAAACCAACGTTGTAAAATTGAAAGTTTTGTTGTGTGGTTTTGTTTGATTTTTTTTCTGTTGTTTTCTTTTCATGCAGTTCATCAAACTGAATTGAATAAACATATTTATACATTTTTATGAATTCAAGGTAATGTATTTCAGATCTGATCAATTGTATTCTTTGTAATAAGAATAAACGTAGCAAAGCACTGAGAAAATATGACATATTTTAACTGTCGTGGCAATTCAGTTAAAATGACATACCTTAATATAACATGCAAGATTATATTTCTACTGTCTTCTTCCACGCGAAATTCATATTAGAAAAACGCCTCAGATCTTTGGAAAACAACTTGATACAGATACTTTGTCGCCCGTGTTTGTTTAGTTTTTGTGTGTTGGTAACTTTGTTTTCATACGTATACCTAAAGTGTAGCTATATCCGATTGTCATTTGCTTTCAAATGTAACTTAAATCCAAGAGGTAATTGATTTTTGAACAATCCTACATAAAACAACGCAGCAACAGAGACGTTGTCTTCCTGGTGTTTTAATAGTTAAATCATTGTTAAAGTTAATTAGATTTGAAACATCAGACAAAACACGAACGAGTAAAAAAGGAAACTGAAATTGACAAATTTACAAAAACAATTATCTCAAATGTCACTACAGCCTTCAAACAATTACGATACGCTTGCGTATTGAAGTTAGATATTACACAGGAAAAGTAGTAAAAGTTTATTTTGAAGGAGAACAATGTTGATTATCTATAGTTTGAATATAACAATTATCAGTTGGATTGAAACTAATATCCAGGCACAAAAGAAATCGCTGAAGCGTCATTTGTGTGCCAGGCTTAATTAAATATTATGATAAACCAATTCAACAATTAATGTTTCAAATCTGTCCATTTCTGTAAGATGATATGATGGCTGTTTGGTATAACAATGACGGTAATGAGCAGGACAATGCCAAATAAAAACGAATCAATCCAATATGACAAAGGAAATGACAGCTTGTAATAAACAGCATCCATTCGTAATATTTTCATCATTGTAAATGTCTCATAAATTGGAATATATATATATATATATATATATATATATATATAGAGAGAGAGAGAGAGAGAGAGAGAGAGAGAGAGAGAAAGAGAGATCACAAAAATCGTAAATTCCGTTGTTGTGAATTTAATTATCTCCCTTTATGAAATTAAATATATATGAATTCACTGTATCTATATGATCCAACGGGTTTATAAATCTGTCCTTTATATAGCATATGAGTAGTCATGTATCCTTAACTGGATCTTACTCATACAAAACTATCAGTTCATGTATGTATCCAACGGGTTTATAAATATGTCCTTTATACAGTATATGAGTAGTCTGCATCCGCTAGTAACGTTTGGTGGTAATTTAATGGATCCTACTCATATAAAGCTATCAGTTCATGTATGTAAGTTTGTCCACCCTGTCTAGATGTGTTGCATGTAATTCCATAGTGTATAAGTCATGGTCGACACCAAATTTATTGGTTTGGCAGAGGCCTTGATATTGTATTTATTGCTTGGTTATTCACAAATAATTATTACCATATATATATGTTATTATATATTTATATTATATGTACTGTGCATTGTACATGATATAATTTTCATAAAGAGAGGGCGGTTAAGTCCTTTACTAAAGGTATTTATTCACAAGCGTTGGATGTTAGGGGAAATGACGTAAATCTACTTTGTATGCAAAATCGGTAGTATAATCATGCACATATACCACGTGACAGGTCGGATGATACGGATGATACGGGTGAGTTAGACTATCTGCCATAAATGTAGCGTATGTAAATAATATATAGTATAAGGATTACACAGAAGTTCTGTCTATGAGGGGTAAAAGTCAACGCAACACCACAGCGCCATCTAGCACAAGCTTAAACAGAATTTTATTTATATATAATTGTATGAGCTCAGACCAGCATTTTCAAAGTTTGGGAGGTACATATTGGGATATTTTTTCAACATAAATAAAACCACCATCATTGAAAATATATAATTAATGTTATACATATGCATGCAATTGCCTAGATGGAATTAAAAATAATTCTAAAAATGAAAAAAATATTTGAGCAAACAATTTTGTTGATTGGTAGGTAGGGAGACAGCAAAGCAATATCTGAACTTTGACCTTATTAATATCATTGAACTAGAAATAGCAGAAAGATTAACAGCCGCTTTACGGTACGGTAGATGATTTTGTAAAACTAGAACTAAATGACATAAAATAATTCTCGGAGGCACAGAACACGACCAAGAAAAGAAAGTAGCAGACAATGGATTCAAGGTTCGTCCAAGAATTATGAGCAATTTCTATCATATTTGAGCGTTACGGTAATATAGTATACAACATGTGTGTGCGTGCGTACGTGCGTGCGTTATGTACTACACATGAATAACTCGGTCTTTGCACAACATTTACACCTTAATGATTGTTAACATGGTCAGGAATAATTCATGACGTTCTGCACGACATTTCCCAATTTCTGCATCCGTTGGTAACGTTTGGTGGTAATTTAATGCCCGGAAATAATGATTGCTTTCGAGTTTTGAGAATAAAGAAGAACTGAAAGTCATGACGATAATTGTTGTTTAATTGGATGAATGCAAACAAGGAATGCACATTTACGTTACCATTGTATTGCAACTGAAAAGAATGTAGTGTGTTTGAGGGGAAAAATAAACCACAGGAAATCACAGTTATTACAATTCAAACGATTGATTATATAATCAGCGGACGAGTTTTGCAATAACACATAAAGATTGCAGTGTATTGGTGTTTCTAGTAAAATGCTTGTAGCTGTCAAATCTTTATATGCATCTGTTTCCTCCTGTGTGAGGGTAAATAATTTTTATACCAACTGGTTTCCAGTGAATTCTGGTTTAAGACAAGGCTGTTCATTGTCACCCGTATTATTCAATTTGTTTATAAATGACCTAGCATTACGTATAAAATCCCTTGGTAAAGGTATCTGTATTGATAATGAAAATGTTAGCATTTTAATGTATGCTGATGATATTGTACTTCTTGCTGAAAATGAAGAAAACCTGCAGCATATGCTTAATGAGTTAAATAGCTGGTGTAGTATTAACAGTATGACAATTAACTTTACTAAGAGTAGCATCGTACATTTCAGACCATTGTCAATTGCTAAATCAGATATTGTATTTACTTGCGGTGACAATGTTCTAACTTATACTGATAAATATGTATATCTTGGATTAACATTGACAGAGCATCTAGATTTTAATGTAACTGCAAAAATAGTGGCTCAAAGCGCTGGTCGTGCTCTAGGTTTACTTATTGCCAGGTATAAAAGCTTAGGTGGAATGCCCCATAAAGTATTTACAAAGTTGTTTAATTCACTTGTTTGGTCTGTTATATCGTATGGAGCTACAATATGGGGCGTTAAATCTTATTCGTGCATAAATTCAATACAAAATAGGGCGATGCGATTATTTCTGGGAACTGGCAAATATACACCTACTGCAGCCATTTCAGGCGATATGGGTTGGGTCCCTCCAATAGTCAAACAATGGAAATGTATAGCCAGACATTGGGTACGCAACATCTATACAATTGATACAAGATTAAATAAAAGAATATTTATTTGGGCACGAAATAAAGCTAATAACTCTTGTAAAAATTGGGTTTTCACAGTTATAAATCAATTTGATAGTTTACAGCTTCATATTCATACATACTCAAACATTAACAAAATTAAATTTGTTGATACTGTATTTGAAAAGATGATGTCTATATATATTACGGAGTGGAAAGCAAGTGTAAATCAAACAACTAGTATACGTGGTAATGGACGTAACAAATTAAGAACTTATAGGCTTTTTAAAAATGATTATGAAGTAGAAAATTACTGTAAAATTGTGCTACCAATGAAGCATAGATCAGCGTTTGCAAAATTCAGATGTGGTGTTGCGCCATTAAAACTAGAAACTGGTCGATATGAGGGTATTAATGAGAATGACCGGTTATGTCCTTTCTGTAATGATGCTATAGAAGATGAGTGTCATGTTATTTTAAAATGTGCCTCTTATAAAGATATTAGGACAGATCTGATGCTTAAAGCAGTAAGCATAGATGCAAACTTTAATAATTTTGATGACTGTAATAAAATGAAGTTTCTCTTTTCCAATAAAGATATGATAAGAATATGTGCCAAAACCTGTTTTACAATACTACAAAAACGTAGAAATATTTTATATAAATAATGTATTATATCTTAAATGTAAAACAAATTAATTTTATATTATGTTGAGAAATCGGTGCTAATCAGGTCATTCCAGATCTGATCTGGGGTGATAACTGATCTTTTAAAATATTTTTTAAAAAGCTTTTGACTATATAGCGATGCATTTGCATTTATTTTTCCTTTCACGATTTAACAAAAGTTATTTTAATAATCTTTTAGGTCTCGAGCCAAGATTAGCGCCGGTGTCTCAATTCTTAGTGTATAATGCTTTATAGTATACATCTTTTTCAAAAATAATGCATGAATAATCTGTGATAGTTGTATATATTTTATGTCAATTAATATTATAGCGATAGTCTCTTGTAATTCTAATATTGAATGGCTATGTACGTTGTATGTGTTACTGTATGTTTTATTTATATGTTTGTACATAGATGAGACTTAAATAAAGATATATACATAATAAATATTTGGACTATGGAAAGATTAGCATAGGTCTCTCATATTTACTTTGTTTATAGTCGTCATTTGTTAAAACTTGTCTTGTTAACAGTATGTTTAATATTATGCAGGTGTATCAATAAAATATAATTGTATAAATGTGATATAAATATGTAATATATTGTTTAACTCATGTTGTGACATGTTGTGACATGTTGTGACATGTTTTTAATATAGTCTCTTATGGTTATTTATAGAATGACATGGTTATTTGTTAAATGTAAAAAAAAATCATTTTATGCATAAGCTGTGTATTAACCATATTGAGACTTAAAATATAAACATTCGTTTGTACTTTTAACTTGCCAGCACATTTCAATTGCCGATATGCTAGATGCATTTCATGGGCGCATTTATTTGTGTGCCCCAGTTTGGTGTAAAGAGAACTGTGGTGAAGACAAATGAAGCATTACATGGCAAAGCTGACATTAGTGTGTTCAACATAAATTATCTGAATTTACTTTATTAACAGCAACCTAACATTATTTTTTTGTTTGTTAACAGCAATAAAGAACGCTATTCTGTTTGATAAGAATGACGACAGCGTGTAAAACAAAATTAAAATTACGAGCTCGAACGTTCCATTTGTTAATATTAGAAACGTCCTCGCTTGGCGTTCAGTATTAAGATGATAGTTCTATGTTTAGTTGGCCCGGTGTCAGTATAATGTGATTGGGTGGGGTATCATACCATGTGTCTGCGGCATGGTACTCCAGTGTCAGTATAATGTGATTGGGTGGGGTATCATACCATGTGTCTCCGGCATGAAACTCCAGTGTCAGTATAATGTGATTGGGTGGGGTATCATACCATGTGTCTGCGGCATGGTACTCCAGTGTCAGTATAATGTGATTGGGTGGGGTATCATACCATGTGTATGCGGCATTGTACCCCAGTGTCAGTATAATGTGATTGGGTTGGGTATCTTACCATGTGTCTGCGGCATGGTACTCCAGTGTCAGTATAATGTGACTGGGTGGGGTATCATACCATGTGTCTGCGGCATGGTACTCCAGTGTCAGTATAATGTGATTGGGTGGGGTAGCATACCATGTGTCTGCGGCATGGTACTCCAGTGTCAGTATAATGTGATTGGGTGGGGTATCATACCATGTATCTGCGGCATGGTACTCCAGTGTCAGTATAATGTTGTGATTGGGTGGGGTATCATACCATGTGTCTGCGGCTTGATACTCCAGTGACAGTATAATGTGATGGGTGGGGTATCGTACCATGTGTCTGCGGCATTGTACTCCAGTGTCAGGATAATGTGATTGGGTGGGGTATCATACCATGTGTCTGCGGCATGGTACTAAAATGTCAGTATAATGTTGTGATTGGGTGGGGTATCATACCATTCTGTCTGCGGCATGGTACTCCAGTGTCAGTATAATGTGATCGGGTGGGGTATCAACCATGTGTCTGCGGCATGGTACTCCAGTGTCAGTATAATGTGATTGGGTGAGGAATCATACCATGTGTCTGCGGCATTGTACTCCAGTGTCAGTATAATGTGATTGGGTGGGGTATCATACCATGTGTCTGCGGCTTAATACTCCAGTGTCAGTATTATGTGATTGGGTGGGGTATCATGCCATGTGTCTGCGGCATGAAACTCCGGTGTTGCAGCGTGTGTTACATATAAATGGTGTAAATGGAACTGATTGACTGAACCGAAGCGATGATCGTTATCCCATGTTCAAAACGGTTTGCAAGAAAGGGCTAATCAAACTTATTTAAAAAAAAGGTTTGAAAGTTGTTTGGTCACTGTAACGCGTAATAAAACCGCTGGTGTTTCTTTGGTTAAGTTTGTATTCTATTTTGTAAGTACGAATGTTTTATTTCTTTACAGTTTTTTAATGTATTTTTGAATGCTTTGAAATCGCCCTAGCGTTACACTATATTACAAAGATAAGAAAAGATGACAAGTTAAAGATTGCTTAAATGACAATAAGTAGCAATGAATCAGTCACAGCCAACAAAGATCAAGATTTTTATTTGTTTCTTATATCATCATTAAATTATATTGGAACAAGGTTTACTATTTGGTGTGTTTTGAGTTCAGCTGATGAAGAAACCAGAAATAAATGTAGTTTATTATTGATAATATATACCGATATGATTTCACAGTCATTTTTCACTTGCGAGACTATTTTTAAGTTATCCCAAGCATTCATACTATAATCAATAATTAATAATGATATTATTGCACAGTGATGTATCACTTCCGGGACTTTTTTTGTTGTTGTCCCAGGCAGCTATATTACAATTAATAATTAATAATGATATTATTGCACAGAAGTGTTTCACTTCCGGGACTATTTTGTTGTAATCCCAAGCATTCATATTATAATTAATTATAAAAAATGATATTACTGCACAGTAATTTTACACTTCCGAGACTATTTCTTTTTGTTATCCCAGACATTCATATATTACCTTTTGCCTATATGCCTTTTGCCTGTATGTCAAATTTGATATGCCAGTTGTCTCACCGCTAATTAATTGGAAATAAGAGAACGATATTTTCCAGACGTATTTCATTAATAAAAAAGGTAATTCTATGTCTACTATTTCATATGATTCTCATATCGCCATTACAATTATTAGTTTAAAACTAAAATGAATCACGTGACAATAGGCGGAAATAAAGATGATTGAGGTCGGTATGTCGGTGAAATTTATTAAATTTGAATTCGATAGCTATTTAAAAACAGATAGTTCCACCTACTTTCTCAAAATAATTAAATCCAAACAAACTTTATATGATATGTATATAATATCTCGATTATAATTAGAAGAATGTTTGAAGAAGGAAAATATAAACGTCCAGCACGAGAATAAGCATTCAAGGAACACAGTCACCGCAATATCATAACAAATAATCAGCAAATGGTGTTTAACAATAGATCAAGAACTCAAAGAAGCCAGTCACCACAACAGCATCAACACAGACATGTAAGAATATATATGTCGGACACGAAACAGTCACCACAACATCATCGGAACAAAAAATGTAAGAATGTATACGTCCGACACGAACAGTCACCACAACAGCATCGAAACAAAAATGTAGGAATGTATACGTCTGACACGAAACAGTCACCACAACAGCATCAAAATAAAAATGTAACAATGTATACGTCCAACACGAGACAGCCACCATAACAGCAACGAAACAAAATTTTAAGAATGTATACATCCACCACGATATAGTAACCATAGCAGCATCTAAACAAAAATGTAACAATGTATAGGTCCAACACTAGATAGCTACCACAAACGCATCAAAATAAAAATGTTACAATGTATACGTCCAACACTAGACAGCCACCACAAACGCATCAAAACAAAAATGTAACAATGTATACGTCCAACACGAGACAGTCACCACAACAGCAGAAAAAAACAAAAATGTAACAATGTAACAATGTATACGTCCAACACGAGACAGTCACCACAACAGCATCAAAACAAAAATTAAACAATGTATACGTTCAACATGAGACAGTCACCATCACAGCATCAAAACAAAAATATAACAATGTTTACACCCAACACGAGACATTCACCACAACAGCATCGAAACAATAGTATAACAATGTTAACATCCAAAACGATACAATCGCCACAACAGCATCAAAACAAAAATAAAACAATGTATACATCCACAACGAGACAGTCACCACAACAGCATCAAAACAAAAATGTAACAAAGTATACGTCCAACACGAGACAGCCACCACAGCAGCAACAAAACAAAAATGTAACAAAGTATACATCCAAAACGAGACAATCGCCACAACAGTATCAAAACAAAAATAAAACAATGTATACGTCCAACACAAGACAGTCACAACAACCGCATCTAAACAAACATGTAACAATGTATACGTCCACAACGAGACAGTCATCACAACAGCATCAAAACAAAAATGTAACAAAGTGTCAGTATAATGTGATTGGGTGGGGTATCATACCATGTGTCTGAGGCATAATACTCCAGTATCAGTATAATGTGATTTGGTGGGGTATCATACCATGTGTCTGCGGCATGATACTCCAGTATCAGTATAATGTGATTGGGTGGGGTATCATACCATGTGTATGCGGCATAATACTCCAGTATCAGTAAAATGTGATTGGGTGGGGTATCATACCATGTGTCTGCGGCATAATACTCCAGTATCAGTATAATGTGATTTGGTGGGGTATCATACCATGTGTCTGCGGCATGATACTCCAGTATCAGTATAATGTGATTGGGTGGGGTTTCATACCATGTGTCTGCGGCTTGATACTCCAGTGTCAGTATTATGTGATTGGGTGGGGTATCATACCATGTGTCTCCGGCATGAAACTCCGGTGTTGCAGCGTGTGTTACATATAAATGGTGTAAATGGAACTGATTGACTGAACCGAAGCGATGATCGTTATCCCATGTTCAAAACGGTTTGCAAGAAAGGGCTAATCAAACTTATTTAAAAAAGGTTTGAAAGTTGTTTGGTCACTGTAACGCGTAATAAAACCGCTGGTGTTTCTTTGGTTAAGTTTGTATTCTATTTTGTAAGTACGAATGTTTTATTTCTTTACAGTTTTTTAATGTATTTTTGAATGCTTTGAAATCGCCCTAGCGTTACACTATATTACAAAGATAAGGAAAGATGACAAGTTAAAGATTGCTTAAATGACAATAAGTAGCAATGAATCAGTCACAGCCGACAAAGATCAAGATTTTTATTTGTTTCTTATATCATCATTAAATTATATTGGAACAAGGTTTACTATTTGGTGTGTTTTGGATTCAGCTGATGAAGAAACCAGATATAAATGTAGTTTATTATTGATAATATATATCAATATTATTTCACAGTCATTTTTCACTTGCGAGACTATTTTTAAGTTATCCCAAGCATTCATACTGTAATTACTAATTAATAATGATATTATTGCAGTGATGTTTCACTTCCGGGACTATTTTTTTGTTGTCCCAGGCAGTCATATTATAATTAATAATAAATAATGATATTATTGCACAGAAGTGTTTCCCTTTCGGGATTATTTTTTGTAATCCCAAGCATTCATTTTATAATTAATTATTAAGAATGATATTACTGCACAGTAATTTTTCACTTCCGAGACTATTTTTTTTTGTTGTCCCAGACATTCATATATTACCTTTCGCCTGTATGCCTTTTGCCTGTAATGTCAAATTTGATATGCCAATTGTCTCACCGCTAATTAATTGGAAATAAGAGAACGATATTTTCTAGACGTATTTCGTAAATACAAAAGGTCATTTTATGTTCACTATTTCATATGATTCTCATGTCGCCATTACAATTATTAGTTTAAAACTAAAATGAATCACGTGACAATAGGCGGAAATAAAGATGATTGAGGTCGGTATGTCGGTGAAATTTATCAAATTTGAATTCGAAAGCTATTTAAAAACTAATAGTACCTACTTTCTCAAAATAATTAAATCTAAACAAACTTTATATGATATGTATATAATATCTCGATTATAATTAAAAGAATGTTTGAAGAAAGAAAATATAAACGTCCAGCACGAGAAAAAGCATTCAAGGAACACAGTCACCGCAATATCATCAGCAAATGGTGTTTAACAATATATCAAGAACTCAAAGAAGCCAGTCACCACAACAGCATCAACACAGACATGTAAGAAAGAATATATACGTCCGACACGAAACAGTCACCACAACATCATCGGAACAAAAATGTAAGAATGTATACGCCCGACACAAAACAGTCACCACAACAGCATCGAAACAAAAATGTAAGAATTTATACGTCCGACATGAAACAGTCACCACAACATCATCGAAACAAAAATGTAACAATGTATACGTCCAACACGAGACAGCCACCACAGCAGCATCAAAACAAAAATGTTATAATATATACGTCCAACACGAGACATTCACCACAACACCATCAAAACCAAAATATAACAATGCATACGTCCACCATGAGACAGTCACCACAACATCAACGAAACAAAAATATAAGAATGTATACGTCCACCACGATACAGTCACCACAGCGTCATGAAAACAAAAATGTAACAATGTATACGTCCACCATGAGACAGTCACCACAACATCATCGAAACAAAAATGTAACAATGTATACGTCCAACACGAGACAGCCACCACAGCAACATCAAAACAAAAATGTAATAAATATACGTCCAACACGAGACATTCACCACAACAGCATCAAAACCAAAATATAACAAAGCATACGTCCACCACGATACAGTCACCACATCGTCATGAAAACAAAAATGTAACAATGTATACGTCCAACACTAGACAGCCACCACAACAGCATCAAAACAAAAATGTATACGTCCACCACGATACAGTCACCACAACGTCATCAAAACAAAAATGTTACAATGTACACGTCCAACACTAGACAACAATCACAACATCATCGAAACAAAAATGTAAGAATGTATACGTCCAACACGAGACAGTCACCACAACAGCATCAAAACAAACATGTAACAATGTATACGTCCAACATGAGATGGTCAACACAACAGCATCGAAACAAAAATGTAACAATTTATACGTCCAACACTAGACAGCCACCACTACAGCATCAAAACTAAAATTTAAGAATGTAAACGTCCAACACGAGACAGTAACCAGAACAGCATTAAAACAAAAATGTTACAAAGTATACGTCCAATACGAGATAGTCATCACATAAGCATCAAAACAATAATGTAAGAATGTATATGTCTAACAGGAAACAGTCACCACAACACCATCGAAACATAAATGTAAGAATGTAGACGAACTCCACGAGACAGTCACCACAACATTATCAAAACAAAAATGTTACAATGTATATGCCCAGCACTAGACAGCTACCACAACAGCATCAAAACAAAAATGTAAGAATGTAAACGTCCAACACGAGACAGTAACCTCAACAGCATTAAAACAAACATGTAACAAGGTATACGTCCAACACGAGACAGTCATCACAACAGCGTCAAAACAAAAATGTAAGAATGTATACGTCCGACACGAGACAGTCATCACAACAGCATCAAAACAAAAATTTAACAATGTATACGCCCAACACTAGACAGCTACCACAACAGCATCAAAACAAAAAAGTAAGAATGTAAACGTCCAACGCGAGACAGTAACCTCAACAGCATTAAAACAAACATGTAACAATGTATACGTCCAACACTTGACAGTCACCACAACAGCATCAAAACAAACATGTAACAATGTATACGTCCAACACGAGACAACCACAACAAGAGCATCAAAACAAAAAATGTAAAAATGTATACGTCCAACACAAGTTAACCACAACAACAGCATCAAAACAAAAATGTAACAATGTATATGTCCAACACGAGACAACCACAACAACTGATTCAAAACAAAAATGTAACAATGTATACGTCCAACACAAGACAGCCACCACAACAGCATCGAAACAATAATGTAAGAATGTATACGTCCAACACGATAGAGTCACTACAACATCATCGAAACAAAAATGTAACAATGTATACGTCAAACACGAGACAGTCACCACAACAGCATCAAAACAAAAATGTAACAATGTATACGTCCAACACGAGACAACCACAACAACACCATCAAAACAATTATGTAACAATGTATACGTCAAACACGATTCAATCACCACAACAGCATCAAAACAAAAATGTAACAATGTATACGTCCAACACGAGACAGCCACCACACCAGCATCGAAACAAAAATGTAAGAATGTATACGTCCAACACGATACAGTCACTACAACAGCATCGAAACAAAAATGTAAGAATGTATACGTACAACACGAGACAGCCACCACAACAGTATAAAAACAAAATTGTAACAATGTATACGTCCAACATGAGACAGTCACCACAACAACAACAAAACAAATATGTAAGAATGGATACGTCAGACACGAAACAGTCACCACAACATCATCGAAACAAAAATGTAACAATGTATATGTCCGACACGAGACAGTCACCACAACAGCATCAAAACAAAAATGGAATATTGTTTACGTCCACAACGAGACAGTCACCACAACAGCATCAAAACAAAAATGAAACAATGTATACGTTTAACACGAGACAGCCACCATAACAGCAACGAAACAAAAATGTAAGCATGTATACGTCAAACATAGACAGTCACCACAATAGCATCGAAACAAAAATGTAACAATGTAAACGTTCAAGCAAGGCAGTCACCGCAACAGAATCAACACAAAAATGTAATAATGTATACGTCCAACACCTGACAGCCATCATAACAGCATCGAAATAAAATTGTACGATGTATACGTCCAACAAGAGACAGCCACCATAACAGCATCGAAACAAAAATGCAACAATGTATACATCCAAACGAGACAGTCACCACAACAGCATCAAAACAAAAATGAAACACAACACGAAACACCCACCATAACAACATCAAAACAAAAATGTAAGAATGTATAAGTCCAACACGAAACAGTCTCCACAACAGCATCAAAACAATAATGTAACAATTTATATGATCAACACGAGACAGTCACCACAACAGCATCGAAACAAAAATGTAAGCATGTATACGTCCAACACGTAACGGTCACCACAACAGCATCAAAACAAAAATGTAAGAATGTATACGTCCAACACTTGACAGCCAACAAAGCAACATCAAAACAATAATGTAACAATGTATACGTCCAACACGAGACAGTCACTACAACAGCATCCAAACAAAAAATAAAGAATGTATACATCCACCACGATATAGTAACCACAGCAGCATCTAAACAAAAATGTAACAATGTATAGGTCCAACACTAGATAGCCACCACAACAGCATAAAAATAAAAATGTAACAATGTATACGTCCAATACTAGACAGCCACCACAACAGCATCAAAACAAAAATGTAACAATGTATACGTCCAACACGAGACAGTCAGCACAACAGCAGAAAAAAACAAAAAAGTAACAATGTAACAATGTATAGGTCCAACACGAGACTGTCACCACAACAGCATCAAAACAAAAATTAAATAATGTATACGTTCAACATGAGACAGTCACCATCACAGCATCAAAACAAAAATAAAACAATGTTTACATCTAATACGAGACATTCACCACAACAGCATCGAAACAATAGTATAACAATGTTAACATCCAAAACGATACAATCGCCACAACAGCATCAAAACAAAAATAAAACAATGTATACATCCACAACGAGACAGTCACCACAACAGCATCAAAACAAAATTGTAACAAAGTATACGTCCAACATGAGACAGCCACCACAGCAGCAACAAAACAAAAATGTATGAATGTATACGTCCAACACGACACTGTCACCACAACAGCATCAAAACAATAATATAACAATATTTACATCCAACACGAGACAATCACCACAACAGCATTAAAACAAAAATGTAACAATGTATTCGTCCAACACGAGACAGTCACAACAACAGCATCTAAACAAACATCTAACAACGTATACGTCCAACACAAGACAGTCATCACAACAGCATCAAAACAAAAATGTAACAATGTATACGTCCAACACGAGACAGCCACCACAGCAGCATCAAAACAAAAATGTTATAATATATACGTCCAACACGAGACATTCACCACAACACCATCAAAACCAAAATATAACAATGCATACGTCCACCATGAGACAGTCACCACAACATCAACGAAACAAAAATATAAGAATGTATACGTCCACCACGATACAGTCACCACAGCGTCATGAAAACAAAAATGTAACAATGTATACGTCCACCATGAGACAGTCACCACAACATCAACGAAACAAAAATGTAACAATGTATACGTCCAACACGAGACAGCCACCACAGCAGCATCAAAATAAAAATGTAATAAATATACGTCCAACACGAGACATTCACCACAACAGCATCAAAACCAAAATATAACAATGCATACGTCCACCACGATACAGTCACCACATCGTCATGAAAACAAAAATGTAACAATGTATACGTCCAACACTAGACAGCCACCACAACAGCATCAAAACAAAAATGTATACGTCCACCACGATACAGTCACCACAACGTCATCAAATAAAAAATGTTACAATGTACACGTCCAACACTAGACAACAACCACAACATCATCGAAACAAAAATGTAAGAATGTATACGTCCAACACGAGACAGTCACCACAACAGCATCAAAACAAACATGTAACAATGTATACGTCCAACATGAGATGGTCAACACAACAGCATCGAAACAAAAATGTAACAATGTATACGTCCAACACTAGACAGCCACCACTACAGCATCAAAACTAAAATTTAAGAATGTAAACGTCCAACACGAGACAGTAACCAGAACAGCATTAAAGCAAAAATGTTACAAAGTATACGTCCAATACGAGATAGTCATCACATAAGCATCAAAACAATAATGTAAGAATGTATATGTCCAACAGGAGACAGTCACCACAACACCATCGAAACATAAATGTAAGAATGTAGACGAACTCCACGAGACAGTCACCACAACATTATCAAAACAAAAATGTTACAATGTATACGCCCAGCACTAGACAGCTACCACAACAGCGTCAAAACAAAAATGTAAGAATGTAAACGTCCAACACGAGACAGTAACCTCAACAGCATTAAAACAAACATGTAACAAGGTATACGTCCAACACGAGACAGTCATCACAACAGCGTCAAAACAAAAATGTAAGAATGTATACGTCCGACACGAGACAGTCATCACAACAGCATCAAAACAAAAATGTAACAATGTATACGCCCAACACTAGACAGCTACCACAACAGCATCAAAACAAAAAAGTAAGAATGTAAACGTCCAACGCGAGACAGTAACCTCAACAGCTTTAAAACAAAAATGTAACAATGTATATGTCCAACACGAGACAACCACAACAACAGCATCAAAACAAATATGTAACAATGTATACGTCCAACACGAGACAACCACAACAACTGCTTCAAAACAAAAATGTAACAATGTATACGTCCAACACGAGACAGCCACCACAACAGCATCGAAACAATAATGTAAGAATGTATACGTCCAACACGATACAGTCACTACAACATCATCGAAACAAAAATTGTAACAATGTATACGTCAAACACGAGACAGTCACCACAACAGCATCAAAACAAAAATGTAACAATGTATACGTCCAACACGAGACAACCACAACAACACCATCAAAACAATTATGTAACAATGTATACGTCAAACACGATTCAGTCACCACAACAGCATCAAAACAAAAATGTAACAATGTATACGTCCAACACGAGACAGCCACCACAACAGCATCGAAACAAAAATGTAAGAATGTATACGTCCAACACGATACAGTCACCACAACAGCATCGAAACAAAAATGTAAGAATGTATACGTACAACACGAGACAGCCACCACAACAGTATAAAAACAAAATTGTAACAATGTATACGTCCAACACGAGACAGTCACCACAACAACATCAAAACAAAAATGTAACAGTGTATACGTACAAAACGAGACAGTCATCACAACATCATCAAACCAAAACGTAACAAAGTATACGTCCAACACGAGAAAGCCACCGCAACAGCATCAAAACAAACATGTAACAATGTATACGTTAAACACGAGACAATCACCACAGCAGCATCAAAACAAAAAAGTAACAATGTATACGGCCAACACGAGACAGTCACCACTTCAGCATCAAAACAAAAATGTAATTATGTATACGTCCAACTTGAGACGTAGCAAATAAACCACAACAGCATTAAAAGAAGTAGAAAATATATGTAAACAGTAGACGTACCATTGAAGACGTACCATTTAAAGGCGACAAAAGTTGAGTTGGATTTTACGAAGTAAATTTGAGCTTATATGAACCACTTCCGACTTCGCTCCATTGTGAGAATCAGTACTGAGTGCCGTTTTTGAGAGCCAATCTGTTTTGGTTTGGAACTAACCAGTAACATCTAACGTGAGTTACCAACACTCTATACATTGTACTACCACAATGCTTACAAGTGACAGTCAAATCAAACATCAAACAGAAACAATGATAAGTGTGTCCTACTGGAGATGTAGCATTTCAAAGAACACATCCACTAAACAACGCGCAAACTATGTGTCTCACAGACGATGCTGCATCAAAAGACCAAAGGTTAACTAGTACTCGAGCACATCCATCAACGCAAGTAATTGATAAATTTCCCACTTGAATCATCGGTGAGAGGCGAATGGCAGTGATACGTAATGTCGTGTATCAATCACCATGTACACTGTGGCAGGGTGGGGATTCGAATTCACGACCCCTGGATTGTAAGTCAGATTCGCTACCCACTGAGACCGGCTGTAACTGTGCAGAATGTCAATTTCTAATATGATATGAAGCAACTGTTTATTCCAATGTTTCCTGATAGAATGCCAATGTCTGATCATATAAATTGCAATATCCCGTTTCAGTATAACGTAGATCTATTACAGCCAGTTTTAGCCCATAGGCATTGGTCTGGATAAGACTGGATTATTGTTTTCTCAGTTATTAGCTTCTTGGAATATATAGATGCCAGCAACTTTTTGAATGACACTTTAAGAAATGACTGCACTTTTAACTGTCTATATGAATACATGTTACATATTTAGCCATTTTAGAAGTTATGTAAAAATATCAAATCATTTTAAAGTTTTTGGTATAAATTCACTCTATAATCCTCCGAGATGTCAGTACTTTGTTCCGATCTCGGATATCAAATCTAGATAATCACTAATACTATATGATTTAATTAGTCTTTGAAAGTGATTATTTTGTAATGACTCGTATAGCGTTTTAATGACGTAATAGCGTTCTGTTCTCGTTCATCTTCCATATCATTGAGGTATGTAATAGTTAGTGTTCATTAAGTAAAAACTTAACAATTAAGAAACTCAAAGGGAGCGACTGCAGGACGGGATTTAAGAAATTAAATAAAAATATTTTTCACACAATAATTTGCATGTTGTCCTAAACGAATTAGTTGCCAGTAAACCAATACAACGTTTGCAGTAAACCAATACAACGTTAGCGATAAACCAATACAATGTTAGCGATAAACCAATACAACGTTAGCGATACAACAATTCAACGTCAGCGATGAACCAATACAACGTTTTCGGTAAACCAATACAACGTTTGCGGTAAAGTAATGCAACGTTTGCGGTAAACCAATACAACGTTAGCGATAAACCAATACAACGTTTGCGGTAAACCAATACAACGTTAGCGATAAACCAATACAACGTTTGCGGTAAACCAATACAACGTTTGCGGTAAAGCAATACAACGTTAGCGATAAACCAATACAACGTTTGCAGTAAACCAATACAACGTTTGCGGTAGACCAATACAACGTTAGCGATAAACCAATACAACGTTTGCGATAAACCAATACAACGTTAACGATAAACCAATACAACGTTTGCGGTAAACCAATATAACGTTAACGATAAACCAATGAAACGTTTGCTGCTGTAAACCAACATAACGAATGCGATAAACCAAAACAACGTTTGCGGTAAAACAATAGAACACATATAAGTATATCGTTACTGTGATGTTATTTATAGTTAGTACAGTGTCCATGCGTGATTGTGTGCATTTTCGTTCTTGTGTTGTTAGAATGATAATTCATCTTCAGAGTTTTAATGCGTTCTAGATTTGACAAGCATAAAGAAAACAAACTGCTTCTTTGTTTCATGACCCCAGTGTTTTAACCAGAGATGAAGGATACATTAGGATAACCTTCCTTAAATGAATCATTCAGTTGTACTCATTAACTATTAAGCAAAAATACGACTTAAATTCTTCAATACAAATAGATACAAATATAAAATAACAAATATATAGTTCTATGTCTACGTACTTCCCTCAAACAAAGTAACCAATCATTTATACCATTAATGCTGCCGTTTACTCACGGAAAATAGCGATTAGTTAAAACAAATAAATGTCTTCTTTAGAGTAAATGTCCGGATATTGCCATGGTAACACGATATTAGGTTTGACGTGATAAAATTATCTACGTACTGAATCGAATATCAATGAAACACCGTTCGCATAAAAATGGCTTTAACTACTACATTTCTGAACCCTGACACACTGTTTGAATTACAGCGTATAGGTATAAGTAGCAAAGTTACTGTACAGTAATATATAGCAAACTGATTCGCAAGCGTATGAGGTCAGTATCAAAACAATCAAGAACATAACTGAGAAAGGTAGTGAAAGTACATATGAACAGGAGTTGACCATGTATCGTCTCAATAAAACACGGAATAAACCGTAAACCAGCGTGGATCTATATAGTGTTTCAGATTGATATTTTAAGTTTTCAGCATTGTTATCTTTTAAATGAATAAACCAATAATAGTATGATGCATTAATGAACCGAATATTTAATGAATGCGCGTATATGACTGAACCTATACAGTCATTAATGAATCAGACCGTTAATGAATTCCCGCATATGATTGAACCTATACAGTCATTAATGAACCAAACCTTTAATGAATGCCCGAATATGACTGAACCTATACAATGATTAATGAACAAAACTTTTAATGAACGCCCGCATAATGATGAACCTATATGATTCATTAATGAACAAAACATTTAATAATGCCTGCATATGACTGAACATAAATTATATAGTCATTAATGAACCAAACCTTTAACGAATGCCCATATATGACTAACCCTATACAGTCATTAATGAACCAAACATTTAATAATGCCTGCATATGACTGAACATATATAGTCAATAATGAACCAAACCTTTAATGAATGCCCATATATGACTGACCCTATACAGTCACTAATGAACCAAACTTTTAATGAATGCCTGCATATGACTGAGCCAATATAGTCATTAATGAACCAAACATATACAGTCATTAACGAACAGAACTTTTAGTGAATACCCGCGTAATGATGAACATATAGATTCATTAATGAACAAAGCATTTAATGAATGCCCGAATATGACTGAACCTATACAGTGATTAATGAATAAAACTTTTAATGAACGCCCGCATAATGATGAACCTATATGATTCATTAATGAACAAAACATTTAATAATGCCTGCATATGACTGAACATATATAGTCATTAATGAACCAAACATTTAATGAATGCCCATATATGACTGACCCTATACAGTCATTAATTAGCCAAACATTTAATAATGCCTGCATATGACTGAACATATATAGTCATTAATGAACCAAACCTTTAATGAATGCCCATATATGACTGACCCTATACAGTCATTAATGAACCAAACTTTTAATGAATGCCTGCATATGACTGAGCCTATATAGTCATTAATGAACCAAACATATACAGTCATTAACGAACAGAATTTTTAGTGAATGCCCGCGTATATGATGAACCTATAGATTCATTAATGAACAAAGCATTTAATGAATGCCCGCATATGACTGAACCTATACAGTCATTAATGAACAAAACTTTAAATAAATGGCCCTATATGACTAACCTATACAGTCATAAATGAACCAAACTTTTAATGAATTACCCTATATGACTAACCCATACCGTCGTTAATGAATCACACCTTTAATGAATGCCTGCATATGACTGAACTTATATAGTCATTAATGAACCAAACTTTTAATAAATGCCCGCATATGACTGCATCTATATAGTCATTAATGAACCAAACCTTTAGTAAATGTCCGCATATGACTTAAGGTATACAGTCATTAATGAACTAAACTTTTAATAAATGGCCCTATATAGTCATTAATGAACCAAACCTTTAATGGATGCCCGCATATGACTGAACTTATACATTTATTAATGAACCAATCATACAATGAAAACTAACTGAACCCATACATTTATTTATGAACCAATCCTACAATGAAAATTGTATGGATATTTTACATACATTAACAAATCAACAGTTCAATGAATAGTAACTGAAATTATCAATGAATCAATGCCAGATTGAATACTAGCTGAGACCTCAACCAATATCAAAAATATATTGACAATTAGTAGTGCACTGACTTTACATTTATTTCTATCAATTTTAAAATGTCAGGGGTCGAATATCGGTTGAAACTGGTCTCTTCATACATATACTGAACGGAACAGCTAACCCGCCACCTGACATTTTATACATCTGACGTTTCATTTATTTTCTCAAAACGTAACAAAGCAATTTCCATGAAATTTGGCTTACATAAGAAAGAACATTTAGGCAATGTAAAACACATATTGCTTGTTAATGTCACAGATACATTTTGATAAAGCTACTCAATATTTTGACGAAGATGTTGAAATACAAAAGTTGCGGGTTAGCTGTTCCGTTCAGTATAGTTTGATCGCTGGATCCATCTGTTCCAACCATGACGAGCAATGTGTTTGGATTAGGTTTTATATGGTTTGGATTATAAATTGGTCTACGACTGTATGATATATTTACTCTGAGTCGCGAGATGAATATAGTCTTTCATTGATAAAAGATAACTGAATGTTACAACTCGACTTCTCGACACGTGTTTTGTAGTAATACATCTAGCAGTGTACCTGAGTACCCTGCTGTTATATTTTATATAACCAAATAGTAACGTTAATGTTTGAACAATTGTATTTAAAATGCTTCCCCTCTCAAGATGGCACTCAAAACAATGAAACAGAAATACTGTACTTACGTGATTTATATTTCCCATCTATGTGTATGGTATATAATCTATGCAGGCTCTCTCGTCAAACTGATCTGTTCAAAATTCTTAAATAAAATGTTAACTTTGCACTCACTAGTGGTGTTATTCATATCATTATAACACTGGTGACATTCGGAGTTTTTAATGAAGTAAAAATATGTAATCGGGACTTTCCAGTGTGCACTGAAATACAGAAACATTTTGCCAAGATCAGCATGATAAGCGATTGAAAACCAGTGCATTATCAATTTTGGCAATTAATCGGTGTGTTTGAATTGGATAATATTGAAAGACGCGTATGACCTAAAGTGTTTGTATTGGCTGTATATGAGAAGATAAAAATGTCTGTTTGTACAGCCGGAGAATAAAATTTTAAATCATACCATGTAATCGACCGCTGCTTTCACGAACATTGATAATAATGTCGGTAAGTGATTAATTATGCAGACAATGGTCACTTGTACCCGTAACCTTATTTGGACTCCTCCCTCTCGCGGAAGTCATAGGTAAGCGCGACATTCAAAAACGTGTACTGTTGCATGCTCGTTAAAATTCTCTCACAAAATTCCGTCCGTCAGAATATATGTTGAAGATGATTGGGGTATGTATTAACTTATTAACGCAGTATATAATTTCATTCTGCAGGACTGGTGAAAATGATTGGAGTTTGTACATGTATCAACTAATAAACACAGAATATAATTTCACCCTGCAGCACTGGTGAAGATGATTGGGGTTTGTACATGTATCAACTAATTAACGCAGAGTATGATTTCATCTTGCAGCACTGGTGAAGATGATTTTTTTATAACCATATTGGATTCAGGTAATCGGTCTTTTAAAATATTATACAGAAAAGAAATTAGTTTTATATCAACATAGTATTACACAGCGGTCGTGTCTTTCTCATAACAAGTTAAATCACCGACCTATTAAATCTCTGGTGTATCCGGGTTAGAAACGATTAGTCCACAGGATAGTTATTCTTTAAAATAGACACATGCCAAGAAGATGTATTCGTTCAGATCCTCGCCATGGGGACGTCATTTGGGTTCTTTACCTAGATGTCTTGAAACTTGAAAATACAACAACAAAGGCATTACCAGACAACTAGGTTTTGGAGTGGCGCAACTTTGGCTAGCTGCGTTCAAGGTGACAGAACAAATACTGAACATGAGAACTCACTCATAACAAAATGCATTCGTCCATAAGATCGACAGCAGACAACAATTATGCAATTAAACATCTGAGTTCAAAATTGAATGTGAGGCAAGCGCCGCCATTTTCAATATAATAATTATTACGAAGAGGAAAAACATCAACTTAAATAAGTTGATCCCAAGTATTATGAACGTGTAATTTGACCAACATTTTTTACCCAATTTAGTTTCAGTGTTCATATAAAACACAAATAAAAGCACGAACGTTTGCCTCGGCCTCGAATTTGAAAGTATCAATGTAGTTTTGAGATGAATGTTATTATATTTACATTTATTTTGTAATAAAAAGTCCATTCATTTTTTATTTCCTTGAGCATGAGCTCTTAAACCTAGTTTTATATTTTAAATGACTCCTAAACAACCAACCAACACCATTTAACTTAACACAAGCTTAATATCCCCAGTGGAAGTTATTGGTCATTCCAAAATATTTTTATTGTATATTTGATTAATTACTTGTTCCTTTTGCGAGGCCAAATTTTCAAAACTGACTATACAGTATACGTTCATGCATTCGGTATAACCTTTGAAAAACAATATATACATATGTAGTATATTGTCTCTGAGCGAACGATGAGCTGAGCGTCAAACCTTTCTTTGAAATACATAACTCAACTTTGAAAAATAGATTATATTGATAAATATATTATAATTCAAATTGGCTATTCAATTGTGTTTTTTAAAATTTATACGCCAAATAATGGTTGGATTTTTTTATTGAGATATTTATTCCAAAAATGACAACATTTAAAACATCTTGAAGATTAAACATATTTGGTTTACAGATTTAAACTATTTTTCAAGGTACAGCCAAACCTGTGTAAGCGGCCACCTCTATTAAGCAGCCACTTGTCCTAAGCAGCCACATTTGCTATTTCCCATTTATATGCTTTCAAAGTAAATTAAACTGTATTAAACAACAACCTTTTTTAAAAGGCCACTTTTACCCCTTCCCTTGGTTGGCTGCTTAAGACAGATTTGACTGCACATACAATGTACATTTAGATTATCTTGGAGATATAACATTCTTTAAAATATATTATTCAACGTGGAGATTGGACTCGTTTCGTACAATAAGACAACGTGGGCAGCTGACACACGAAACTTTGTTATTTCATTTCTATTTGACCATTGATTGCGCAGGTTTTTGTACTTTAAGTCTAACAAATGTATTTCCAGAAAATATATCATTTCCTGCATGATTTGAGCCAGTTTTGGGTTCATTTGTAAGAGTATTTAAAAGAAATATGAATAATTGTTAGATTACGTTTACGACGATTGTTACCGTAGGTTTGTTTGTGAAACGCACCCCCGAGTACTAACGAAGTAAAGAGGAAAGTGTATTTTAAAGATTGAGCCAGGAAATCGAACTTTGCTTGGGTGAAACAGCTCTCATACAGTATGCTTCACTACTATTATTTAAACTTTCAAGTCATGGAAAATAATTTCCCTGTATATAGCGATTTACATCTTATAACAAATACTTTCCGACAAAGTTAACGGTGTGCGGGCGGCTTCCGCGAATATGTGTACAAATAAAAATGAGTCTTCAGTATAACGATGTAGCCCAAAACACATGGCCCTACCGACTAAATAAAATATATATGTTAGAACCATTACACGTCCTTTACAGAACATTTGAAATATCCATTCCAGAAATCAAACCTCCGTGTACGGATGTCTTGGGGTAACAGGGTAATGCACGTCTGACTGTTAAAATGCGTTCATACCAAAAATCGAACATGTGTGTATAGGAGTCGATATTTCCAAGTGAATACCTACAGGATTGACTTGTAAACTTATAAAGCTTGCATGTTTGATTTTTAGTAGCCGACCGTGAACTATTGGCAAACGCAACGCTGGAAGATATATTCAATCGCAACAAAGGACGATTTATTAAAACGCAAACCAGTAAGATATATTAAAACGCAGCCCAGGAATATATATTAAAACGCAACCCAGGATCATATAATAAAACGCAACCCAGGATTATTTATTAAAACGCAACCCAGGATTATATATCTAAATGCAACCCAGGATTATATATTAAAACGCAAACCAGTAAGATATATTAAAACACAGCCCAGGAATATATATTAAAACGCAACCCAGGATTATATATCAAAACGCAACCCAGGATTATATATTAAAACGCAACACAGAAAGATATATAAAACATAACGCAAGATGATATATTTAAACCCAGCCCAGGACGATATATTAAAACGAAGCCCAGGAAGAGTATATTAAAACGAAGCTCAGGATTATATATTAAAACGCAACCCAGGATTATATATTAAAACGCAACCCAAGTAGATTAATTAAAATTGAACGCAGGAAGATATATTAAAACGCAACCCAGGATTATATATTAAAACGCAACCCAAGAAGATAAATTAAAAAGGAACGCAGGAAGATATATTAAAACGCAACACAGCAAGATATATTAAAAGGCGACCCAGAAAGATTTATCAAAAATGTAACCCCGGATTATATACTAAAACGCAACCCAGGAAGATATATTAAAACGCAATGCTGGAAGATATATTCAAATGCAACACAGGACGATTTATTAAAACCCAACACATGACGATATATTAAAACGCAGCCCAGGAAGATATATTACAACGCAACCCAGAAATACATATTACAACGTGTCTACCTACGCCAATGTAGGTCTTCCTAACAGTAACAGAAAAACGAAAAGCGAGTCGAAATTATATCACCGTTCGCTTCGCGGTACTGGCCTTTTATAAATATGTTAAAATACACATTTTTTTTTAAATTGCTACTGTTCGTTCAAACAATTTTCGAAGTAGAAAGTTTAGTTTCAATGGATTTTACTATTAAAATCAATGATAATACCCTCCAAGCGAAGAACGTGTATTATTTCTTACTCATGAGATCAGAAGTGTGTTTTTGCCTTGATAGAGGACTGTGTTGCATTTGTTATATAATGTTTATGTTTATCAGTACCAATGTATTATAGAAAGAGGACATTATAAATTACTAACAATATTTTAGTGCATATTTCCATAGGCATTAAGAAGATTTCAAAGAACCTCACTCATCCTTTCTGTGTCCTGTTCCTACTGTTACTGTCAAACACCTACTTAAATAAGTCTCAGATCCAATGATTAACCTTCAAACACATACTGATATATATCACAGATCCATTATCAACCATCAAACACCTACTTTAATATGTCACAGATCCATAATTGACCCTCAAACACCTACTAAAATATGTCACAGATACATTACTAACCATCAAACAAATACTTATATATGTCTCAAATCCATTATTAACCATCAAGAACCTACTTAAATATGTCACAGATCCATTATTAACCATCAAGAACCTACTTAAATATGTCACAGATCGATTATTAACCATCAAACACCTACTTAAATATGTCACAGATCCATTATTAACCATAAACACCTACTTAAATATGTCATAGATCCATTAGTAACCATCAAACACCTACTTAAATATGTCACAGATCCATAATTAACCATAAACACCTACTTAAATATGTCACAGATCCATTTTCTACTGTCATATACCTACTTAAATATGTCACAGATCCAATTATTAACTATCAAACACCTACTTAAATATGTCACAGTTGACAATGGTTCATATATAAACTGTTATGTACTGAAATGGCATTAAACCCCATTTGAAATATCAAAATCGTTCATTGTTGAAATGCATTGTATTATTATTGTATATGTAGAAATATTTTATACATGCATAAGACAACAGTTAACAGCGTATGATGCAAACTAACTGACTGTATTAGTTCTTACATTTACCAGTACCATCAAAATGATGTATCTTTCTAGTAGTTTCTACAGAAAGATTTGGCATGCAGGAAGGAGTTGATCAACGTTGATCGACAACAAAGACAGGATGTGGCTGCCAGCAGATCTGCTGTCACTAGTCCGTGTGGTTAAATAGCCATAAGGGCATAAAGAGGGAAATTGTAAGGTAAGTGTATATAATTGATTAAGTAAGTTACTAAACATATCTCAGTGAATTTTATCCACCTGTTTTCATTCAAATAGTATCACCTTCTTTCTAAATTATCAACACAGATATGAACAGTTCTGTATATAGATTTAAGCTTCAAACCTAAATTTCCTATGGAAAAAATGTCCTTAACAGCCGTACGAAGAAATCTCTCTTAGATGATAAGCATGGCAGCAGGTCAAGTTAAAAACTAGTTTACCATATACTGCATCTTTATTGGTCATGTCCAGCTTGTAACTTCCAAAACGATTTGATTTTCATACAACTTGATAGAAGCGTTCAGCATAATATGACAACATGTATTAATTAGATAGCTACATCAAAGGTCAAGGGTACCCACTGGACTGGTATATTGAGACTGCGCATTTCCACATACTGCATTGTTGGTGGTGTCCATCCTTTAAGTTCCAAAAGTATAGATTGGATTTCAAATAACTTTGCATAACGTTCAGCATAACATGATGACTTTACACAACAAAGGGTGGCTTCCTTAAACTTCACTTACAGGACTTACGTATATATCATATACTGCCCAGAAGGGTTAAACATAACATTACTAAGCCTACTTACCCGTCTGTATTTCTGATGGCTCATTGTGAACCGTTTTTCCATACATAAACAACTCCCAAAATATCCTTGGTAAACAATATAACCAACATTTATATATTGTTATCAACCTGGTAAGCTAAAGGGATTTTGTTTTGCATGACAATACATAGTTCACTTGTTATGTATATTTAATTAGTCTATAACAGATTTTACCACGTGACCATAAATTATACATGTAGAAGTTTATTGGATCCAACTTTTATGTTGTACAGTTCAAAATTCAAGATGGCGACTACAAAAAAGAGGAAATAAATTCAGTAGAAATTTCAACGATAAAAACAAACAGACAAAATGTTCCGCATGACGATGACGTTAAAAATATCCGAATATATGCTATTCGTCCACCGCTTTGAACACGCAGTTTATTTATTTTAAAGGATTTTGATTTTTCTTTATTCTTTTGATAAATTCCTTTCAGATTGATGTATAAAATAAAAAGATCTGTAACAAGGAACCAAGGTCTACACGATCTTTCCCCTCAATATGGACATACTGATTATCACCGTCATTTTTTTGTTTAGAATATGTTTTATTCACTGCATTTTAATTGATTCAGTCATGTATATTTTGTAAGTGTTATTTGAAATTAAAACCTCATTAAAACAGTATTACAAGCATGTAGATTTCACGTAAGTAAATTGAATTTTCATACATTTACAACACAAATATTTATTTAAACAGTTTAATTTTAGCGAGTATGCTAGTATCAATGATGGACATAAGAAATGATGCTGTTGTTGACCATGATATTTATTGTGACTTTTATTGCTGTTGTAAGTAGGTGGTGTTAGCATAGTGTAAATCGTATGTATGTCTGGTATATAGGTGTAAATTATTTAGAAAAGTTATTCTTGCAGAAGAAATTAATTAATTTGCTTCAAGAACTTGAAGAATGAGAAGTTAAAAACTCCAAATCTGAGACTGTTTAGTTCCAGTTGTAGTGGCCTTGTTTCAACATACAGCAGCGGACATTCCCATGTAATTATACGGGTCCTACTAAATATCTATACTGTTACCAATTATAAAGATTATTTTTCTAAAAAATCAGCGAAAATGTCTTTATTTTCATTTACACCAGTCATATTTAAAAATAAACCGATAAGAATGTTTTTTTTTTGTTGTTCTTTTCTAAATTTACATTTCCTTTATCTATTTTGCCATGTTGACGGCTTCTTAAACAGTTTAACTATTTCACTGTACGCCATGTTTTTGATGTCTATATACATTTGCGAGCCATATTCAGACAAAGTATAATCAAACTATATTACTTACCAAAACAAGCAAACATTGATAACAGGATAGACAAAACAGTAACAAAATGGACAGAAAAGTAACAGCATTGATATAAAAATATGGTTTTGACAATTATCATCCTCAAATATGTTTAATATCTCATTACACAGTTGTTCTTTGTTCTATATTAAATAAGGTCTTGGAATTCCACATAGAATTTTTTTAAAGTAATTTCTTTTCGTAACAGAAATGTATACTCACATATAATTGGTAGGTTGAGCAGCTTGTTTTTTTTAAAGAGGGTGCAGTGACACCCTGAGATTCTTAAAAAAAGAAGTTCTCAAATGCTCATAAATACATGCATATGATGAAATTCTATTAACATCACGTTTTAACACTAGTGATGTCATATTGCAGTATATGCTATGCCAACTTTTGCTCTACTCATCGACTGAGCTAACCGTGCCCGGCGCTGTACTTTAGTAACGACATAAGCGGCGTAATTATATTTTTAGATTCTCGTAGTCTTCATCATATTCCAAACGT
The DNA here is from genome assembly GCA_029582155.1 of Panopea generosa. NCBI lineage: Eukaryota > Metazoa > Mollusca > Bivalvia > Adapedonta > Hiatellidae > Panopea > Panopea generosa. Next base: position 13,157,591 of record CM055908.1, read on the forward strand.
CGTTTGTCTTTAGCAAGCGTCGAAGATCATGTTATACTACAGGGTAAAATATCATCCAAAGAGTTTATTTCATATGTGATATTCCGTTAAAAAACCGGAGGATTTTGATAACTCCAAAACCGTTCAAGATAACTTAACGAATTGTCCAGAAGTGCCTTTTGCTGTGAAGGAATTTTCATTTCCAAGTTTATGAACCCAGAACATCTAAGTAAAATACCCCACGTCGGTGGATACTGACGACTACGTCTTCCTGTAATACATTACGAAGTGTGTTTTCTGAGTTGGTGTCTCTCATTTGCAAATACAACACAGATTTAAGACATTTCTACAGCACAGTTTGTCTGTGTCTAAATTGTTATGTTTACAAGTGTTGATTTACAAGCTTTAGTTCACCGCAGTTTAGCACAACTTCATATTTTGTCACTTTGACGTTTTTAGAACCGCATAATTATGTAACAGATCAAATAATTTGTGCAACAAAGTCGTACGAAGATGTAACACGTTCTCGTAGTATGTGTGTGATACATAAATAAAATGGAACTGAGTTAAATGTTTAAAACTGCCGGAAAGACATCGCTCTCGATTATTCTAAAATACTTAAAAACAAGTGTGCAAAGCATTCAATATTTGATAACAATATTTATACATGTATATTAATGTTTATTTATTAAAATAAACAGATCCCTTTGTTAATCATCGCATTCTAAAAAATCTCTTACCGTATTTATGTAAAAAAATCTTTCAGATTGCTGTTTTTTTTTAATTGGACTGTAATCAAAACACCACGGAAAGTAGTCTTTGACGGGAAACAGCTTGCCCCGGATCTGGGAAACATTATTAAAGTATCGTATCAGAAAGGTAACACACAGTAAAATAATTGTGAGATAGATATGTTTAGGATATATATATTGAAAATAAATGAGAATCAAATAAACAAAGTAACAGTAATTATTTATTTAAAGAGTACTATCATTAGTACTGTCATTTATCATGCAAACTAATTTTTACAAATAAACAAATAATAATGACTTTGGCTTACATTTAGTTATAATACTATCCTTTCAGTGATATATCCACAACAATCAATACAGATACAGACACGAGTATGGAGGGAATGTCTTTTGAATCCATGGCTACAGATGAAAAGGATTTGCAGGAGGAAATGAGGTTAAAGACAACTGAATTGAAGTTAAAAACATACGAATATGCAAAAAAACAAACAATTAGACATCGAACATTTTGGTGTAAATAGATTTTCTAATGATTATTACCTGATTATATTTCACACTGGTTTTATTTCATATATGTCAGTTAGTCTTGCTGGACGAAGACGTGCAATGTTTTTGGTTAGCAAATTTTTTATGATTTTGTGTAGGTTGAGGGCTGGCCTGTTACATGCAGAACATAATTTATCAGTACCATTTAATTATTCATTGTCTATTGTTAATCGGAAAATTGCTACACGAATAAATCTATATATTTTATAAGGTTTGATTCCTCTGTGGCTATCAAAACATGAAATACAAAGAATTCAAAACACTTTATCCAGGTACACGTGTTGTAATTGATTGTACTGAGTTTCAAACTTTCTGATTTCAGCTTTTGTCAATGTTAATGATTCCAGAATACCTGTTTGTCATCGTCTAATAGTGGGTTATGATTGTTGCACATACAGTTATGCTTTAGTAATTCAGAAAATGATGTTTCGTCAAACAAATTGATGACACAATTTTATTCAAGTAACTGTTGCTATGACTAAACACTTCCTCTATGTACTAGGCAAAACGTATAGGGAATGCTCCAAATGTTCTCAAGCTATATTTCTGGTATGATCAGCATATCCTTCACAGATGACTTCAGCTCATCAACATGCCATTTCCAGTTGACATCATCTCCACACTGGATCGTAAAAAGCAGATCTTACATCTCTTGGTGTTGATGATGTCAAAATTTTCGACAATTAAATGTTGCAGAACTACAATTTTCCCTTCTATTCTTACTTCTCTTGGCTCATGTCATGACTGGGACAAATATATTTTGGCACATCTTCAAACAGGGCCCTTGATTTTAACATTTTATACTCAGCAAGCTGGTAAAGTAGGCCGCCCACAATGTGTCCACAGGCACCCGTATGGCATATATGTTGCTTTTTCTACGTTTTGAATGCCATCTGAAGAAAATGTTACCTTAAAATATAAAGCAAACTTATTTGTTAGATATTTGTATGTATATAAATGTCAATGTTTGTAAAAAAATGTTGCAAATTCACATTTGATATTGCAAATAAAATGTTTAACATACCAGCATCTTGTTTGGTGTTTCACCCTTTTACTGGGAATGATAGTATTTCCCATAAACGTCCGACTTGCACTTATTCATTTGAACTAAAACCAAAAACAAGAAATTAGAGCAAATACGGTAATATCTACAAATGCCTGTAAAATCCAACAAGCACAATCTAAATAGTTAATTAATTTATGATCCTTTCACCAGCAGGTCAATCCTCAGTTCTCAAGGAAATGATATAGATCTGCAAACAAACATAACTAATTGCTTCTCAGATAAAGTTTTATATACAATAGGATACACTGTGTTTGTCAGCAAAGGGAACAATTCACATTAAGCAAACGAAAATATGTTTGGCCTTAAGATCTGGAAAAGTGCATTGGAAATCACAGACGTGGGATAGATACTACAGATCAAGATGTTGAATAGAAATGTATACAGAGGTTTCTGTTTATATGAAATAAGAGGGTATATAGTATGTAAGTAATAAGTAAAAATTAACTCCCCTATATAGTTTTGACTAAAATAGTTGAATCCTCTTCCTATTGATTTGTTCGAGATGATATTTTGCTTCGTTAATATGATCATCAACAAAAGAGAACGCAATATGTGGAAATAGTGATAAACCTCTAGCACTATTAGAAGCCATGATTGGGGGATGTAAACAAGCAGCTTGCACACCCGACCTCACTCTGGGAAATCTCTTAACATTCATGAGATAATATTAAGAGTGGCCTATGGGACTTGGGTGGTTATAAAGTCAGACCAGGTTCCGGTTGACCAGCCATTTTCCGGCAGCAATCAAAAGGCAAATGCGGTGTGTGTTATAACGACTGTGGCGTTTAATGCACAAATTTGAAATCATTATGCATAGCCATTGGTATAATAAATTAGAAAATATTGAAAAAATTAATAAAAACTATTAAGGTCTTAAAACTCATAGTATATTTTTTGACGAATTCCTGCTGAGTTAATGCAACTCGTTTTCAAATAAACATGTTTTGAATCAACTGTTACAAAGATTATGATATGCTGAACCCATAACAATGAAAGCAATAACAAAATCACGAAGATACAATTGTTTATTTTGCTTGATACAAAGGACATATATTTTCTTTAAATAAAAAACCGGTTTAATCGTTGTGGTATTACCGGTGTGGCGTTGAGCATACTATAAGAATCAGACATTGTGAAAAATACATTTATTTAAACTGGTTTCTTTTTAATGAATATATCCACAAATTAATAAAAAAAATAAAATTACATTCTATTTTTTAATTGAATATGCAAATTGAAATACATAATGTTTCAGAGCTGTGCATTTAAACACTATAATTAATACATGTATTAAACACGCCACATTTGACTTTTCCCTGCAGCCGGAGTTTGACTGTCACCTGGATCCTGGTCGGGTTTTGTAATCACCCAAGTACCCGGTGCACGGTTGTTTTCATCTTTCCAACATTCACTAAAATATTGCATATTACACCAATAAACAAGTATATTTCGTACAAACCCTGACAACGTACACCTTCATTCACACTTAATGCCACCTTCTTTATAATACCTAACCATTGGATGATTATAAAAGCAGCCAACTTGTTTATTTTACGGACGAATGGGGATGAACTACATGTAATGTATCAGATGCTTTAACACAGTAACTGGTGGCATATATACGTCTCGTGTCCCGTTGGTGGGCATCGCGGTATATTTTATCATCGTTATTTCGTTGTTTCGACTTTTCACCATCGTTATTTAGACTTTACTTAATTTAATAAATATGCCATCCAATACGTAAAATGCTGTATTTTAAAGAAAGTCGCCGTCTATATGGAAAACAGCAAGATCACAAGCTGCTTGCGCAAAGGGAATTGGTATAATACGATATTATAAGACCATAATAAATTAATTGCTAGGTCATCATCCAGATGCTTCTTAAAAAGGGGGTGGCAGGAGGGTTGTTTTTTTTTAATTACTATTATTTCTAATTTTTTTAATGAAAATAAAAAGGGTCGGGGCGCCATGAAAATTAGTGGGCGAGTGGGGATGATCATATAGCAATTAATTTATTATGGCCTAACCCAGTATATTTGAATACATTTATCTCTTGGAGTCAATATATCGATGCACTATTATACACCGAAGCACTGCTATATTTTATCGGTCCACCGCTATATTTTAACGATGCACCGCTATATTTTTATTAGTTTCTGCTAATATATCAGAGCTTATATGAACCACTCTCGAGTTCGCTTCCTATGTAGAACCAGTATTGAGTGTTGTTTCATGAGAGGCATCGGGTCGAGCTGGGGATCGAACCCGCAACTTCTGGCGTGAGCAGCCAACACTCTCTTTTTATTGATGCACCGCTATATTTTACCGGCCCACCGCTATAGTTTAACAGTGCACCGCTATATTTTTATTGATTGACCACTATATTTTACCGGCCCACCACTATATTTTTATTGATGCACCGCTATATTTTAATTGATGCACCGGTATGTTTTAACAGCGGAACGATGATTTATTAACGGTGCACCGTTACTTATTTATCGGTCCACTGGTACGTAATAGCGGTGCATAGTTAAATAAGATATATTGGTGCACTGCTATCGCAAAACTGTTATACTAAGGTATTTGGGATAAGCCAATCAAAAGTAGTGTTTTAAAAGTATTACAAAGATCGGAGAAGGCTAACAACAATTCAATATACACAGCTGAACCTTTTGATGGAACCCTTAGCATTTCTTCAATTACTTTTCGAAACAATGTTTGAATTTAATAATTATGGTGCCAAAGTAAAGCGGATATAATTGTTGACAGGTTTAAATAAAAAGCATAAAATATCTCTGCTCAAAACTCTAAAATATCATGGATTAAAAACTTAACTTAACTTAAAAAGTCAGGGTTTATAACGAAGGCAGTGTACTCGTTTTGACAAAGTCTTTTAAATAACGGAATGTTAGATTAGTCAAATAAAAAAAGGTTTTATTGAAACATTTACTGATCGGAAGTTCAAACTCTTACACAACCATATATACATGTTTTACTTACTAAATAAGCATAACTTTATAGAAATAAGCATAAATTTAGAGAGTAAACAGTTGTAAATCGACAAGTTACCGAATGAAATTTGGCCGCACCGGCCATTCACCAAATACTTTTAAAATAACTCAATAGAATACTAAGTCGTTATAGAATAAAACTGTGTATTCTCTTTACTGTACATGAGTAATATTTACCAATTTTATTTAATCCTTCCTTATACGCAATAAAACTTCCTTTAATTTGAAAACAAATAATTGTATTAATAAATATGGTAATCAAATTGTGGGTTCAAACACAAAACACCAGCCTCTGACTTATTAGATCATTAATTAATAACATTTCAATAAATTATGTTATGATTACTGTTTGCCATACCGAACATAACACGTGTTACTTATGGTCATGAAATTGTGAGGTTGTGACTGTATGACCCCTTGTCTCGGTTGAGTATAACAAGGTGCAATTATTCAGTAACTAAGGGGGACAATCCAACTAGTCATATTGAATATGACAACCTGAGTTACCTGGATTCGTCCGTTTTAGACTTGAGTGTGGTAAAAAACAATCAGATGCACAAAATAGACGCTGTAATACATGATGGTTTGTATAATGGACTACAGGATTTACAGGCAAGTGCGAGCCTTACAAGCCCGTCACTGTAATAATCCGCAGGACGGAAATTTAAAGGACAGACGTAAACCTTCCAGCTGTTCACTGGCTGACAAAAACGCACCAGATTGTTATCTTTCAAATCAATTTCTGCAGCTTTCCACTGATTAAAGAGTATGAGATCCATGATCGGAGGGTCGTGGGTTCGATCCCCCGCCACGGTATGCATTTGAATTGTTAATGATTGTTTAGCATCGGTTCCATGATCGGAGTGTCGTGGGTTCGATCCTCCGCCACGGCAAGAATAAAAATATGGTTGATTCAAGTAAAAAAAGTCTAAATAAGGGACAAAATGGCTGCCAAAATATGACAAAAATAACACTTTTTCTGCAAATATAATCATTTTGTTGAATGTTTTGGGCTTAATTTTATTTATAAATGCTTGTTTCAAGAAGTAAAATATATGCTGAGTCCGAAAATCTATTTCTTACCAACGGTTGTTGGGGTGTTTGGTCACAAATCCAAGATGGCCACCAAAATGGCCACCAAATATTGAAATTCATGTTATATTATATAATCTGATAGAAAACACTGCAAAGTATTAAAGTTTAGATTTATTTTGTTGTTGTAAGTTGTATAACATGTTTAAGGGTAAAAAAGAGTAAATATATGATTGAGACATGTACACAAAGTCTAAACAAGGGGCAAAATGACAGCCAAAATATGAAAAAATGACACTTTTTCTGCAAATATACGCATTTGGTGAATGCTTTGGCCGTATATTTATGTATAAATGCTTATATCAATTTAAATGTATACTGAGTCTGAAAATCTATTTCTTATTAACTGTTGTTAGAGTGTTTGGTCACAAATCGAAGATGGCCACCAAATATTGACATGCAGATACATACTGAGGATAAACCATTTAAGTGTCAGATGTGTAATAAATTATTTCCACATTCTAAAATCTAAATAGAGAAATAGACATCAATTTAATCTTGAAATATGTCGAAAAAAAACTGGTGCAAAAAAATAAGAACACATTTCCGGACTCTTCTATAAATTCTACATCTTTAGTTTATTTCAAATTATATGAAGTGGATAAAATCCAGCAGTGTTATTTACTCGTAACATATACTTATTGTACTATGTTTGTCTTCACAATTATAATGTATATACATTTGAAATATGATTTATGTTTGTTCTCAACCCAGCAACAGTGATCTAGGTGTAGAGTGTCCGCCTCACATGAGTAATTAAGGTTGTGTGTTCGATCTCTGGTCAGGTCATACCAAAGACTTGAATATCGGTACTAGAAACTTCTTCACTCAGCATTTAGAGGATAAGTCTAGGTCTGATCGGCCCTTTTTCAGTATAATGTGACTTGGTGGGGGTATCATACTATGTGGCTGCGGCATGATACTCCAGTGCGGCAGTGCCCAGAATATACTGTCTCGAATAGACACAAATGTAATCTTAAGTGTCACACAAAAACGAAACCCCATCCAATTTTAATATAAACTACATGAACACATTCTCGAAAAAGTAACCAGCTCTAAATATCTAAGCAAACTCTACAAGACTATCTAAAATTGGATAAACATATCAACTAAATAACCAATAGAGCTAATCAATCATTAGGATTCTTACGTCGTAACCTTAAAATAAATTCTACTAAAGTAAAAGAGCATGCATACAAGGCAATCGTCCAACCAAAACTAGAATATTCATCCACTGTTTTGGACCCTCGCACCAAAACTCAAATAAAATCAAATTGAAAAAGTACAACAACGTGCCGATAGATTCGTTTCACACCAATATCATAACACAAGCTCTGTAACTAACATGTTAAAAATCTTAAATTGGCCCACTCTTGAAACCCGCAGAACCCGATCACGCTTAATAATGTTCTACAAAATAACCCATCATGTAGAAGCTATCAACCCGCTGCATTTATACAACCTACTAGTCCCCGTTGACTCCAGATCTAGACTTAGCAATATCCACTGTTACAAACATATTCAGACATCCAAAGACACTTACAAATACTCATTACTGATACAATGAAACATCTCCCAACCTCTACACACAAGGCGGTCACAGTGGGTACTTTTAAAGCCCTTATCCCTGTAACTGTCCCCACCCCCATTCTCCACCTGTAGACCATCATCAAATGTACATAGCTGTAAAAGAATACTTTAAAGACATCTCTGAACACCTCAAACTGTATAAACTGGACCCATCATAGTTAACAATTTTCAAACATTTGATGGCACCGGCACAAAATCTTCATGAAGGAGTGTTGTATTTCGAAGAAGAAGAAGAAGAAGAAAAAGAAGAAGAAGTAGAAGAAGAGACATCATCGCGATATGACTGAAAATTTATCGAAATCGACGCACAGCAACTGTTTGTTCTATTATAATTGCTTTAATTCTTTTCATCTTTCAAAATACTTAAGTTTCTAATTTGTAAATGTGTGTCAAAGTTAAAAGAAAATAAGTCACAATTCGTACACTTAACAATTTTATTCATCACTGAAATTTAAGTTAAATATTCAAACAGGCAGAGCTTCGTAAAAACCTTTCAGAAAATATCAAACACAAAAGGTGAACCTATCTTAGCTCGTCACCATAAGACTGCCGTGAACCGATCTCCGTTCTCTTTTATACAGAATCTCGGCCACTTAAATGTCGAAAGTCCACATTTCGCGGATACAAGCACTTTCACTTTGAACCTGCTTATATAAACTAAGATGTTATTTTAGTATCGAAACAATACTACGATTGATAACAGGAATCATTAGTGGCAATAATTAGATGTCTGTGGGGTCAGTTAAATGTCCCCACTTAATAAACATACAACCTCCATTGTTTTAATAAAAATCTCGTGCTTTGTATAAGGTTAACAATGTTCAATCATCAGCCTACATACCCAGTTCCTAAGTGGACTGAACTCAATGTATGGTCAGCAGATTTGATAAGATTTCAAGTCATGTTTGACCTCCTTAATAGTGACAATATCATCATGATATTGACACGTCATGTATTGGTAAATAAATGTTTTGAATCTGTCACCAAGTATTCAAATGTATACATATGTAATATTGAGGCACACATGTTGGACTGTATGACCGCTTGAAATAAAGTCTTTATTATTAATTTTACTTACTTGTGTTTACTTATGTGTTTTTTATCTGATTCAGGTCCGATCCTTCCTATATATCGGACTCGTCATTGGTGACATTTCTCAATGTCCCTGTACTGCCGCTGATTTTGGATTTGTAGTCTTGATTCCATTAAGTCTTGATTCCACCAATGTTTATTAATTCTGTTTTTTAATGTATTCAAGGTTGGCGCATTTACTATATTTTCTGGTAGGTAGTTCCATGTTTGTAATATTCCTATAGTAAAAAAGAGTTTTTTCTTAATATGGTATTCGGTCTTTGAGGGTAGATTTTTAATGAGTTACCCCTGTTGCTTGATCTTGGTGCCAGGTCTTTTAAAAAATTTAAAAAGCTGCATACTTCCTGGTCGTTAATTCCGTGTAATATTTTATATGTCTCAATCATGTCTCATCTCAATCTTCTAAAACTCAAAGTTGCAAGCTTTAACAATTTTAGTCTTTCTGGGTATGATAAATCCTTCATCCCTAGCTGGTAATTGTTTTGTAGCTCTCCGTTGGACGTTTTCTATGAGGTCAATATGTTTCATTTTGAATGGCGCCCATACTAAGCTCACATAGGTGATTTCTGACCAAGGTTTAGTATAGAGGTGTAAATAATTTTTGTCCATGTATTGGAACGACTGGCGTGGCATTGCAAATATTGAGTTTGCTTTGTTCACTTTTTCGCTTTGTTCACTTTTACGCTAATGTGTTTGTCAAAATATACCTCAACGTTGATATGGACGCCAATGTCTTTTTCATTATGTGTGGATTCGAGTGTTGTTGAGTTTAGTGAGTATTTGTGGTTATGTTTGGGTCCAATTTCCCAATATGCATGTGGTTACATTTATCTGGATGGAATCTCAATAACCATTTATCACTCCATTTGCTTCATTTGTTTAGATCCTCTTGTAGATCAAAATCAGAATATTTTTATAAAGTATTATTATTTTATTTATTATTATTATTTCTATTATTATTATTATTATTATTATTATTATTATTATTATTATTATTATTATTATTATCATCATCATCATTATCATTCTGTGTAGTGTAGCAGCAAATTCCATATTAGGCTGAAACTATAGATTAAATGTTGAACCGAAACGCCAGATCTCAAACGAAGAAGAAGCGACCATATGTCCGAACTGTTTAGGGACGAAACGACGATTAAAAGAATAAAGAGTTACTTCCCTTATTAAGAATAACGCCATTTACTCAAAATAATGTTGACCAACAATTTCATTTAATTATCGACGATTCTAAATGATGGTACTTTATTTTTATCCTAAAAACATTGGTCGTCAGTAATCCTTACCAACAGTAAGTATTTTTTACAAAACATATTTTATTGTTATCAATAAATTGTACACGAAACCTCTCATACAGATACACAGGGACAAGGAAAAACATTTTTTTTACATGATGGTGTTACCGGTTTTTGATCACTTAAGAACGGCTGTTGAATGTTTCAACGCAAAACGGATGTTGCTATAAAATGCTTGTATATATCTGTATCTCAACCTCTTTTTATCCACTTCTTAGAACAAACGTTTTCAACTATTTACATAGTTTTATTCTACATTTTACATTTCTACAAGAAGAGTACTCCTCAGGAACCTCTATAATTTTTGATTATATGTTGAAGTGGTGACTTATCGGCCTATTGACCATGGTAGAACCCTGCTTATATGAATGATTTTATTTTAATTGTAATTAGTGCCAGATGTATGAACCTTAATTGAATCTACAGTATGTGATTGAAAAGGAACGAAATGAGAAAAACTGCCAGCCAATTAACAACAAATTAAATAAATTTGTTTAACCAAGGACTTCTTCAAGTTTTAGTTATCTAAATCCGTGATATTAATACCATTAAATTAACTTAACAAAATCCCCACGTTGTAAAATATAACCAGAACTGAGTGAATGGTAGATTGTGTGACATTTCGCATATTAACGGATGTGTATTCAGGGCTGTCATTTTATCACAGCGGGCATTCTGGGTATTGACTTTTGGGCTGCATATTCAGTAGATAGAGTACCTATAAATAAAAAAGGATATATGTATGTCCAAGACTCTGGTTAATGTGGTTGCCCCTGTGCTCCTATATATATACAAATCGACATTCCATTTCTATAATCAGATTTCAACTTAACGTTAACTTCAATATGGTTACTGGCTTTATTTTTTTAAGACTGTGCCTAAGGTTTCATTTCAAAACTCCTAGTACACTTTCTTGGAGACATTGTAGATTGTATTTCATATTATTGTAGCTCAACTCTACATCTAAAATATGGATGATGTTGTACTCATTTTAGTTGCTGACCTTTCATTAAGTAGTTATAGTGGCGCTTCATTGAAGCTGTTGTTAACTGCATGACCGCACTTTTCTTTACATTAAATCTTGTTTCCACATTATACTAGCTGCTTAAGATCCCTCTGAAGAAGGTGATGGTCTTCAGGTGTAGTGACGGGTCTGTGAATGACACAATCATCTGTGAAGAGTCTGTTGAAAGATGCTGTGTTACTAGTAATGTTGTTGATACATATAAGGAATATTGTTGAACCAAGTAGTGAAGTACCGATCATTGAGGCCTACTACATAAATTATAAACCAAAGATATTGCAAATTTTGTCAATAGATACAAACTAAATAGCTTTTTCTGCATCGGACAGCAGATTATGTACATGTATCTTATCAAAACAACACAGGCTCCGGCTCCAAAATATTTATTGGTAAAGTGTAATTTAATCCCTTAATTGGGTTTAACGTCGACAAATTTCAGATTATATATGGCAAATCCATTTTAATGGTGGAAGAAGAGCTCCGAATGAATCTGAGTAGAACTGCCGTCCTTCTGCAAATAACTGGTAATCCTACTTCTCTTGAAGGTTTTTGGAGCAAGCAGGACTTGAACCTACGACTTTAGTGGTGAGTTATAAGTGATCTTGAGAAGGCGCCTTGGACCACTTGGTGACGGAGTACCTGCTCTAGATTAGTTCTGACAAATAGCAATGATTTATAATTTCTGATCAAAATAGATTGATAGTTTCTGTAAATATCTGTGCATTTGGAAGTTTTCAAAATGGGTCATAATAAACATAGCTTATTTGTACGATTCATGACTATACATGTATAAGTATATCCTATTTATATAATGAAAAATTAACTGTTACCATAGTAACTGATTTAACATGCTCAGAGTCGATATAGCACATTAGAACAAGTTGTTGTAGGGCCTATTCCTTAATATTGTGACTGAGATAACCACTTGACTGTGAGATGCATGTTTAATGTCCAAGTACAATGTCATCTTATTTTAACCGGGACAGTCAGTATTGTTTCAGGTAAAGTTTGGATCACTTTTCAGGCCACATATTCAAATTTAAAGTAATGTTATAATTACCTTTTAAAATGATGAAATGAAGTAAAATATAGAGCGAGAGGTAGGATTTTAATTTTCATATCTATGCTGCATATGGAAAGTATTTAATATCTGTATTCTAATTAACTTTGCCCATTTAGTTTGATATTTTAATTTCATTTCAGATTGTTACCAGGAATACCACAAGAATATGATTAAAATTTGTCTTCAAGGCTAACCCAGTATTGTACTTGCTGATATTAGAAAGTAAAGTCAACATGTCTGAATCATCGAATCTAAAACTCTCTAATAAGATGAATACTGGAAATAACTCATTCGAGTGCCAGGTGTGCCATTCAAAATTTACACAGTCTTCAAGTCTAAACATTCACATGCGGAGACATACTGGTGATAAACCATTTCAGTGTGAGATATGTAATACAAGGTTTACGCATTCGTCAACTCTAACCAGTCACAAGCGGATACATACTGGTGATAAACCATTTGAGTGTCAGATGTGCAATGCACGATTTACACAGTCTTCAAGTCGAAAATACCACATGCGATTACATACTGGTGAAAAACCATTTGAGTGTCTGGTGTGTAAAAAGAAGTTTGCAGAGTCTTCAAGTCGAAACATTCACATGCGAAGACATACTGGTGATAAACCATTTGAGTGTCAGTTGTGTAATAAAAGATTTACACATTTGTCAACTCTTAACAGTCACATGCGATTACATACTGGTGATAAACCATTTGAATGTCAGGTGTGCAATTCAAAATTTACCCAGTCTTCAAGTTTAAATTACCACATGCGATTACATACTGGTGATAAACCATTTGAGTGTGAGGTGTGCAATTTAAAATTTACCCAGTCTTCAAGTTTAAATTGCCACATGCGATTGCATACTGGTAATAAACCATTTGAGTGTAAAGTGTGTGATAAGAAGTTTACAGAGCTGTCAAGTCTAAAAATTCACATGCGGAGACATACTGGTGATAAACCATTTGAGTGTCAGGTGTGTAATAAAAGATTTACACAATCATCAACTCTAAAAAGGCACATGCGGGTACATACTGGTTATACACCATACGAGTGTCAGGTGTGTAATAAGAAATTTACACAGTTGTCTCATCTAAACAGTCACATGAGGGTACACATTGGTCATAAGATAATTTAATGTTAGTTGTGTAATATGAAGTTGACACAGTCATCAACTCTAAACAGTCACATGCTGGTACATACGGTTGTTAAACATTTGAGTGCCATGTATGTAGTACCCGATATGTCAAATATTGACAGACACATTGGAATACAAACTGGTGATAAACTGTCTCAATGCCATATTTTCTGCTTTAAAACGTCATGTGTGTACATGCTGGTTATAAGCCATTTGAGTGTCGTGTATGAAATGCAAAGTTTGCAATCCCATTATAAACATTAACATGTGAATGTGTACTGGTGATGAAACATTTAAATGTCACATATGTAATAAGAAAAGAACATATATTTTATTAGGATTAGTACAAAGTACATCATCATAATTTATTGATTCAATTCCTTAGAGTATATAACAAAATATTTAATGAATGTTTTTTTGTTTTTTTTAATTGGATTTAACGCCATTTTCAACACATTTCAGATGATATATGGCATATTCAGTTTTACTGGTAGAGGAAGACCTCAGATTGAGTAGAACCACCATCATTCCGCAAGTAACTGGAAACTTTCTCACAAAGTTTTTGGAGCGAGCGAGTCTCGAACCTACAACCTAAGCAGTGAGAGGTAAGTGTTCTTGAGACGACATCTTGGACCACTCAGCCACGGAGGACCCCTTAATGAATGTTAAGGAAATGAGGATGAACACCATGCTAAAACAGTTAGCACTGTTTTTTTTTCTTATTTCTAATGTCTCTTTTATATTTCTTGAAATATTATATAATATGGTTTCATTATGTGAATAAAGTATCTCTAAAAATTTGAACACAGAAGGTCTGTGATAGTAAAACTTTTTTAAAAAAATACTGTTTTCGTAAATTATTAAAACAGGGACATATACATAAAAAGTGAAACTCATAAGATAATTATATCTACAAAGCCTAAACATCTAAACAGGCACAGTCCGATACATACTAGTGATAAATGTGTTAGAATGTAAGTTATGTAATAAGATGTTTACCTACACAATCATCAAATATTGACAGACACATATACATACATATTGATGATAATCTTTCTGAGTGTCAGACATGTAAAATAAGAATGACATCTCCATTTGCTGTAAAATGTCATATATAGATACATACTTGTGATGTACTATTTCAGTGTCAGATGTGTATTACGACACTTGCACATTTACAAGTTTAATTAGTCACATATGGCTTCATACTGGAAACAATTAGACAAAGTCTTCCATTCAAAACAGACGCAGTTGTCAGTTGTGGAATATGACATATATAGTGTATTCAATCTTAATTATCGCTTGCAGTTACAAATCGCTAGTAAATGTTCATGCTGTAGGTGTGCAATAAAGCATTTACATCTCTTTCTGCTTTGAAATGACACATGCAGGTACATACTGGAGATAAGACATATGAGTGGCAGGCGGTGTAATAAGACATTAATTTTTAGTCTTCACATTTTTGGAAACATTCTATACCAAATTCACTAGGGTATTTTAGTTGATGGATTCATTGAATATTTAGCGTCATTTTTATGCCATCAAGGGCTAACAGACAATCAGTTAACCTAACCACTGTTACCTGGAATACTGAAAGGTTAACCAGTACTCGAGCACACCCCATCAGCGTAAGTAACTGATAACTTTCCCACTTGAATCACCAGTGAGAGATGAAAGATAATGAGACACAATGTCGTATATCAATCATCATGGAGACTATCGGCGGGTGTGGATTCAAACTCGTGACCCCTGGATTGATAGTCAGGTGCGTAACTGACAGTGAGCTTATCGATCCTGGCGAGGGTATTTTAGTGCAAGTTGAATTGCCTGCATAATGTCAAATAGGGGTGCAATTATGTGGATTTATTGTATTCTGATATTGATTTCCATCCATCTGTTGATAAACCTAGAACCTTGATACCTGCAGAACTGCAGAGTTGCAGCAAATTCTATCGTATTACTCAAATTGTCGCTTCCTACGACATGCATGAGCCACAGTGGTTCTATTCTTGCCATCACTCATACGGCTTTCTGGAACCACAGAGGGGTTGGTAATTAACCACAATAATGAACATAACAAAAAATGATAAAATGAACATGACCCCCATTCGGAGTTTTCCTACCCCTCTGCAGAGATTGGCAATGATTCCATTCTTAGCTGGAGCCGCACAGGCTTTGAAAAGATATAAATTGATTTCTAAAACCAGTAAAAATACGTCACATACACTGACCCAAAATGAAAACTTTACATCAACTTCAAAAGTATATAATTTATTGACAAACATATATTCAGATGTTTTTTCCATCGAAGCTTCAGTGCGATATCAATGTATTTGTATAATTTACTGGGAAAATCAGGCATTGCATCTTTTTTTTATAAACAGTGGGGAGGAGTCAAAAAGAAAATTCCAGAAAAATGAAAGTGATCACACATTTGGAAATGATTGAGTGATTTGTTTAAAAGGCATCAGTATCCAGTTTGACCTCCATTTTTAAAAATGCATTGGAGAATACATCAACTCATTGAATATGCGTAACGTTGTATGAGCAAGTTTGGAATATGTTGCCATTCTTACAGAAGTGCATTTTAGAGGTCATTTATGGTATCAATTTGATGATTGGACCTGACCCAGTAATGCCATATGTGTTCTATGGGGTTGAAGTCTGGAGATAAGGAGGGCCAAGGTAAGATGTTAACATTGTTTTGATGGAGCAGCCAAAATGATGCGCAACATTATTTACTATTGACCCGCCCGGAGCATACTAAAAGCCTGGTTTCTATGATTTTCAGAAAGATGTGGAATCACTAGAGACAATTGCTTTTTAAAACAACTTAATTTTTTTTATCTGTGCTAAGCAGCAAATGATAACTTGTTGGTATTTAACCTGTAAGTGAAACATCTGCTTCTGCGCACATGCAAAGTAAGAAAAACGTTTTTCCTGCTTGGATGCATGAATATACTGGCAATTTTGAAAAAAAGTGCTTATTCGTTATCCACAATTAAATCTTGATAACCTTGTGTAACATTTATTTCCACATTTATGATAACAAAAGAACTATTTCAAGAGGTGTAACGTGTAAAGTTTTCATTTTGGGTCAGTGTAAGATTTTATATAAAAAACAGCCCATGTGGTTCTGGCTAAGAACAGAATCACTGCCGATCTCTGCAGAGTGGTAGGAATCCTCCGAATGGGTGTCATGTTCATTTGATAATTTTTTGTTCATTATTGTGGTTAAATTACCAACGCCTGTGTGGTTCCAGGGAGCCATATGAGTGAAGGCAAGAATAGGATCACTGTGGCTCATGCATGTTGTAAGAAGGAACAATTTGAGTAATACAAATACAATATTCTAGGTTCATTCTGCATATTCATTTGTAGTGAACCTGGAATCTTCTTTCCTGTTGGCATTGAATAACCTTTAATGTGTTGGTACCCCATAAAACCCCATTCATTATTTCTTTCATGAACACCATTTCCTTGATGTACATGTATATGACTTCATGACCGATTTCATTTGATAACAACATTTATAATCTCTATATGAAATTATACAAATTTTAATCACTTATGCAAAGTCAAAATGAACAAACTAATAAATGTACTATCGTTGAGATAAGAAAATATTAAAGTTTCTGATAAATACAACTTTAAATGATGTCTCAAGGTTATATAACTTATATGAAATATGATGGTTGGTTGAATATTTAGCATCATTTTTATGCCATCGAGGGCTAACAGACGATCAGTTAACCTAACCACTGTTTCCTGTGATTAACCAGTACTCAAGCACACCCCATCTCCGCAAGTAACTGATAACTTTCCCACTTGAATCAGTGGTGAGAGACGAATGATAATGAGACACAATGTCGTATATCAATCATCACGGAGACTGTTTTCGGGCGATGAAATATGAAAAAGAAAGACAAATTAATTCAATAAACATTTTTGACTATATGCTGAGATATTGGTAAGGATCAGCTTGTATGTTATGTCTGAGCCAATATTTCAGTACATTGTGATATTTAACGTATCACAATCCTGTGTGTGAGATATGAATTTTTACAGCCTGAACAGGTAAACATACACAAACATGTGTAAATATTATTGGAAAAGGCCAAATATGTGTAAATTTTTAGCACTTATGCAAAATTGAAACGAACAAGCTAACAAATGTCTTAATGTTTTCATTTCTAGATAAGAGTAATATGAAATATTCTGTTATACACAACTTCAAATGATATTATGTATGTTAAATATTGTTTACATAGGTAATTTATATCTGTAATTTATATATAACATCTTAACTCAACTCAACATATTCGCTATATACTGGGATATTAGTTATTAGTTGTGTAAACAATACTGGATTTTTTTTTCACATATTCAAGCCGGGCCTGATTAGCTCAGTCGGTTATGCATCTGACTATCAATCCATGGGTGGTGAGTTCGAATCCCCGCTCAGCAACAGTCTCTGTGATGATTGATATACGACATTGTGTCTCATTATCATTCGTCGCCTACTGCTGATTCAAGTGGAAAAGTTATCAGTTACTTGCGGAGATGGGGTGTGCTCGAGTACTGGTTAATCCGAGGAAACAGTGGTTAGGTTAACTGATCGTTTGTTAGCATAAAAATGACACTAAATATTCAATCAATCACATATGCAAGTCAAAATGAACAACAAATAAATGTGTTTTCGTTTCAATATAAAAAAAAAAAGGAAAAATTCAGGAA
The DNA here is from genome assembly GCA_029582155.1 of Panopea generosa. Lineage (NCBI taxonomy): Eukaryota > Metazoa > Mollusca > Bivalvia > Adapedonta > Hiatellidae > Panopea > Panopea generosa. The sequence goes on from CM055908.1 coordinate 13,175,989, forward strand.
TATCCCATACAAATACATCTTAATTTAATTATTTGTATTAACAGTTTATATGTTTGGAATTATGTCAGAAATACTAAATTAGGATTAAAGTGTATGTCACCTCCGCACAAGTATGATATTTATAAAACATTGTTCTGATTGTTAAATGACATTAAAACAACAAAAATTATGATATGATAATTGTGTTAAATTGCGTGCGTGCGTGCATACGTGTGTGTGCGTGTTAGTGTGTATGTGCGTTTTATTTATTTGTATACATTTTCATTATTGCACCATTGTTATATGAATTGTATCATGTTGTATCGTCATGGGTCTTATGACCTACTGGAATTTTTTAATAAACAATTATATATTTATGTGTGTTTAAAACATTGTCATTAACGCAACCACTATGATTTTTGTTTAAAGTTCTATAATAGTTAATAAAACTAGTGTCACATGCCCTGTAAATGGTCTGTGAAAATAACGATATATTTTATAATAGGAAGTGACGTATCCATGAATATCAAGAGTAATGGACTGACGTTTCAGACTAGACATGCAATTGCATGTTATTTTACGTTAAAGTGTGACCTTGACCTTTGTGTATTCTTGACCTTGACATCTGATGTAAAGGTCTGGGTATTTCAACAGGTAACTGAAGGCGACACATCATTACATGTTGATCACTTGTGTCAAGCTACTTTAAAACCCCTCCATATAAGACAAAGTTACAGACCAGACATGAAATATCATACAAACTGATAATGTGACCTTGACCTTTGAGGTTAGGTTCTGGGTCTTAACGCGACACGTCGTTAGGTCATGTTGACAATTGATAAAATGAGACAAGTGTTTTTTTTAAATCAATTCATGTATGATAAAGTTACAGACCGGATTTAAAATCTCAAACAGACTCAAAGTGTTGTCAAACCAACTCAAAGTTGGACATTGACCTTTGAGGTACAGGTCTGGGTCTTACGTGCGACACATCGTCATATCATCTTGCTCAATAAAGCCAAGTTAAAGACAAAATGTGGCCTTGACCTTCGAGGAAAGGTTCTGGGTCTTACAAGTCACACTTCAACATTTCATGTTGATCAAATGAGCCAAGTGCTCTTGAAATTTATCCATAGGTGACAAAGCTATAGACCGGACACGATATCTCAAACAGACTGAAAATGTTGTCAAAGTTAAATTGTGATCTTGACCTTTGATTAGGGAATCTTGGTGTTACGCGCGATATGTCATGTTATGTTGATAATTTGTAATAAGTATCTATAAAATCCATCTATGCATGACAAAGTTACAGGCCGGACACGAAATCTCACACAGACTCAAAAGTGTTATCAAACAAACTCAAACTGTGACCTTGACCTTTGAGGTAAGGGTGTGGGTCTTACATGCGACACGCTGTCATGGCATGCTGATAATTTAAGCCAAGTGTTTTTGAAATTTATGCATAGATGACAAAGTTACAGGCCGGACACGAAATCTCAAACATATTGACAGTGTCTTAAAACAAAGTTAAACTGTGACCTTGGCCTTTGAAGTGGGAGTCTTGGTGTTACGCGCGGCACATCGTCATGTTATGTTGATCATTTGTAGCAAGTGTTTATGTAATTCATCTACCGATATAAATGGCAAAGTTACAGGCCGGACACAAAATCTCACACAGACTCAAAGTGTTGTCAAACAAACTCAACATGTGACCTTGACCTTTGAGGAACAGGTGTAGATCTTACTCGCGACACGTCGCCATGTTATGTTGATCATTTGTACCAAGTATTAACAAACTCCATTTATGTATAACAAAGTTACAGGCCGGACACGAAATACCAGACGGACGGACGAACACTACGATTACTATATGCCACCCCAATAAAACTAGAATTTTGATGGGCTTCATGTCTGTTTCACTAATTATCAAAATAAATAAATAAATTTAAAACCTAAATCCAACCAATATTTTAACTCAAACCAGTCTCTTGACACATTGAAGTCAATATCTTACCAAAATACATTATTCAATATTGTGTAAATGTTGAAATTTGCAATTTTCAATCATTGCCAAATTTAGTGATTTTCATGGAATGTCTTTGTAAATATGCATATATATGCTTCATTTCAGGCATAAAAACCAATATGTGTTTTATCATATTAAAGAAATGTCTCCAATTTGATATTAACAAACAAGAGAGTGAATACATACAATTAACATTTTGGAAAATCACCCAATCTCACTGAAGTTCTATTTAAGATGTGCCCGCCATTGATTTTTTTTCTTAATTCTACAGTAAATAAAAACGTGTTTGTATGCTTGTAACTCATAGAAGCACCATAATGAAAAAAAACCCAACTTTTTATTGTTTTGCAAGCTCCGCACCGCAAAAATATGAAAGCATTTATTTTTCCACGGGAGCTTTTCCTTTATTCATTGGTGGTACTATGCCTACAAGGAACGCTTAAAGTTTTAACATGCATAATGACCTAATTTTTAGCAAATGCTATCAATTTGTAGTAATACTGCCACAATACAGAGTTTAAATATGAAATATGACCTTTTCTCCCTGCAATATGACCTTGACCTTCAAGCTATAAGTCTTATCTGTTACATTATGCCTCAGAGTATTTATAAGCATGCACACTTATATCAAGTTCCATGCGTACAGCTGCAAGCACTGCACACTTATGAACAACTTGAACCAAAACTTTAACACAAAATTCAAGACAACATGACCTTTTCATCTTGCAATATGACCTTGACTTTGAATTTAGGAGCCCAATATGATACAAACTGCTTCAGAGTTCCATGCAAGCTATGAACACTTATGAACAAATTTAACGCATGTGGGAAACTCCCCTTCACAGAATCCTAGTTAAGTTAAAAAGTGAACTTGAAAAGGACAACAATTTAAAAAAAAAAGAAAAGATGGATTATGACCCAAGTGACTTTGGCCTTTAAGGTAACTCACCCTAACCAAATAAAGTTCATCACTTCCTGAAGGCATGTCCTCGTAAGAAAAGATGGTAGGTGCTGTCACTCAATGGTTATAGGCAAAATTGCAATGAATGTAATTTCATTAAACATATCAAAGGACCATACTTTAGTAAGACATTATTGAATCGGAACATCAATACCACAGGCACATGTTCAGACCATGTACCTGCTGTGTTGGAAGTCATTTATATTGGCTTAAAACTGTCGCATACTCATATACGCTCAGACGTATAACTCCGAGTTGAATGTGGTAAATGAAAAAAATGTCAAAATGCAAAAAATGCAATAAAAATGAAGCTGAGGTGGGTATGGGGTAAGGGGCTCGTGCTTTAGGAAATAGAAAAACCGTATACTTTTGGCAATTTGAATGACTTCACAGTCCATGTCGAAGTCGTTAAAAAACTACTCATTAGCAGTTCTATTAAATAAAATCTCGGGGGAGGACTCCAACCATCGCAAGTACGAGGGGGAACACCACACTCACTGGCGTATGCTAAAAAAACATCTTTGAACACCCCTGACTGTGGGGGAGCTGTGTCCGTAAGGTCGTTGGTCCAAAGTGTGATATAAAATTTATTTACAGCAATTATCATTTCAATCGGGTCAAAACTGTGGAAGGAGTGTGATTTAATTGGAATGTCAATGTCATAACCACATGTTCAGTCCATGTACCTGACGTACAACAAGTTTCATTTGAATCGTATTAAAACTGTGGGCGGACTTGTGTCTGCAAGGTTATTAGTCAAAAGCTCGATACAAACATCAAGTTATAATCACGAAGGGCCATAACTCTATGAAAATTATTTTAACCGAAACACCAATACCATAGGCACATTTTCAGACCACATATATACCTGATCTACAGCAAGTTATATTTCAATTGGGTTAACACTGTGGGAGGAGTTGCACCTACAGTGCTGTTGGTTCAAAGTGTTAAGTAAAAACACTGAAAAAGACTCTGTAAAATATAATTTAATTTGAACGTCAATACCACAGGCACATTTTCAGACTATGTACCTGCTGGTGAACAGCAAGTTTCAATTCAGTTGGGTAAAAACTGTGTGGGAAGTTTCATCTCATTATCACCCATTTTTCTTAGAAAAGTGGGATATAACAATACTGGCACACTAGGAAAGGGGACCATTGAATGAACAATAAATGTATAATTATACGTTTAATGACAATTGAACTGACATGAAAATAAGTGAACAGTTTCAAGAAAATACGAGGATAAACCTATACTACAGCGTAAGTTTAAGTCAACACCAGTGGACTGTAACAATGTCCAGCATAATACACTCTCATTACTCGTCGTCAGTGGTTGCACGTGCATCATTTGGAGAAGTCGAAGCTAAGGTTAATTTTCTTTGTGTTGGTCAGTTGATCTTGTTGAAATGCCGACGAAAATCCAGCAGAACCGACGGAATTGGGTTCATCAAACAGTTGTGGTGATTCCCTTCCAGAAATCTATATAAAGTAAAAGGTAAATAAATTAAATTGTTAACATTCAATTTGTCATTATTATCTGTTTCTAGATCTATTTTCGGTTACATAAGAAAGTGTGCACTTTTTTTTAATTTAAATATCTCAAGTTCTGCAACACCTATCTGTCTTAAATTTAGAAAACTACCTGCAACCAATAATTGCTATAGAACTGTCCTCTAATGAAGAAATCTCCTCTGATTTAGAAATGTTCTCTGACACAGAACTGTCCTCTGACACAGAAATGTCCTCTGACACAGAACTGTCCTCTGACACAGAACACAGAACTGTCCTCTATTGAAAGGTATCCCTAACATAAAAAGGCACTATTTGACCACTTGGTCATCATGCGTACAGAGTTTCGTTACCATAAACGGTTTTGGTGTTTGATTCAGAAACCGAAATTTTAATATTTTTGCTAGATGTTTGCAGCAGAAAATAAATTAAAAATGAACCCCACCCCCATAGCAAAAGGCACTGCTACACCACTAGATTGGTAGGTGTACAAAGTTTCATGATGGTATCTCAAACGGTTTTGGAGTCGTGCTCCGGAAATGGGCCATTTGTTTCCATGGTAACAGAAAATACATTGCTAAAGAAAACACCTTATATCAAAAGGCACTACCAGACCACGAAGTTGACATGTGTACAAAATTTCGGGAAGTTACCTTGAACAGTTTTGGAGTTGTGCTCCGAAAACAGCGTGTTAAGTAATTTTAATCACGTGTTTCTCAAGTAACCGAAAAAAATTAACATTGAGCGGCTGTTCTCGAGAGAGGTTTCGGACGCACGGACGGTGCCAGATTTAACATTCCCTGCAATTGTATTTGCGGGCGTTAATAATTTACATTTTATAAAGTACATACATAATAAGCAGTATACATACAATATGTAAATAATACACACATTGAATATGATATATGCAATGTACAGCAGTTATGGTGGAGAGGCACTGACCTGGATCGGTTTGGAACTGAGCATGTTCCACCCGTTCTGATTCGGTGGACTCGTGCTTGGACTTGCGGAAGGAGTGAAATGTCGGGTAGAAACCAAATATTCTCGTAACTCTTTCTTATCCATGACTGAAAAAAACGTAATGACAGAATAAAACAAATAAAAAAAAGAGCATCACAAACAGTTCAGACGCTCGTCTTGCTATCTACTTGTTACAATGTGTAAAAGTAAAACATTTGAAACGTTCACCTGCGGTTAAATTACTGACACATGCATAATAGAAATGTGTTTTTTAGGTGTTTTTTTTTAAATAGAACTGACAAAGAAATCAAACACACCACCATCAAAATGAATTACTGTAAAGATCAGTAATGGTTCACAGCCGCTCAGACTTCAAAAATCTCAATATAAATCCAACCTGTCTTAAGCAGCCAGTCAAAGGAGGGAGCAAAAGTGGCATTTTGAGACAGGTTGTTGCTTAATACTGAAATTGAACTGAAAGCATGTAAAAAGGATATAGCAATTGTGACTGCTTAAGACAAGTGGTTGTTTGATAGATGTGATCACTTGAACAGGCTTGACTGGTCTCAACAATAACAATGCCGGAATATCCGTAAAAATAGAGGAAAGGTGTGCTCAGTGCAGTCATATCCACTGCAGGTGTTTCAAGAGCTGTTTGGGCATGCAGTGACACTCTTAAAAGATGTGAGCAGGCTTCAAATGGGCAGGAAGCACTGAACACATGGGGCCGGTTTCACTAAACATCTCCAGCTGAGATTTTCCACAACTACAAAACCTCAATATCTCTAAATAACTTGAACTTGTTACGCATTATATGATCAGACAGAATTGAAGTCTTAACAAATGTGTATCTCTTGGAAAAATCTAATAATATAAAAACAAGGTGGAATGTAGTTCAAGGTATTCCTTGTAAGTAACATAACTACAGTTAACCCTGTTTAAGCGGTCACCTCTATTAAGTGGTCATTTGTCTTAAACAGCCGCATTTGCTATTTCCTATTTATATGCTTTTACAGCAAATTAACCTGTATTAAACAACCTGTCTTAAAAGGCCATTTTTGCTCATTCCCTTAACTGGCTGCTTAACACAGGTTCGACTGTATAAGAAAGCTAATGATATATGATACATATGAAAATTCAATGTAGTTAAACATAAAACATTCCTGCTATGTAAATCATATTTCATATGAGCAGCCTATGTATTACATAATGACAATGTATAATCATGTTATGTTCTGTATATTTGAGATAATGATTGAATAAAAAATTTAAAACAAAATAAAATGTTTACACATTGGTAAAGGATAATATACAAGAAAGTCATTTTAAAAAATTGAGTTCAAATTAAGTGAAACCGGGGCTGCCATGTAGTGGACGTCCATGTCTAACAATTTGTGACTGTCAACCTGCAGAATTGGTTTCTGACAGACAGCCGAACCGAATTAGCTCAGTCAGTTACTCATCTGACTATCAATACAGGGGTTGTGAGTTCGAATCACGGCCGGCAACAGTAGGTAAAGGATAATATACAAGAAAGTCAATGTAAATAAAGTTAAAGCATTTTAAAAATTTGAGTTCAAATTAAGTGAAACCGGGGCTGCCATGTAGTGGACGTCCATGTCTAACAATTTGTGACTGTCAACCTGCAGAATTGGTTTCTGACAGACAATCGGGTCCGATTAGCTCAGTCGGTTACGCGTCTGACTATCAATCCAGGGGTCGTGAGTTCGAATCCCAACCCGGCATCAGTCTCCGTGATGATTGATATACGACATTGTGTCTCATTATCATTCGTCTCTCAATGCTGATTCAAGTGGGAAAGTTATCAGTTACTGGCGGAGATGGGTTCGAGTACTGGTTGACCTTTTAGGATCCCAGGAAACAGTGGTGAGGTTAACTGATTGTCTGTTATTATAAAATGGCATAAAATGACGCTAAATATTCAATCAATCAATCAATCAATGGTTTCTGACAGCGACTGCTATTACAGCTTATACATATTCCTTATCAGGAACCATATATCAAATGTGATGTTTTAGGACATCTTTATAATATACTCAGTCAAATTGGATTCTTTTTTTGTCCTGTATACATTTTATAAGTAGATTGCTGAGAAATATGTCAAAAGGCTAAACTAAACATAAAACTTTAACCGGACGATGCAAATATTAGTAATATTTTCACGAGTGAAATAATATTTTTGGTGATCACGAGATGAAATATCACACAAATTGTCCATTTATTTTATGCATTTACATAATTTTTGTTTATTTTGACCTTAATTCACTATAAGATGTTATTGGGTTAATAAAAAAACATAACAGTTCTCGAAACTAAACTATGTAAACTTGACTAATCATACACATCGTATGTAACTGAATACAAATGCTATTATAAAGATTAGCCACTATAATATAAGTAGATTGGTAAGAAACAGAGACAAAACTGAGCTAAAACTGAGCTATAAATAAACGTTAACCGGACGACGACAGAGACGACGGCAATGCTAGGTCATAACAATTTATTCTGTTTTTCTCAAAAAGACAAAGTAAAACAATTAATGCAAAAGCTGCCACTTAGAGAAACCCTGTATGTGCTTATGAGGTGATATACGCAGTGTGAAGCAGATTATTGTACGCCATCTTTGTCATTAACGTTCTGTAGAATCTATAGTTCATGTTTGGAGGACGAAGGTTCCCGAAACAGGACACGAGAGCATCATATCATCATCGTCTTCATCATCATCATCATCATCATCATCATCATTGGTTACACTTTCTGAGAACTACTGTTAGTTTAGTTTAAACATATTGTATTTCATTATATTACTTGCTATGGGGTTGGGCCACAAGTTCTGCCAACATTAGAGAATTACTGCTAGTTTAGTTTAAACATATTGTATTTTTTTATATTACTTGCTATGGGATTGGGCCTAAAGTTTTGCCAACATTAGAGAATTACTGTTAGTTTAGTTTAAACATATTGTATTTCATTATTTTACTTGCTATGGGGTTGGGCCACAAGTTCTGCCAACATTAGAGAATTACTGTTAGTTTAGTTTAACATATTGTATTTCATTATATTACTTGCTATGGGATTGGGCCTAAAGTTTTGCCAACATTAGAGAACTACTGTTAGTTTAGTTTAACATATTGTATTTCATTATATTACATGCTATGGGGTTGGGCCACAAGTTCTGCTAACATTAAAGAATTACTGTTAGTTTAGTTTAACATATTGTATTTCATTATATTACATGCTATGGGGTTGGGCCACAAGTTCTGCCAACATCAGAGAACTACTGTTAGTTTAGTTTAAACATATTGTATTTCATTATTTTACTTGCTATGGGGTTGGGCCACAAGTTCTGCCAACATTAGAGAACTACTGTTAGTTTAGTTTAAACATATTTTATTTCATTATTTTACATGATATGGGGTTGGGCCACAAGTTCTGCCAACATTAGAGAACTACTGTTAGTTTAGTTTAAACATATTGTATTTCATTATTTTACATGATATGGGGTTGGGCCACAAGTTCTGCCAACATTAGAGAATTACTGTTAGTTTAGTTTAAACATATTGTATTTCATTATATTACATGCTATGGGGTTGGGCCACAAGTTCTGCCAACATTAGAGAACTACTGTTAGTTTAGTGTAAACATAGTGTATTTCATTATATTACATGCTATGGTGTTGGGTCACAAGTTCTGCCAACATTAGAGAATTACTGTTAGTTTAGTTTAAACATATTGTATTTCATTATATTACATGATATGGTGTTGGGCCGCAAGGTCTGCCAACATTAGAGAACTACTGTTAGTTTAGTTTAAACATATTGTATTTCATTATATGACATGCTATGGTGTTGGGTCGCAAGTTCTGCCAACATTAGAGAACTACTGTTAGTTTAGTTTAAACATATTGTATTTCATTATATTACATGATATGGTGTTGAGCCGCAAGTTCTGCCAACATTAGAGAACTACTGTTAGTTTAGTTTAAACATATTTTATTTCATTATTTTACATGATATGGGGTTGTGCCGCAAGTTCTGCCAACATTAGAGAATTACTGTTGATGTATAGATATATGTATGCTCGAACTCCTTGAGGATAATATAGCATTTTTGAAACACCATAAGTATTCAATTTAGCAAGACTTAGTTAACTCAGTCTTTAGCGAGTCTGACTATCAATCCAGGGAATCAATGTCTGGCGAGAGTATTCATGACGATTGATATACGACAGCGTCTCATTGCCATTGGTTTCTCATCGCTGATTCAAGCTGAGAGTTGTCAGTGTCTTGTGGAGAATGATGTGCTCTGGTACTGTTTATCTTTCAGGATCCCAAGAAAGCGTGGCAAGATTAACTGATCGTCTGTCAGCCCCCGATGTAAACATACAGTGTACTATTTATCCACCACTGTATTGGTTGTCACTGGTTTTGAATTACTTGTCTTGCTGGACAACACTGTGTTTACTTCCTTCTTAAACTGCTGGTATATTTCTTTCAATAACTGATCCTTAAAAAAATCGTTCTGAACGTGCGCAGTTTTCTCGCCAATTAGTAACGCAGATAAAACAAAAACAAAATGATCGTACCAGACGAAAGAATCGAACGGACACCCTCAAAACTTTAAGCCGAATGCCCTATATACACAGATTAAGATGCCGGTTTAGTAATGCTTGGTTCGTTAACAGTAATATCACACTATCGACGTTCGGACATCGAACATTGATTAGGTTTAATCGCTGAACAAGTTTTTTTATTTAAAATACTTGAACGGAATTCACTTTTCTCTCTATCTTGTTGAACAGAACGAATTTTGAAAGTAGCTACCGGTATATGGTCGGTCAGTAAACGTCCATCTGTTAAACTTGTCTATATATTTGTACAGTGAAACCTGTCTTAAGCCACCAGTCAAGGAAATTAGCAATAGTGGTCTTTTAACACAGGTTGTTGCTTATACAGGTTAATTTGCTCTTTAAGCATATAAATGGGAATTAGAAAATGTGGCTGCTTAAGACAAGTGGTTGTTTAATAGAGGTGACCGCTTACACAGGTTTGATTGTATCTATAGCTATAACCCACCCTAGATTTTTTTGTTTTCAATTGACATACACTTACATATATTACACACTCATATGACAAAAATCTATATATTTAGTTTTTGTGGAGGGAATGGAGTTGGGAAAGTGTAATCCAAACACCGATACTGACGCCTGTGAATACGAGTACATCATCTTGTCACATTATACTTTCACTGGCGGTATGACATCTAATACCAATTTAAAATTGTGGTATGGACGACCGTATCCGCAAGTTTATGGAAGAATTATTTTTTCACAACAAACAACGCCATTTGAACATGAGCCAACTCGGTGTGACACCTACATGCTGCAGTCATTTTGAGATGTAACATTGATGTCCAACTGATATAGTTTAATACCTGATATATTTGCCAGCCAGTGTTTCCAGGTACGGACGGACGTATGGTTAGGTATAAACCTATATCTCTAATAAATGACAAAACTTACCTTCAAGTTCTTTGCCAACAAATGGAACACTAAACACACAGTTTATAAACGGCCAGATGACAATGCGACAGAAAGGTATGCCGACTTATGAAACAATATTGTGTTGACTAAATAAATGCACGAGCTAGCACGTGAATATGTTCAGCTACAACCACTTGCCACGACTGTGCAATGTTATTTATACTCGGTGTCAACGTTCTATTTAAAGTGCTAAATCAGTCTAGGGATACTCTGCTGTTTTTTTTAAAAAAGGTAAAAAACAGGAATATTTTTTCTTTCTTTACGTTTGTTGTGAGTGGGGATGATTTTGCCCCTGTTCCTTAACTGCAGTATTCTGCCTGGAGGGGGGGGGGGGGGGGGGGTGGGGGGTGGGGGGGATTATGTTTATGTTCTATGTTGTACGGTAAACGAACCTGTCCTTAGGGACCACACAATATTTATCAGGGGGTGGGATCGGTGCAGTATGGCATGGGATGGTTACTTTTATGCATTTCAGACATGGGACATTTTGTTTTTTTTTAACATTTTAAGCTATGGGACAAATACTTTTTTTAACCAATATCTACCATGTGACAAACATTTATTTTACCAATATCAGCAGCGGGATCTACGCTTCTTTCATACATTTTTAACTATGGGACGATCTCTTTTTTTCAATTATAACCAATGGGATATGTCTGTTTTTACATTTTGTTCTTGTAAAACGAATTTTAAGGAGTAAGTGCAGGTAGTGATTTAGCTACTTCCAGTTTCATGAAAGAGTGATTCTGTTTTAACGTCGTTTTCAGCACCATTTGGGCTATATCGCGACGCAGGCCCAAGCTGGTCCGGAAAGGCAGATATGAGACGGAGAATTAGTAATAAAAGTGTATAATTAGACACAATTGAGGAAAGTTAGACAAGACAAAAGACAAGAGAAAACAAAAGGAGAGAAAGCTATATATAACAAAACACATAAAACAAGACATTGAAGACGGTCATTGTGTTATCCAAATACATATACAATAGAATACTGCAAAATATTAAACCATTTTATGCCACAGAAGTTTATACCAGACTATATTTGAGTGGAAGAAGTATCAGACCACCTCAACCAGCCGCTCATCAGATGAAAATGACTCTTGACTGATTTCACACCTGGATGCGCAGTTAACACTTGACAACACAAAATTCATATTCAAAGTTTATTCCTATGGAAAAATACAACAGGTTATTTTAAAGAGTGTAGCAGTTTATAAATAGCACAACACTGTGCATTCTATTGGACACCTGGTACAATCAAAATGGACAGTATAGCCACCCAATTTTGTTTTGCGGGCATTGGTGTTCTGAGTGTCAGTTTTCTATTTGGCCACACAACCTGTTCAGTCAGCTATTCGCACAGATGGGAATCTTTTGTGACTGAGGACACTTCCCATGCCAAAAAAAAAAAAATTACGAGAAAAATAGGTCGTAAAAGTAGAGTAAGAATTGTTCATAGCATTTTATATATTATTCCAAATGAAACCAATTTGATTGAAAATTTCAGAAAATGGTAATTTTTTTGAAAATACAACCGTAAATTCATGTGGATGACTATGAAAAATGCTATGCATATTTGTTACTTTACGTTCACGACTGATTTTTATCGTAAGTTTTTTTTTGTGTGAAATGCAACCTAGAGGGCTGTATTAAAAAATGAACAGTTTTGTTTTAATCTCAATCTGTCTGAACATGGCATCACAACAGTTCAACACTGGCGTCTTCTGGCAATTCTTATTGCTTTTAATAGTTTTGTTTAGCATCTTACAGGGGGTCTTCACCTATTTGTATCTTCCATTTAGCTCCAACATTTATGCTGTTAGTGTCTAGTACTAGAAATAAAGAAACTGTAACACTGTTATTATCCCTTGTTGCTTGGAAAGGAGTCCATGAGTCAGCACGTGATGGTCTTGTCAGCCAGTTTACACTATTCTGTTGTATAGATGTTTCCAATTCCGCTGTGCATTTGTACATGTTGTAAGGTAGCCATGAAAGATGCCATAAGGTCCTATTGATTGTCATGATGAAGAAGCATGTAAATGAACATAGTAAATAAACCTTTAAACCATTTATGTTTTTGCTTACATTTACATCTAATGCATGAAACACCATGGGACACCATGTTTTTTCTTCATTGTATGCCGTGTGACAGCATGTTTTTTCTTCATTGTATGCCATGGGACAACTTGTTTTTTTCCATTTCTTGCCATGGGATGCAATGTTTTTTCTTTGTTATTTGCAATGAGACATCATGTTTTTCCTTTTTTGTTGCTTGCAGTGGAACATCAAATTAAGTGTCTTCATTGTTTGCAGTGGAACCTCATGTTTTTTTCTTATTTTACAAACATGGGACAAGTACGTTTTGATTTATGCCCCCACCACCCCCGATAATATTGTGTGATCGCTTATTTGGCCATAACCTAGATACAAGTGCGTTTTTTCTATAGCTAAATATATAAAATTGACAATTTCTCCAACACAGCTTTCATATTTTCATCACGTTGTTTATTGTAACGTGCAGTGGCCTTGAACGTATTTTATAACGAGGTACAAGCGGATTGTGTACTATTTCCAAAAGGCAAACTGTACTCTTCAAATTTACCACCAACGGGTCCTGTAGTTGTAGCCAGCCCCATCAGCTCAGTCAACAGAGCACGAAACTTTTATTTTCGGGGCTGCGGGTTCGATTCCCGAAAATGACCAACTAAAATTATTGATGTTACAATCGCTCGGACTAACACGCTTCTGACGGCATTGCCCATATGGGAAACCGATGACGATGTAAAATAAGCGTATATACAACAACAACTGTAGTTGCTATCATTTAAAACTTATGCCTAATAATCAAAATATTATACCACGAAAGCCAAGAATACTGTAGATTGCAGCAGGTACCCAAACTAGGTAGGCAGGACTTTTAATGTATATGGTGAGGTCCATACTCACGAGTGTCGTCTGGCATTCAATGTCTGTTACATGTTGTGCACATCATAAACTGTCAATTAGCGCGTGGCCCAGTGGTAGAGCACGGAACCCGCGATCGGAGGGTCGTGGGTTCAATCCTCCGCCATGGCTGTGTCGTGTCTTTGTGCATGACACTTTTCCGCATATGCTTTGTACTTATTCTAGCCAGGAAGACTTCAAGCGTGATTTGTCTAAGTTGCAAGAACTTGTTTCACAATCGAAGTAATGAATAAATAATTTAAATTAATTACATAGATCGGTAGGCTAATTATCAATTCAATATACACGGCTAAAATAATATTTTGATAAAGAAGTGTATGATCAAGGTTTGCAGGAACGTAATAAATGTTATACCATCTGGGTATTAAATGTTAGGAATAAAATAAGTTATTACGGATATGCCGATGTATTTGAAGAAGATTATCATGTAAACCCAAAAACATTTCCATACATTTTCAAACAAAGATTAATTATTGTTTCAAACAATATTGGCATAGCTCAATAAAAAAATTCTTGAAAATCAAATATCTTAAAACTGATTTTGCATACGAACACTATCTTGATTAATTATCTGATGGTTGGAGAGTTTCTTTTTCGAGATGTTCGCATTATCCAAAGATATCAGAGGGTCGTTCCGCAAAAAACAGCATACCGAAAAATTAGAAATACGATGAATCTTGTAATTCTACTTACGTAGAAGATAAACAACATTTTTATGTATATGTCCATGTTTGAGTTGATATTATCGAGTACCTTCTATGTTTTAATTTATTTAATTAATAAAATCCACAAAGAATCTATTCCTTCTGTTATAAAGCTTCATTTCCTTGTGTAGAAATGCGTTTTCTTGCATTGAATAAACCTGCGGGGATTACGATTTTTTTAATGTTATAAACGGAAATAAATATGTACATTGGCCTACATCGTTCCAGAGGAACAATAAGTTTACCATTGGTTTTAACTAGCACGTGCGATTTAGACAAAATAAACAGCGTAATCAACAACTTCATTTTCCCCTAACAGTAGTCATACTCATTTCAATACAAATGAACCACAGATTATTCTTGCAATACATATAAAAATAATATAAATTGTGTTTTCATATTCCGACATATCTGCACTTAAACATATTGGAAGCTGTTGTTTTCTTTCAGTATATATCTAGTAGAAGGGTCCTCCACCAATAAAACTGGATAAGCCATATATAACCTGAAATGTGTTGTAAATGGCATTCATAGTTTCTATTTGTTAAGTGTATTCACTAGAAGATAACAGGACTGACTGTTCCAGCTTTGTTCTTTGAATAAAGCTATGTCTAAATACGTTTGTATAATCAGGCTTTTACCAGTTTTATTTCTAATCACTAATATTCATTTTAAGTTTTAATTATTGTGTTTGTCTTTTCAAAATCCTCCTTATGTGCATTCAGACCAACAGGTTTAATTGTGTTGTTTATATGTCTTTGTTTTTATCTGAAAAATAGCTACATGTTTACTAACTAGTAGTTATTTGTTAAATGTAAACAGACTCACTATATATCTTGTATCCTGAAATATTTATACTTTCATAGATTCAAACATTGGTATTCGGATGTGTGAAGAGTAAAGTAATCTTAGAATTGCAGTGTTTCTCTTTAAGCCAACGGATGCAATTGAAAAAAAAGAACACAGACATTTAAAAAATAAAACAGTTTTATTTTATATTGAATTCATATCTTTTTTATACATAATTCAAATACAGGTTTTTAACAGAAGAGAAATAACATCATCCACTCAGTAACATATAAGACGATATCAGACATATAGCAGACGATATATCAGACATACAACAAACACTTATGTGATTGAATACTCAATAATACACACATCTTCACAGCTCACCGACATCACAAGATATGGTAGTTATTAGTAGAAAACTTTGTCAAACATTATGTATCACTACTATTTAAAAATTACAATTTGTGAAGTGCTCATTATATAAAAGTCATAGACCGATTAAATATTTTGTAAAAACAGAGTAGTTTATAAAGAATTTTTTTTAAACAAGGCAGTGGAGTATTATTGCAAGCAATACACAAGTCCCCTTCCAGTTTACTTTGTTAACGTACACGTAGTTAGTAATTTGAAGGACTTGTTTTTGTAAATGGTGAGATAAGATTTGTAGTGTCATGAGAAAAATGTGGTTGGTATGGCAACAAAATTGGTTAAATTGATTGTCTGTCTGTCCAGGAAATCTGAATGCTGTGACAACGCCAAAAGTATCAAGCTAGATTTGTGCAACTTAGCATGTGGAAAAACTGAAAAAAATAATTAAATGATGTATATGCTCTTCTTATTGCTCTCTATCCACATGCAAAGTTTCACAAACGTAAGTTAGATAATTTTTGTGTTAAAGGATCCTGATTGTATCTGTAATTTTAACAATTCTGCCATAACAACCACAATTTTTTATCTGCTGAAAAAATAATCAAAGGATCTACATGATGTCCTTATTTCTCTCTATCTGAATGCAAAGTTTCACAAAAGTAGCTTGGATACGTTTTGTGTTATCACAGGATCCAGGTTTATTTGTAATTTTACCCCATTTTTTGTCGGAATGAAAAAATAAAATGACCTGCATTATCTCATTATTGCCCTTTATCCACATGCAAAGTTTCACAAACCTAGCTTGGATACTTTTTGAGTAATCTTTTCAGCTCGATGGAGGGTAAACCCATAGACCCATCCGGTGAAACTTACAAGGGACTAATAAAATAATTTATAGAGGGCAGTCAATATTAACAAAAATGTTGGAGAAGTTATTTATTGGGAACCAATTTGATGGAAAGTCTGTTATCTAAAAAATTCCATCTGTGGAGCACCCATTAAATAAAACTGATAAAGTCAGTACTTTATGTAGTTAAAACATTATATTTAATAAAAATATGTAGCTGATTGGAAAAAATTGGCTTTAAAATACTTTGTTGAGGGAACTTTAAAACTATTGGTCACATCAGATGTGTAAATAGCTGTCCAAAAATAGGCAACTACTGGTATCAGCATATTTTTTTTTTAAAAAAAACACTGGTTTTTGCTTCACTGCTTTGAGGAAGAAACTGGAAGGAACATGGAGATTGTGTAACTTTAAAAATAATTTAAGTAACAAAACTTTTATATTCTTAAGGTTTGGGGAATAAGGGCAAATATTTTCACTGCAAATGCAAAGTTAAAATAAAACCTTGTAAAAATGGCAAGAAAAATATGCAAGAGTGCAACATACATGTAAAGCCATTTCTAAAACTTGCTTTGTTTAAACTAATTGTCACACAAACATGTAGGAAGATTTTAAGCTCTCAATTACGAAGAATATTTTGAACATTAATTTTCAACATTCCTTTTCTTCCAAAACTGACATTCCCTTCACATACAAAATGCACCATTAATGCCAGGTGCCCAAGATACACAAAATGTATACAAATTGGAAAATTATGAATAAATTGGTATATTTGAGAAATGATTCATGTCCCCCCTACATGCAGTCTCAACATTTATAGTACATGAATATTGTACTATGAATCCCACATTATGTTATCCTCCCTCAGAGAAATCTACGATAGTATTTCTGACAAGAAATGAAAATAATATCTTATCATTAACACAGCTTTCATGCAAATTATTAGGAGTATGACGTCAAAACAATTACATTAACTCTTTTTTTCTTAAAATATCCAATCTTACAACAATATAACATCCAACACAATGATTCTAAAGTCCTATTTGTGTTTTATTAAGTACAGTACATTAATAATTATAGAATTTCTCAAATAAAATATATATTTATAGGATTTAAAATTTATCAAAATGTTTTTGTTCATATATACAATCACAAACATATATGCATATAAATATATGGTATATGTATATATCTCTTAATGTTGCACAATGTCAATAAATACAATATATACAGAACGGTATCACAGACTATTCAATAATACTGAGTGCTTCCAGCACGTGCAGAACAAAATAAATACATGAATCTTAATTAAGAAATAGCAATCTCATACTTCGATGATGACAACAATATTAAGTGGCAGTGATCGCTGTGTTCAGTCGACTGGCAGATTTTGTATAAGTATGTTGTAGAACTTGAGCACTACGTTCCCTGGTTGATTCGAGCTCTTTCCATCGGCTTTCTTCTAGATTTTTCTGAAACAAACATGCAATACAATTTTTAAGTAATTACATGTAAGAATACAATAATTTATCTGCATGCACCTGCGAATCACAAGAATTTTTTTATTTGACTCAATAAAATTTTATATTTTTGTTGATTCTATATGAAAGAATAAAGTGATTTATCTACCTCTGACTCTCGACTAAGTTCCTGAAACCTTTCTGTTTGACTCATTAAAATTTCATGTTTTTGTTAATTTTACATGAACTGACTCACTAATTTGGTAAAATTGACTCAAAATGACAGAAATTGCCCAAAACATCAATATTGTAGACAAACACTGAGTATATATCTTTCAGAGTTGTAAAAGAAGATGATTTCGAAAAAAAATTACACCTGGAGTGGATGAGTGGTATATTTTACAACATTCAACAACTGAAGGGTGAAGTTATAAACATAATGCCACTGTACATAGGTAGGATTATTACCTTGATTATCAACTGATTTAAGTTAAATCTGTTCTCAGACCCATTTCACTTCTCTTTTCTTTTAAGTCAGTGACAGTGAAGATAAAAATGGCATAAAAAGTGGATGAGTGGTATATTTTACAACATTCAACAACTGAAGGGTGAAGTTATAAACATAATGCCACTGTACATAGGTAGGATTATTACCTTGATTATCAACTGATTTAAGTTAAATCTGTTCTCAGACCCATTTCACTTCTCTTTTCTTTTAAGTCAGTGACAGTGAAGATAAAAATGGCATCTGGCTATACAGCTTTATAAGGGTATTAAAGTAAAGAGAAATATTCTATATGCACGTTCCCTATCCAACAATATACAAAGGAGAATTATAAGGCATGCATCCATTTGTCTGGCACATTGTTGTTTATTCCATATAGATATTAATTTATTTCAGCTTGAATGTGAATGAAGCTCAGAGTTTTTGTGAATATTTCTCGTATCGATGTTCTGGGTAGAATCAAACCTAGGTGTTGTTTTCAGTTTGCGAGTGGGCTGGAACTCTGGCATAGAGCAGTAACAACATATCTACTATATTATCACTTTGGCCATCTGTAATAACATACGCCTACCTTTTGACTTATCAGATTCCTTGTACGTTGAGAGGACTGAGAGTTTGGTTTAAGTCTGGCGGCCTCCTGTTCCTGTAAGCGTTGCTGTTTCTTGTCCTCAAGTTTCTTCTGTAATGAAGTCAATTGTTCATTCTGCACCTGGAACTTTTTAGGTTCGCCTTTCTTTCTTCCTTCTAGTCTGCAATAAAATGTTTTAATTATTATGTTAATGATTTTTATATCCATCTTAGATCAAATTAAGAGTGTACCAGGATCTGTTCTAACCTATATTATGAAGATGTATTTGCAGAACTTTGTTTTTGCTTTTTTCTGCTTATGATTAACTTTTAACAAAAAATTTGTTTATAAGTTGAATGTTTAGCACTCAAATAATTGTCATACCTGTAACCTCCATTGCATATCTTGAATGTTTTGACTTTTAAATTTCACCTACCATATTACAAACAAGACCCTGGAATATTGCAAGTCTCCTACTGATTTATAAAATTTGTTACAATAGCAACGACAATTTCTGTCCAACTGACAAAATAAAATGGCCTGCATTATCGCCTTATTGCCCTCTCTCACATGCTAAATTTCACAAATGTAGTTTGGACACTTTGTTTGCTACCACAGCATCAAGGTTGTATTTGTAGTTTTACCAATTTTGTTGGCATAGTAACCACAATAATTGTCAGACTGAAAAATTAAAATGCACTACAGTATCTCCTTATTGTCCTCAATCCACATACAAAGTTTCATAAAATCTGTCTCGGATACTTTTTGAGTATTCTTTCTTGTCGGACTGACGAGCCAACGAACAGATGATCTAACAAATGGATATTAAGTGACTTTTTTGTGCCCAGCTGATAACTTGTATGGCTGAATTTTAGATTTAGCACCACAACAGATTTAAGCCACATAAAAGCGTTTTCTGGATAGAGAGTAAACCTATTGTCCACTCCAGAGAAACCGGTAGGGAACTAATAAAGTTTTATTAATTTTACAAGAAAGCTGTCAAAACTCAGGTATTTAAGTAAAACTTAAGCAAGGCCCCTGTTTCACCAACATTTTGTTAGGTTTTATTTAAATACACAAGCACACCACTTGTCATTGCACCATTTTACCATGGCCAGTAAACTCACCTGACAGCAGCTGTTTTAGTTTGCTCTAATCTGTGTTTGGAAATCTTTTCTAAAGTTTCCAACAGCAATTGGTCCTTGGCCTGAAATATAACATTTCTCCTTTGTTAGTTTTATAGGATAATCCCTATATATCTACCCTGGTACTAGATCAGATTTATTTCCTAATCAATGCAAAGAACAAACAAGAGTAACAAGGTGGCTTCCACAAAAATATCTGGCTTCGTTTATATGAAGTATATTTTAAACAACCAGTCTTTTTAATCAGTGTTCACGGGTCGTAACACCATTTTCAACACATTTCAGGTTAGATATGGCATATCCAGTTTTATTTGTGGTGGAAGACCTCAGAATGAACCTGAGTAGAGCCATTGTCCTTCTGCAAGAAACTTAATTGTGCCAAAAGCACATATACTGAATGGAACTGCTAACCAGCAACTTTTGTATTTCCAATATCTTAGTCAAAATATTGAGTAGCAGTTTTCAAACTTGTTTACTACATAAACAGACAATTATGTAATGAATATACATCCCCTAAATGTTCTTATTCAAGTCCTAATTTTAAGGAAATAGTTTCGATACTTTTGTAAAATATACATAAAATGTCAGGTGGTTAGCTGTTCTGTTCAGTATATGTCCGAGAGCCTAACAAACATGAAAGAAACTGTTATTCATTTTAACTAGAATTGTTCTAGATAAACAAAAACTGTCTTCAAGAGAAGCTCCATTTAGTTAACAAGAGGCTTAAATAGCAGTGACACTTCCATCTGAACTTTAAATTTAGTTTGTATTTTAACACAATATCATAGACATGTAAAATTCACTTTTATAAATTTTAAGCTAAACTGCTGATACTATGAGGTATACTGACAATGGTAACTCTATTTGTGGAACGTGATTCTGGGTGATCGCAAGTTTTCATGTTTGATATAGAGTTTAATGTCATTTTTAACACATTTATAGAGACTATATTATAATGTATCCTAATTCTATAGGTAGAACATGACTTCAGAACGAAAGTACCTGCATCTTTAACTGGTAAACTTAATCATACAGTTTTTTAGCACTGAGCAGCAATGAAAGTCATGTGATTTTAAGATGGCACCTTAGACAGCTCAGCCGTGGAGGACCCTGGTTTGCTTATATTTGGAATGTATCTCTGTCAGTATGACTACACACGGACAAAGTATTCAATAGTCATCAAAATGCCATTTGTGCAGCTGACCTACCTCCTTGGAAGCAAGTATTTCATCTCGTTTCATCTCCTCTGCCTCGTCCTCAGCATTCTTAAGCAGAGATAGACGCTCCCTCAACTGAAATAAATAGTTCATTGCTGTATAAACTGTATCTTCTTCTTAATAAACTTCATTTTCTTCTTAGAATGTGTCTAAATATACCTGCATGATCATTTTCCAACAACAAACTTTGCAAAAATGTTGCTATAGTTTTAACAAGAGATCCTACAAGACCCTGCTATACTGAGCTTCTTTATAAGTATTTTAAATCATGAATGACAACTTGATGACAGATATATGAGTACAAGCCAAGAAACAGTTTTGTCAACTTCTAATTACCTGTAAGAGTTTCGGAAGAGCTGTACTTTTTATACATTCTGGGAATGATGTGGTCAATTATTTAGTAACTTTATCATTGCTTCATATTTCCTTATACATGTATAACTCAAATTGTAAAATTTGCTTGAATATTTTCTTGACAATATAAGACACAGATTTGAGTGAGGTAGACCAAAGAATCTTTTATATGAAGTTTGGTCAACGCATATTTAGGGGTTTCAGTGGAAATGTGGTTGATTTTTTATTCAAATTTCAATCTATGGGATTATGGATGCCACTCAAAATCATAAACCTGAACAGGAAAGAAGCACAGCAACTAGTTTTACATAACATCTGTTGAGCAGTTTCAAAGAAATAAAAGACATTGTTTACACAATGAATGATGAAGGACGACATTAGGGAGAGCTTCAGCTCAGCTTTGATTTGTCCAGATGTGATAACAATGTTGGCAAAACTGCACATAGAATCCTATCAACTAAAATATGATTTTTTTATTTACATAATTGGTCTACTAGTCAGTCCACAAAAAATGTAATGAAGCACATTTATATTATTCAAATGATCAAGATGAAAATGGTAAAAGAAGGTGTGAGTTACCTCAGAAATGGACATCTCACTGAGCAGTCCATGGCCAGCACTTAATGTCAAATCTACAAACTTCTGCCGTATTACAGGGACAGCCTCCATGGCACGGATCTGGTGTATGAGCTCCATCCTACGACGCATCTCAATCTCTGCCTCCTCTATTGCCTGCTTCATCAACTCTCGGCTCTCCTCCGCTACTTCTTGTACTGTAAAACAACGTCCAACTATAGTTAACAGACTGAACAAAGTAGTTACATCAAGCCAAAGTTTAACCTAATCAGGGATGTCAACTTTCACTGTGCCACCAATCTGCTAGGCATGACCTGGTGCTGAGCCAGTAGAATTCCAGAAATCTCTACAATATATGTGTATTAGAACTCAAATGCTAGAATTTAAATTTCTTGGTAAAGTATGGCCTTGTTTTTTACATTATGAGATCCAACGTATATATTAAAGTGTTTGCTTGTCCAATCAATCCATGGATTTTTAAAAAGTCATGTAGTTAGGAGGTAAAAAGTAATAACATACATGTATTCAATACAAATCCAAGATTTTAAATGAAATAATCCATATTGTCAAATATATTAAAATTTTCACCTATTTTTTGTTTGTATTCTTGAAGTTTCTTTTGAGATTCCTTGGCATTTTTGTGTCCTTTCATAGTGTCCTCCACAAGCTGTCTGTAAACATAACCATCATCTTGTTTTACATATACATATAATGCATATAAATATGTGGTATAGGCAATATATAACCAGATTTGCCATATCAGGCCATAACTTACAATTATAATATTTAATAAAAATATTTTATAAATTTTTTTTCCAAATAATCATAATAATATCATGGTAATTTTTGTATTAATGCTTTTCTAATATATTTCATTATCAAGTTTTCTCTTTACAGTGAATAGAAATACTAACTACAATTATACCCCACAGAGCATTAAGTGTCCAGTGTTTACATGAAACAATGATTGAGTTTCATAATCACTTCATGTAATATTCATCTCTTTTAACAGTTTCTAGCTGGGCCTGATAAGCTCAGTCGCTTACCATCTGACTATCAATCCAGTGGTCATGAGTTTGAATCCCCACCAGGCAACAGTCTCTGTGATGACTGATATATGACATTGCATCTCATTATCATTTGTCTCTCACTGCTGATTCAAATGGGAAAGTTATCAGTTACTTGAAGAGATGGGGTGTGTTCGAGTACTGGTTAACCTTTCAGGATCCCAGAAAACAGTGATTGGGTTAAATGTTTGTCTGTTAGCACTCAGTGGCATAAAATGATGCTAAATATTCAAACAATAAATCAATTAACAGTTTCCTACAACAAATCAAATTGTAAAATATTTTTCTAGGCGTGAAAATAACGTGGTTATGAGCTGTGGGTAAGGAAATAAATGACAGAAGTAGTTATTGTCCCAGATTACATCAGGTCATGTAAGAAAGGTGTCATGTATGAAAGATAGAGTTCTACTTCATGGGGAAAACTCGATCTTTTAGGTGTGAGCAGACATCAGAAAGTAATATTCAAGCAATCTTACTTCATCTGTTGTTCCTCTTCAAACTTCTCCTCTAGGAATCTTTCCATCATCTTCTGGGTCTAGAAATGGTGAAAATAACAATTAGGCAATAGCAAATAAGCTTAACCCACTGGCACCAGTCAACATGGATTGGAGTGAATGATAATAATCAAAGATTTAATTTTCTCTAGATTATACGTAGATATATTTGATATTGTCTGTTAACATTATTTTTTATAACTTATTTAAAAACAATTCAATCAGCATGTTAGATATTGAAAGAACTTACAAAGTCTCCAAGCATCAGTCATATTTTAATAGAACAATGACATTTCCAATAATAAATTTATGTCTGTATGCCCCACCCCAACACAGAAATGTCCACATAATAAGGACATTGCACTTTTTCATATTTTATTTCTTCAAAATATTCATTTTGCATTTTAGTTTTGACATGTATCCTACCAACTTAATACTAGTTAAATCTTCATACCAAATGTATATGGCATTATAATATATAAATTGTCCTATTAAGCATAATATATATATACACTTAAAAGTGCAGACTTTGTTTAATACCTCTTCCTTCATTTCCGCCACTCTCTGTTTGTTCTCCTTGATGAGCCCTTGCCTTGCCAGGATTGCCTCCTCATGACTAAGTTTACCTTCCAGACGACGCCTCTCAATATCGGCCAGCTCACCCTCCAAGTCACGACGTTTCATCTCGGACTGCCATTTATCAAACTCTGATTTGTCTTTTGCTCCTGCTTCAAGATTTTCCAGCCTTTATCAAGAAAAACAATATAGATGTTTTATTTAAACTTTCTGGATATACAAATGACAAACACTGTCTCGTTTAAAGCAAAACTTTTGTATAACATTCAGTGACATTTTAAAATGCATGTATGTGTAACTTAACATTATGTTGTTTATTCCTACTTATCTTTCTATACATCTTTTTGATCTGTTGTTTTTTGTTATTAATGATATTATAATAAAAAAAAAATTCACAATTGTGATTTCCTGTTATGTATAATTGATAATAAAATGGCAAATGTAATCATTTTTTTAGATTTATGATAAATAAAATCTCACATCTGTACCCAATTTATTGTTAAATTTGACTTTTTGGGGAAAATCACATAAATAGCCTCTTGTAATTTACATGTATTTTTGACAACTTGTTTAATAAATTCAAAAATAAATGAGCACTCATGTAATATCCTGCATATTTACTTCAAGCAAGGTGCAGTTTATGATTATACATATATTTAAGTACCTTCTTAGTTCTTCGTGCTCCCTTTTCTGGTACAGATGACCTTCCCTCAAGATGGCAGCAGCTGTCATTTTGACTGGAACTTCTTGATTCTGGAGGGCAGTAAAATAAAGGATTCAAATGATGTATTTCGATGCTTTTCTTAAGATGGCCAGTTTTATATCAATGAATGATATAATAAAAAAATTATATTCAAACTTATTTATTTTACATCGACTGTGAAACAAATTCTTACAATTTAGACAATTATCACTTCAAGTCTTCCTGGGTAGAACCAGAACTAATCATATGCGGATAAAGTTTCTTACTCAGGGACTCCGCAAATAGCCATAATGGAGGATCGAACCCACGACCCTCCTCTCCTAGAATCAATGCTCTACCAATGAACCACATGTTTTTGTACTAAAAGCAAGGAGAATAAAATCAGAAAGAATACATACAAAAGTACTGAATTGAAATTTGAAAATAATAAAATAACTTTCGTTGTAACAATTCAGTAAATAAAAGATTGAGTACAAAATTAAAAAGTTCAAGTAAAATATAATCATAAAAAGGAAATGTTTCAAATTAAAATGTATTACACTTAATATGTTGCATCCCGCCAAAAAATGCAAATCATTGAATTAATTGTTAGACAACCTTAGTGCATATAACTATGATTCAATTAAGAATGGAATCAGAAATAGAATGTAAATCCACAGACTATGTGATGGTAAAATGCAGTGAGGTCTGTAATTATGACTCTCGCCATGTATTATACAATAACAGGGGCAAATTAAAATATCACTGATTCACTCTCTTCCTTTATACCCAATAAAAAAAAAACTGCCTGCTCAAAAAAGTATTTGATCCATTACTACTTCCAGATTCCATTGTTTTTATTACATTTATTCCAGGCAATAATATGCATACATGTATTATAGTTTTTTGCATAACAATACAGTTAAACCCTTTCTTAAGCAGCCAGTCAAGGGAAGAAGCAAAACATGGTCTTTTAAATCATATTGTTGCTTAATACAGTTAAGATGCTCTGAAAGCATAGAAATAGGAAATAGCAAAAATGGTTGCTAAAGACAAGTGGTGGCCTAGTAGAATTGACCACTTACACAGGTTTGACTGTTCAATACATTTTTCTGTAACTAATTTTAAAAAACTAGGATCGAGAGAGAGAGAGAGCAAACAAAAATTATTCAATGTTGGCATAGTATGGAAAATAGCAAAGTAATCATGAAATGAAAGGAATTGCACATTAAAACTCAACCTGTTGTTTTTCTAATATTTAACTGTTTATGGTTCTTTCTTAATTAATGATATTTTCACATGTGCCTTATAAGCATATTAAACTGATATAAAGATTAAAGACTGAGTAGAGAATAGCAAAGATCAACATTCACGACCACTACATGAAAGTGCAATATGATTTAAAGGTTCATGTTTACAAGCACGTGCAGATGGTAAAACTCAAGTGTTCTAATCTACAGGTGAATTTGGGTTAAAGTTTGCCAATACTGCATGGTTAAAAATCAAACAAAATATAGTAGAACTTCGATGGCTCAAACCGGATGGGAATGTACAAAAGAGTTAAAGGTTTTTTTTAGCAAAGTATTTGTCACCATCATACATGTACCATACATCGAAATAGGAATCGGCCAGGACCAGATTAAGTACTTTGAGCTATATGTGGTGTTCTAGCCATCCACATTCAAGTCAACAAAATTCTACTATAAGTACATTTTTGAAAGACATAATGTTGAAATTGAAACCTAAAAAAAACTTTCATGATAAGGATGCTTCGGACATCTGCTTGACAAAGTGAAAAAAGTTGGATACACTAATTAAGCAATCGAGTAATGAATGTAAATCAGTCATAAGTCCTTATCTATGCAAATGAAGATACTGTTTCTACTCGTGTATAGTGCGCATCCCTGTTTTAAGACCAGAATCTCAGGGAAAATAAAACATCTCCTCTATCTGTACTTGTATATTATGGGCATCACTATTTTTAAATTATGTAATTCTGAAATTATGGAATGAATTTGAATAAAATGTTCTCAGGTAGGTTAACCATAATCATAGTGGTTAATCCATCTCCCATTAAGGTTTTCCAGTAGGTTAATCATAGTGATTAATCCATCACCCATAGACATTGTCCTCAAATTACTGGTCTCCAAAACATCTCTGAATCAATCCATCTTGGACAAAATGCCTTGAAAATGATGTGCATCCCTTCTCAAAGATTTTAAAAGATGGAAAAAAAATGTGCATAATACGCAAGTAGAAATGGTATAATACTTTCAACACAAATAACTAGCAATCTGATCATGGTCTACATTGTTTGGATTTATAACAATAGAGTATTATAAAAAATAAAAAAAAGTTTGCATTGTTGTTCTAACAAAAAATGTTCAAATCTTGTTTATGACATTATAAAATAATTATGTAAATTACTTTATTCTATCTTCAAAAGGAATTTGTTTGTTTGAATATTTTTATGCCATCGAAGGCTAATCGATGATCAGTTAACCTAACCACTCTTTCCTGGGATTCAGAAAGGTTAACCAGTACTAGAGTACATCTATCTCTGCAAGTAACTGATAACTTTCCTACTTGAGATGAATGACAATGAGACAGTCACAATGTCCTATATCAAGCAACACAGAGACTGTGGCAGGGTGGGGATTTGAACTCCTAACTAACTGGGTCCAGCTACTTCAAAAGGAACATTACAAACATTTATAATATAATTATGTTATTTGACTTTACATGAAAGTATGTGAATATCATGTGACATAATAACATGATATTCATGAGAAAAAGGAGAAACAGGAATATCAAATATTATTTTAAAATATACTCCATGTGACTTAGCATTTAGCGAGTTTTGGTAGTATAGGTATTGCAATGATAGAGCGTAATCCATGTATGTCTTCTTGTGGCTTTGAGGAAACTGGACAGATACTAAATGTGAAAGTAGAAAATTTAATATACCATTTAGTGTATTATTTTGTTAGTCACTGGTCTATCATTATTCTAGCAGTAAAATTTTAATATTACGTAGTGTTTTAGGTTTCAATGACAACATTCACTGTTTTATATCAGTATTTCACACACACAGTCATTGTCAATTTCACACATTTCAGCATATCGAAATTACATAATAGCCCACTCAATAAGCCTTAAAGCCATCAAACGGTAATAGTGTGTTACCATGGAAACTTACATGAGGTCGGGCAGAACTTGTGCGACTTGAGTGAGGTGTCATCTGATAAACCAAACAATTATACATATATGTAAGACAAACACACAACATGTAAAGCACAATGACACATGTAGCATCTAGAAATATATTTGACTACTTGACAAAATCATACATTTATTAAAAACAAGATTTAAGAGAAAAGCAAGAAATAAGTATAGATGTTAATACAACTTTTGCCCTTGAATGTCGAAAGAGCACAAGGGCAATGGATCTACAACAACTGAGCACAATGAAGGCAACGTTCACCATGTTTCAACAGAATTATATAAGAAATTATAATGATGTTTAAAGTATTAGTTTGTACTAGTGTATTTTAGCTTGATTGTGATGACTCAGAGTTTTTGTATAAACTGCTTTAAGGTCTGCATCCTGGGTTAAGTTTAAACTTATTAACTATTTTACTTTGATTGTGAAACAAATTATTACAACTTGTACAAATCAGGCTCAAAGTCTTCCAGGGTAGAACCAGTAATATGCGTAAAAGTGTCTTGCTCAAGGACACCACATATAGCTGTGGTGGAGGATCAAACCCATGACACTCCGATCCTGGGTTCGGTGCTCTACCACTAGACCATGTGCATCCTGGTTGGAACCAGTACTGAGTGTTTTCAGAGGCATTGGATCAAGCTGTGGATTAAACCTGCAATCTGTGGCATAAGCGGCCAACAATCTATGCACTACACTACCGCCCCGCTTAATGTCGCTAGGTATTAGATCATCAGGTTGTTGCAGCACTCTACCACAGATTGTACATAGCATCACAGATGACACAAATGTTCTGACATGAATTGTGGTAGTTTAGTTTGAGCCACATGTTCCATTATGATAAGTATTATTTATCTTCATGCAACAGAATATGGGAATGATACATTTTGATCACAGGATCATAATTTGTTCAAAATTGTTAATGTAAATTTATGTAGAGATCAAACAAAAAAGAATGTTCTCTCTTTGCAAAGCAATTCTAAAGAAAAACAATTATTAAGATTATAGTCAGTAACAGCGGCCATCTTGAATTTAAACTGATAAATAAATATTCTGTTATCAAGTCCATGTGATGTTACGTTACAATTTATCAGGTGTTTTAAGAGAAAATTCTGCTAACGGATGATGACAGACTAAGAAAATATGTCATACAACTTTATCTGAAAGTTTGCAAACAATTTGTCTCAAGTTTGAATTTGAATTTAAATCGAAATTTGGTTTTTAATAAGAGAAAGAGAACTAAGTGTCACATTTAGTTACATAATAACAAAGACAGAAATTATAATAGGAAAGTTCAGTTTACTACACAGCCATATATAATTACATTATTAAGGAGAGTCATCTAACAGTTCTACAACATGCAGTGATTAGAATATAATAACAGAAAATAATTTCAAATAATGTTTAAAAGTCCATAAGCCAGTAATATCGCATCCAGTTGATCCCAGAGTGTGTACAGCAGATACATTCTAGAAACCTGTTACATAACTAATCATTTAAATACTTAATATAATCAGTACTTAAAAGATTTTGTTCAGTGGAGTTTGACATTATTTTCATCACAAAATACAGGTTAATTTTTGAAGGGACCATCACAAAAGAGATACAGATAATTGATTAAGGCTTATTGTTTATTACATAATGTGATTTGAAAGTAAATAAAACATAAACAACCTAATTATTTGGTAAAAGGGGGAGGCTTTCCCACAGCCCATTACAGCAAGCTGGCAATTCATGTTGAGGCGACCGTGACCAGGCAGTGAGGCTTGCTTTCACTGACACAGTGAACTGCGACAGTGAACTGTGGGTATGACACAAGGATGCGTCTGCAGGCAGTTACAGTGAATTGCGATCTGACAAAAGAGTGCGTAGGTGGTCATGGTCGAAGGTGTACTGATTATGTATGTATAACCTGAGCAAGTACTAGACAAAAATGAAATGGGAGGTTCAACATGATCAAATGACAAAATCAAAGATAAGAGCCAACAGAGCAAGTGTGTTCAGACTAGTTAAAATGCAGCATGACCTCGGAATAAGTATGGTACACACTGCGGTAAAGTGTTGGCTCTAATCTCTGATTTCTTTTGGGGTGCATACATAACAAGCGTTATATAGTGGCCCAAGTGATGAACTATGGTAATTCTGCTAATTGTTTGGATTGAGCTGGTATAGGTATCCAATTTTAATGGTGGAAGAAGACCACAGGTCTATGTACATATATTAAATGCCAAGACCAAGCTGAGCTTGAACCCACAACCTCAGCTGTGAGAGACAAGTGATCCTGAGATGAGCACTTGGCCAGAGAGGACCCTTTCAAAAACGACAGATACCACATTTCAGACCAATCAGTTTACATCAGAATCAAAGTGTCAGTGTGAATAAAGGACTTTGGCTGGAATAATGTTAGAGAAGAAAGTAACAGAAGAGCTTTGAGTCATCTAACATTTATATATATATTTCTATGTATTATTAAGAATCAGCTACTGTACTTCGAGTGGAAAAAATCTGACAACTGTCTTTACATACCAGGAAAGATGGGGCTTTGTTTGTTTTAGGTTTGTCAAAGTCCAACTTTCCATCCTCTTCTGAGATGATATGCTGTATTTTCTCCTTTGTTTTCTTGGATTTCTCCGGGTTAGCACAAGCGAATTGTCTCCTTGATGCATCCATCAGACGTTCCTACAGGCACAGAAAACACAATGTGTTACAGATTTTATTCATTTGTAAGTGCAGTCAAACCTGTGCATGTGGTTGCCTCTATTGAGCAGTCCCTTGATTTTAGCAGTTACATTTTCATTTCCAGTTTCTATGCTTTCAAAACAAATTAACCTCTATTGAGCAACAACCTATCTTAAAGATCACATTTTTCTCCCTCCCTTGACTGACTGCTTAAGACAGGTTTGACTGTAAATACCCCTTACTTATCACTAATAACTATATTACCACTGACAACTGGCAAGCTATGATTTGTACAAATTAAATTCAGCTTTAAAAGTCAGGACTACCTGCATAGTAACAGGGGTCATTGTCACTCAACATCTCAAGCTGAGATTCTGCTCAACTCAGAAATCTCAATTTCTCTAAATATTTATTTTAATTCATTACATGTTAAATGGCTGCATAGATTTAAGTTGGAACAAAGCTTTACATCGGTAAAGCAACACTGTTGATGTGTCATTATCAACTTAAAATAAAAGTCTAAAAAATCAACATGATACAAAAACAGTTTGTTTGAGTATTTAGCATCATTTTTATGCCATCAAGGGCTAACAGATGATCAGTTCCTGAAAGATTAACCAGTACTCAAATGTATCCATCTCCCCAAGTAACTGATAACTTCACCACTTGAATCAGCGGTGAGAGATAAATAACATTGAGACAACTTCTGTTTATCAAGCATCATGGAGATTGTGGCCGGGCAGGGATTCCAACTGATGACCCCTGAATTGACAGTCAGACTTGCTCCCGACTGAGTTAACCAGGCACAACTTCACAAATGATAATACTTTTATTTGAAACATAAAAAAAAAAAATAAACCAAGAGATAAAAAACTGTCAGATTCCATTCTACTATAAATTTAACATCTAGGTTATAGTTTAAATTAACCAGAATTAATTACACTTGACATAAACTTACCTCAGCCTTTCTTCTGTTAGCTTGTCTGATATTTTCTATCTTGGACAGCTCTGAAGGAAGTTTGTAGAGAGTTCCCGGTGGAGGCTTGTGTTTCTCCAACTTTGGCACCTAAATCAACAGTAAGATAAATAAGACATGCCATAATGGCTACCATTGTTGTACCTTAAGCTGCAATACAGATTAACTAAATCTTCACAAACTGGAAATATAGAGTTTAACTCTTTTATGTATAAAAAACACCAGTTACACATGTGTCATATTTTACCAATGGGAAGTATAATGAACAACTTAAACAGCCAGCATGATGTAGTTATGATTGTGTAACCCTTGCATTCATACAGTTCATCTTGCAACAATTAATTTATAAATAAGATTATAAATTTGCAAAATTTGCAAAATACCGGTAGATATACTGAGCTTAATATTTCATTTTTCTTAATCCAATGTTTGAAACAATCTATTGAACATGTTTGCATTATTCAAAATGTGAAGGAAATCTTACTGTTGCAGTAAAACACTAATTAATTCCATACCACTTGTGCCATTGTTTACAACAGTCAAATATCTCCAAAGCACCTCTTAACAAGAAACAATCATTCCCTGGTGAAGACATTTACATCTAATCATGGAGCAAGTCTGACAGCAATGCTCATACAAGTTTGAAGTAAGCTTCTTGTGTGTTTACAGACAAAACAGGCAGTGAACAAATTGCAAAATATTCCATAAATACTGTATAAATAAACAATCCATAAAGTGAAAGTATCAATATAAACTACATGTACTGGTACCCAGTAGTTGCAACAATATAACAAGATGGAAAAATCCTTGAAGCAGCAATACTAAAATAGACTACTGGTACCCCGTAATTACAACTATTGGACAATTATAATTGAAAAATCCTTGAAGCAGCAATACTATTACAGACTACTGGTACCCGGTATTACAACTAAAAGACAATGCTGGAAAAATCCTTGAAGAGGCAATTGCAACAATAAGGTTATGATGGCTCTCATGTACTCACTTGATGCATTATTGTAACATTATACACATGGGGTGCCATAGCAACGGCTGTATTGCTTTTACAAATTCAAATATTTCTACCAACTGTACTTTAACAAATAATTTTTTTTATCACATTTGATAATGACAAAACTAAAACTATGCAAAATTTTACATTTCATTCATTAATTCATTAGCTCAGGGACAGACTATGTCCAATTTCGGAAAGGGTGATCACAGGGAAAGAACGTTTCTCCACCAGAAATCAATGATGTATTAACGCATCTTAAAAATCAAGACTGCACAGTTTGATACAATAAAAATACACACAGACAGCTGAAACAATACTAAATATCTACTGAGCACAAGATATAAAATATTGCAGATGATATACAGCAATGATAACCAAAGTTATGGTTCTTGTCTGTGTGTGTTCCATTGACGATGGTGAACACACATGCGAAGTATCATTCACATCCAATGAGTGGTTGCATGGATATCTTAAACTTAAACCCAAAAGTTTAACCTGGGTGTCTACAGACGACGATGAAAACGCCGGTGTCATGGCAATGACTTCATCCCAGCAAGCTTATAAGAGGTTAAGTGACTGAATATGACTAAGTGCATAATATTATATAGTTATCAGAAGAGAACCAACATCCTTCCACAAGGAACTTTAAACACAAATTTCTGGGAATGGTATTGTTCTGATGACAATTTCATTCTGCAGTGTAAGAATTTTGATTTGTGTTCCTGAGATGAATGGGAGTTAAAATAATTAAAAACGAGATATTGTGAGATTTTGCGTGAATACGTTCACACAATCTCAATCAGTTTCTTTCTCTATATAATTCCTTGGTAGTACTATACTACAGTAATGGTAATACTATATGTCAGATGTATAAAGAATTAAAGCTACGGACTATGAAAATGACTAAATCAAAATTTAAGCACCAAATCTTTACAGTAAACACGCATACGATCTAAATAGTAAGTCTTGAATAACAAAATGAATGGAATCACAAGTCATGTACAAAATCAACAATAATACATTATCAACAATTTGTAAAATTATTTGTAATGAAAGAATGCATTCTCATTTTTTGTCATTATTAATTAATGACTTGATTCAATGATAATTTAGAAATAAACATCCAAGATAATTCATAACATAGTTGGGCAAGATCATAAACTGACATGTCCGATTAAAGTATATGTTGCCATAATTAACCAGTATGTATATTTAACCAAATTAGGTTAATTTGTGCAATGCATCTAGCAGAGGTTTTGTGGAAAATGCAAACACAGACATTTACATATCAGGGCCATTAGGATATGGGTCACATAATGCTGCGTATTATGTGTTTTACTATCACCTACAGATATGAAAGTCACCGACAGGTTACTGTGCAGCAAGCCTTCAACACCAAGCATTCAAAAGATCACCGACTGGCAATAATTTAATTTCATAGTCTGACATATAAAATATTTTGTTCAAATATTAATAAATTCTTTGCATTTTTGTATATTCAATAGATCATTAAAATACAGTTTTATTTACGAGTGGGTATTACTGTGTATTGCTTTTAAAAATTACAGGTGAGACAAAAAAGTTTTTCCCAGAACATACATCCACACATACATCTACATGTAGCTAAAACATATAAAAACAGTTGGAAAATAAAACAGTTCTAAACATATTAGTAACAAAATATTATAACAACATCTACATGTATACATGCACTCCAATGGACCGAGACTGCTTCCAAACAATATCTGTTAAGAGTTATCTATCTTCTATGACTGTAAGAGTTATCCATCTTCTATGACTGTAAGAGTTATCTATCTTCTATGACTGTAAGAGTTATCTATCTTCCATATTTGTTACTACATGTTAGAGTTATCTATCATCTATTTCTGTTAGATTATCTATTTCAAGTTTAAATTATAAAAATCTCAGAATCAGTCCTCCCTACAACAAAATCAAACACACCACAATAGACAGAACCTAAATACCTTGACAAGTTCCTACAATTATAAATTATAAGTACAATAAAATATCTTACTTGTGAAAGAGAAGAATGTTGGATCCTCTAATAATTGGATAACAATAAATCATTTATAATTCTCCTTTCTCTTATCAATATACATTTCTAACATTAGCAGTGTCAAAATATTTAAAATGTCTTGTATAGTTGTTTGTATAATTGTTATAAAGATTTTCACTTTGAGTATTTTTGTTGACGATATATAACTTTATTACTTTCTGACTCTGAATTGCAGGATGCCGAACAAATCAGTCTTTTTGATATACAACTTTGTGTAATAAACAGTTGATAATTATATAATATTAATTAATATAAACTTACAGGCTCAGGTATGGGCACACTTTTAGGTCTTGGCTGTGTGATGTTGAAGGGTTTTATTTCTGAAGGTGAAAGATCATACTGTATATAAAGGGGATTTATCACATTGTCAACACTGTCTGGTATCCACTTTTATAAGTGAGGCAAGAGTCCATAATGTCTCTGAGTAAAACTGACGTCATTCCACAAGTTACTGGTAAACTCCTCACATAAACATTTAGGCAGAGCTAGGCTTGAATCCACAACCTCAGAGGTAAGGGGTATAAGATCTCGAGATGGAAATTTCGATCTCTCTACCAAAGTGGCCTAGTGAAGAAGTATTCCTTAATGAAACTTTTATAGGTAGATGCTTACAAGTGGCATTTGTTGCATACCATCTTTCAATAAGATTACGAACTCGGCGTGGTCTAGTGGTAGAGCGTCCGCCTCGCATGCGGAAGGTCATGGGTTGATCCCAGGTCGGGTCATACCAAAGACTTTAAAAATGGTACTAAAAGCTTCCTCGCTTGACGCTCAGCATTTAGAGGAGAGTTCTAGGTCTGGTCGGCCTGGTGTCATTATAATGTGACTGGGTGGGGTGTCATACCATGTGTCTCGGCATAATACTCCAGTCTGACAGCCCTGAGAATACTGTCTCAAGTAGACAATGTCGCGATATGACTGAAAAACTGTTGAAAGCGACGCTAAACACCATACAACAACAACATCAATAAGATTAAACCGTATCTATTATCAGGATGATTGGAGAATGTAGTGAAAGAACAAGTTCATTTTAAGATAATCCCCATTTGACTTAAAGGCACAAAGAGTTTATCAAATATATGTTGTACAATATCCTGAAAGGTAAATTAATTATGGTATGTAAAATTTTATGTTCCTACATCAAATTCTTAAGTCGATGAAAAAAGACTGTTATGATACACTTTACTATTAAAACTTGAGTTTCCTTTTAATTCTTTTCTCAAAATTACCAAAAAACGAGGCAATAAGCAAATGAAGCAGTGTTCAATACTTTGAACCAACATTTGTGCCTGTCTAAATAATGAAGTCTTCAAATACCTGTTGTGGTGAGTGCCTTACGGCGAGGCTTTGTAATATTTTCTATTTTATCTTTCATCTGTGCCACCATATCAACCAGCTCAGGCAACCATCTGTAATGATAAACGTTCACAACATCTTATTTCAGTTGCTTCAATATTTCAAAACTGATAAATTTATATAGAGAATCGTACTATGTCAGAGCATGATAGTAACCAACTGCTATAAAGCACCATAATATACAAAATGTATGTCCATTGTACATTGTATTAATAGCAGAGTCTCTACTCATTGTTACCGTTCTGTGAAGTCACCTCATTTATTTAATTTCCAATAGTCATGATTTCAATTTAAACCAACCCGTATCAAGAACTAAACCTTATAAAGACAATATTATTGTTTGACCTTTGACTGGCTGCTTTAGTCATGTTTGATCATTCATACCAATACAGCAACTTTTATGAATTAATAAATCA
This sequence comes from Panopea generosa, assembly GCA_029582155.1. Classification (NCBI taxonomy): domain Eukaryota; kingdom Metazoa; phylum Mollusca; class Bivalvia; order Adapedonta; family Hiatellidae; genus Panopea; species Panopea generosa. Next base: position 13,213,047 of record CM055908.1, read on the forward strand.
AGATTTTTGAACATTTCTTAAATATATTTATTTCATTAAATGAACGAATGGTGTTTCATAGTATGTTGACATATAAATAGGTCATTTTGTGCACACAGTGATTTATCTTAATCTGAACTAAACTCTTGTTATTTCATTGAATTTTGTACTAATTAAATTATTTATTTTAGCTTGATATGAATAATAGATTTGCCAGTATCAACAGATTACAGGTTATCTAATTATGGCATATCCGATCCAAATAAATAGGGATAAAACCGCCATCCTTCCGCGAATAGCTGACAAACTGTCTCACATAATATTTTTTTGACCAAGCGAGACACTCTACATCAATGGTGGGAGGTCAATGATCATAAAATGGTGCATCTGACCACTTGACCACAGAACCCTAGCTTGATCAACTTTACCTGCATGTACATGTATTTATAAACAAACATTTATTGGAATTTGCTAACAACTGCTACAAAGTAATGAACTTCAAAAAACAAATTGCTTACCTTCGTAAAGGTGACACAAGTTTGGTTTGAACAAACGTATTTTCGTAGTATTTAAGCCATTCATCTTTCATCCAGGTGGTTATACTTTTTTCATCAATGAAAAAACTTAGAAACTGAAATCAAATAAATAAATACATGGACTTTGCAGAAGGGAATTAATGAGATATACACAAACTCTAACATAGAACAAATAGCAAAACAGTAAAAAAAAATTGGGCATTCCAGAAGTACAGTTATCTGCAAAAACATTTTATGATTTTAAGATTATGTCCCAGAAACAAAAAATCCTGAATCTGCCACTTGATCAATGAAAAGCAAAAACGAATATAAACGTAGCTAAGTAAATGACTTTTTACATACCTGGTATGCAAAAATTCAAGTACTACAGTTAATTGGTATTTTTTGTACCGGTATTCAAATATTATAGAACAAACTGAACCTAAAGTTCTTCTTAAGTTTTACTTAAATACTTAAAATTTAAATGAGTTCTGGCTGGTTATTTGTTAAGTATTTAATGAATGATAATATATGAAATCATATGCAATTTTACTAGAACCAGTCTAAAGTATTTTCTCAGATTAAGTGTTTATATATTTAAGCATGTACTGAAGTTGGTGAAACAGAAATCAGATCAGATCAAAGTTAGGAGTATTCAAGTATTTTGCTGGAGCTATCATTTAGTCACAGATCTGCTCATCATTAAATGAAATGAAATTTCTTACTCAGGAATGAATCCCGAGTTATGTATCAATATTTTGTTGAAACTGATCAGTTCCATATGTTCTGTATGTTCACCGAACTTTATCCAAATAATATACAATGTCAAACATGTGGATTGTAGACATAAAATAACTATAACATATAATGATACATGATGATACACAGTTACAAATTGACCACAAGGATTCATATCTATTTAAACATGCCAAAATAATATATTGAAAAGGGATTTCCTAACTTGGGCTAGGCTTCTAGGTTAGACTAAATTATATTTCCCACAAAATTGCAACATACTTTGTGATGTATTAAATGAGTCATGTGATTTCATTTTGACTTCAATTTGATCAATAATACACATAGTTAAAATTGTTTCATCTAAGAAAAAGTCCAAATGACAATGCGAAGGTTGTTAAGCAATTTTTAAGTGCTGTCTATTTTTAAGACTGAGGATTTCGTTTCAGGATTACCACTCCAATTCAAATATCGATTTTGTCAGCAGTTTTTGTTGATTTGACAAACGAAACCAGTGGGATTTTATTTATGAACGATAATGGGATGCTTTTTATCCATTTTAATAATTATTTCATTTTTTTAAGCCATTTATAGAGTTTTTTTCTTGATAAACTCCCTTTAAGCCCCATAAAAAAATCTGTTAAACCTTGTAACCTTACCTTATACATTTTATTTGTATCCTGCGGCCGTACAAAATGTCTGTAGTTGGCCATACCAAGTTCATCAAGGCGAAATAATGCTAGATAGCACAATACTGCAATGATATAAAGATCATTAGATACAAGATAAAACAACAAGAAGATACAAAATTTTATTTGTAGACAGCATGAGACTTACCACAATAACCTATAGCTATTGATCTACATCATTATTTAGAGCAACAACATTTCAAGTTGACAGGATGGCATGGAACTGTGCATAGTTACCCATAAGAATAATAAGGCTGTTTGTTTACATGACACTCTTTTTATTTTTCAACAGTATTTCAGTGATTTAATGGCTGTCAGCACATCTAGTCATTGTTCCAGGGATCAGCTAGGTGTTTAACCAGTATTACATTCACATTATCTCTGCAAGTCGTTGACTATTTCCCCACATAGTCAGAGATGGGGAGACTAATGGCCAATCATCACAGAGACTGCGGCCTGGCGGGGATTCGAACTCAGACTCCTGATCAGACACTTGTTATCAGATGCAGTATGGACTGAGCTAGATGCCTAATACAAGATAGCAAAGATGACTGTAATCATAAGGTTCAACAGTAGTTTAAAGAAATTAAAAGTGAATTAGCAAACAATATCGGCTGCTGATTGTATTATTGGCTTGTTTGGTTAACAGTATGCATCAGGTCAAATACACTGATGACAGTCAGCCACAAACAGCTGGCTAGATGAATAGATACAATTAACTAAATGATTTAACCCTTTACTTCATATAGACGCATTTGGACACCGCTAATATTGAAAGCATTAATTCACCACATATCAGCAATGGGTGAATTATGTTTATATTAACTGATAGAGTGGAAAACAGTGTTTTCAATACAGTGCACTGTTTTCAATGACCTTCTGTGATTGGTGCGGGAAAACGCGTATCTATGGAGTAAAGGGTTAAAGAGTTGAATGATTTATTGAATTATTACAAAATTTAAATAATCAAAAACAAAATATGAATTATACTATTCCAAATAACAGCAGTGGTTCATATTTATAAAAATGATGTTCAAGTAATTGCTATAAAAGCTTCCATAATTATGGAATTTGAGAAAATTGAAATAGAAGGTTTCAAACCTGTGTTATTGGTCACTCCCACAGAGCAGCCACTTGTCTTAAGCGACTTTTTTTGCTATTTCCAATTTCTATGCTTTCAGAGCAAAATAACCTGTATTTTCAAAGCAACAACCTGTATTAAAAGGCCACTTTTGCTCATTCCTGTGACAGTCTGCCTAAGACAGGTTTGACTGTACTAGCATATGTATACAGTACAGACTTGACATTGTGTCACATTATTACATTTCACATGCCATAATTTTTTTTATTGAAACTGCCACTTCAATAAATGTAATTGCAATGTCTTAGCAGTCACTTAGTTCACTTAACCCTTTACTTCACATAGACACCTTTGGACACCTCTAATATATATGCCTTTGGACACCTAATATAGAAGGCTTTTGAATTATTGGGTAAATTATGTTTATATTAACTGACAGAGTGGAAAACAGTGCACTGTTTTCAAAGGCCTTCTGTAATTGGTGAGGGAAAAACGCGTATCTATGGAGTAAAGGGTTAATATACATACATGTAGTTATATTAATAGACACAAATGAATTCATACCTGAATAAAGGTTTTGTTCTGATCGCAGAACATTTTTGCCATTTTTTGCATAAAAGCCTCTCATGACCACACCCATGACTTTTGAATACCGCACACATCCAGAAAACACTTCCACGATAAATGTCTGTTCATCTTCATCAAAAACCTTCAAATAAAAACTTATCATTAAAAGACAATAAAAAATTGTTGAAACATTGGATACTTTTATTAAAACAACAAAAAGATTTAACGAATAATAACGATTCAATTAGTAACTAGCCTGATTAAATAAGGAGTGAATGGACAGCTTTTATATTATTTGGATATCCGATCTGCTGTCCATAACACTGGCTCGGGAGAAGCAAAATAAAAATCTTTAAAAGACTCCATAGAGACATGCAATATGTCGCACTCAGTCTCTATATTAACGATCATGTTTGTCTTATATATATATATTTTTTTTTTTTAAAGTTTTATTTGTAGACCCTTGTTAGTGCTTCTTGTTAAATCATTTATCCCGAGCCAATGGTTGTGGGTAAGAGTGTCAAACATAGGAGATGAAAACTATTATGATAATAACTCTATAAATATGTTATGCTGAAACTCTCTATCTCCGTATCTCCGTTCTTTCCTCTTTTCTTTTTCTCACTGTCTTTTAAAACTAAATTACATATTTATTTTCTCTTTTCAAGAACATTTTTAAATATATTTAGTTTTGTAATGTCTACTTTATGCCATTGCTCATCCAGTGAGTGTGTAACCTGTAGGGGAAGGGCAGAATCTAATAATGGCAGAAATTGTAGCTCAACCCCATTTCATATAAAGTATTGGAATAAAATATGGTTAAACTGATAAAACCTTCAGAAAAAAACAATGTAATATTTCAAATATACTATAACTTACTAACTAGTCATTACAAATTTTTTGTTCAGTATATACTTAACTTTACACATATTTGAACAAATTTGAACAAAGGGATGGCACAGCACTATTTTATTTTCACAATATTTAGTAAATAAAATACCTTTAAACCAATTTTAAATATACATGTGCATGTCTCACACATGGGACACTTTAATCTTCTAATATTTATACATATTTTGATAGTAAACCCGTAACTTGCTGATTTTCTATACAATATTCTCCAATCCTCATTCTATCATTCCATGACTGAGAGCCAGACAATGATGCATGCTGCAAATAGGATCCTTATCTCTGAGACAGCAAGCAATGAGATAACAATGGCGGCTGTATCATCTAACATTCATTTATTTTCCCACAGACATCTACAGAACGCCATTCAGACATCAAATAAGTAATGCATTTATTTACAGCTCACCATTGATTTGATGTCTTATCAAATAATAAGCTTTCGATGCATCTTTTATGACAGCGTAACACTTGACACAGCATACAGAGTAAAGCAGATACATTTAACTTTATTTTTTTTAAATGGGGTTTATACCATTTTCAACACATTTCAGGTTATATATTATGGCATATCCAGTTTTACTGGTGGAGGAAGACCTCAGATTGAGTAAACTACTGTCCTTCAGCAATTAACTGGAAACATTTTTTTGAGCGAGTGGGACTTGAACCTACAACCTTAGCGTGAGAGGTAAGTGATCTTGAGATGGCGCCTTAGATTACTCGGCCAATGAGGATCCTAGATACAGTAAATTTTCTGTTTTACAACACTTGGGAAATCCGCAGAACAAAGAATAGCTTATAGTCTTAAATAGCCCAAATAGTGTGCAATTTTGTCTCATCAACACTTCCAACAAATCTCAATAGAATTGACAATGTGAAGATAAATGTTCCAATTTATTTTGGCTTCAAACTGTCTAAAATAATTGCATAGCGGTATTGATAAAACTAAATGTGAAAGAAATAGGAAACCTATAAATTTATCATGATATCTAGCATCTTAATAACATGAAATCTACTGTATAATGGGTATAACTTCCCTTGCATTTTATAGATCTGGGTAATTCAGATGAATGGTACAGTGCATACTTGGAATAGTCTTGGATTGATCAAATTGTGTAACTTCACCATAAAGTGTGTAACATTCATCATGAAGTGTGTAACTTCCATTATAAATGTCCATCTTACATGTATTGTTATACAACTCATATAACAAATAAAATATTCATAATAAATAAGTCGTAATGATTATAAATTTGACATCAAAATGCATTCATCTTATTACCTTGCACATGCATGCATCATAAATTAGTCAATCTTAAGAAAATAATGAGTGGAGCATTTGATCCAGTGGTTAGAGCATTGGGTCTGAGATCTGGAGTTCATGGGTTCAATCCTCCATCATGACTAGATGTGTGGTGCTCTTTAGCAAGACAATATCCACTGGATTTTTTTGGCAAGCCAGATTTTACAAATACATTTTTTGAGACCACTTAAACTTACCTTTGAGGCTTTAAGATATCTGTTGACATGTTCATCAATGGACTGCATGTCTTCATTGTAGGAATCCAGCACTGCCACACAGTGGCCAAGGATAGTTTTGTGGTTCATTGTTCACAGCAGGAATGATAACGGCTGGCTGAAAAAGTGTAAAATCTTCTTTATTTTTCATTGTAATGAAATTATATTTACTCACACCACTCACAATGCAATACTCAGTTTATTGTAATCAAATTCAAAATTGTAAACGATTACAACACAAATAATTCATTAACGTTGTGGTCCTCTGTGGCCCAAGTAGGCCTGTTTTCATGCCACATGCAGAAGGATGGTGTACAGATTACACTAATATTCATACCAAAAAATTAAGGATGTCATATAGCATGTATAAGTAATGTGATGAGCCGGTAGTTCATCTTACTATCAATCCAGGGGTTAAGAGTTTGAATCCCATTTTGTATTGTGTTCTAATCCATATTTATACTTAAATTTATTTGTATGTATGTAAATTTGAATAAATATGTTTAAACCAAACAAACAAACAAACAAATCTTCTACCAAAATATGGATGTCCTATAACATGTACCAGCAATGTGATGAATCTACATTTGGTCCTTTTTTCTCTTTTGTTGAATCAAAATTAGTTTATATGTTTGAAAAAATTTACTTGTGAAAAATTTGGTAAATGCCAAATCACATGTACTGTGATATAAGATGTCCTAAAATTTATATTAGTATAGATCTGCAGAATTTATTTTCTGTTTATACATATATAAGCAGAGATGAGTCACAAAATTTGTAACAAAACTTGCAGATTTAACCTACAACCAAAGACTGAAAATTCTATGAATTCTAGCACACCTGATTAAGATTTAAAACCTTGGATGGGTGATTGAGTTGTGTTTTACAGCATGTCGACACCGTAATAGGTAACTTTATGGTGCAAAGATTAATGAATGTAATGATGAAAATAATAAAGTTAAAAAAAATCATATTAAAACTATTTATAAATAAATAAAAGAAGAAATTAATGTATTAGATAAAAAATTATTAATTGATTGTTTGGAAATATGATTTGTTTTTTATAATTAAGTGGGATCTCTGATTATCAGGAGGGCACCTATATAATTTACAGATTACAGTGGGATTTTTTCCCTGTTGATTTTTACATACTGTTTTTACACATGATTAGTGTTAACTCATGTACAGTGTGCACCCATGTTTTTAGACCTAAAAATTCTCAGGGAAAAAACATAAATATCTTGTATCTGTTTATTACACCCATTAATATTCGCAGTGACACCATTTTCAAACAACTGTCTGGCTGGTTACTTAAAATGGAAATTAGATTGGTAAAAAATATAGTCAGTAGACCAGTACTTGCTAAAAATTATTGAATTTGTTCTTGATCCCAATATTTAATCCAGTTGAATTATGGCAGCAGCAAAAACTCAATTTAAATAATATGACAGAATTCAATTTGAATATCCCAAAATGACAGGTGGCATGTTCTTCATATCGTATCATATAATATATGTGTATATCATAGAGAGGATAATTTTCCTTATGATGGAACGAGTTGTCTGAATATATGATCTTTAGCAGAGTTGTCTTTAGGGACTTGTTCAAGTGATAGTGGAATACCATTTTTGATAGTCAAGTGCTAGGGTGCCCCTGTGCTTAAATCGTCTGTGGAGAAGCCTGGACTCATCTAATTTTATGAAATATGACAATATTACGGAATTGTTTTTATTTCTTGGTAAGAGACATTGTTTAATACCTCCTGTGGTGTAATTTTAAGTAGATTGAGTGCATGTGTCTGTTTTAAAAAGTAATAACTGCAATCTCTTCGATATAGTAAGGGAAAGACAACAAACCGCACCGAGAGTGATAGACAATGCTGCCCAAAATTATGATCTAGTGAGGAATAATATGAAACAAATTGAATTTATTTGGTGACAAAGGTACATTAATGCATGGTATTTTCCATGTTTGCTAAATATAATGTAGGTATGATCGATATGTATAAAAAAATCTTTGAATTCAGTTGAATAGATAAAAAAATAGTTGCATGAAAAGTGTGGGGTGTAAATTTTGAATTATAGTGGTCTCGTCAACCTACCGGTTCATCTACCTTAATTTATATAGTGAGCCATAAGTGGTTTCATCTACCTTATTTTATGTAGTGATGAATAGGTTGTTTTGCTACATTGTTATATTGATTGATTGATTGAATATTTAGCGTCATTTTTATGCCATCGAGGGCTAACAGACGATCAGTTAACCTAACCACTGTTTCCTGGGATTAACCAGTACTCGAGCACACCCCGTCTCCGCAAGTAACTGATAACTTTCCCACTTGAATCAGTGGTGAGAGACGAATGATAATGAGACGCAATGTCGTATATCAATCATCACAGAGACTTTTGCCGGGCGGGGGATTCGAACTCACGACCCCTGGATTGATAGTCAGACGCGTAACCGACTGAGCTAATCGGGCCCGGCTACATTGTTATAACTATCACATCTTGTTAATCAAAACAATTATATATTAATTAACCAACAGTTTGTGTTTGCATGTGTTGAATCTTAAAAAAGTTCAGCAATAAAATCACAACAATCATATATTCACATCAATTAGCAGTTTGAGTTTGCACGTGATGTGTAACTTTATTTATTTAAAGGCCGATCTTTTTGTTTGAATCGGCAATGTTGATAATAATAATATTGATAAGTATTTTGCCTAAAAGTGTTTTAAATTTTTATAAAAATAATATTGAATATTTTATCATTATTTACTTTCCGATGACATACTTGACCACATATAATTATAATCAACAGATCATAACTAGTTCTCATCTATCCACAATTGTCAGTTTTCTTTCTGTATATTGGAGTATACCCTGGTTAATTGGCATGCCACAAAACACTATACTAAATTAAGGTTGACAAAACTACTACCTGTTTTCAACAGAATATTAAAGTAGATGAACCGGTAGGTTGACGTAACCATCGTCACCCAAAATTTTCAGATCTGGAGATCCCTCCCTTGTGTTTTTATATATAAATGAACTAAAAAATATTTTCAGAACAAGCCTCTGTGAGTTACTCAAGGATTTATATAGAGAAAGGCAACTGACTGATATTTTGTGAAGGCTTGAGTATTCACCCATAATTTCGCAATTACTTGTTTTCAATTATCTTCACTTCCATTCATCTCAGGAACACAAATCAAAATTCTTACATTACAGAATGAAATTCTTATCAAAACAATACCATTTCCAGCAATTTGTGTTTAAATTTGTTGAAGTACTTCTGATTTCAAAGTTTGTATACTGCAGCTAAAACAACAAAAAATTATGGGAAGATTACTTCAAACCTAACTATCTTTAATTCAAGATCATTTTTCGCGATCAAAATATTTAAAATAATCAAGATTACATACTACTTACATTTTATGTACAAGAAATTAGTTGCCTGTAAATTATGAATGATTATTTAATTACTCCTGTGTGTGCTATTTTTCAACATTTAGCCAGGAGATGCAAGTTTCCTATCCTTCTATATAAGTCCTTGGGTTACTGTAGGACGCATGTAAAATCCTGATTACTGTAATCCCTGAATTAAATAGAGAAGGAAAAGCAACTGATTAGCTTTTTGTGAACACTCGCATATTCGCACAAAATCTTGCAATATCTCATTTTCAATTATCTTAACTTCCATTCATCTTAGGAACACAAATCAAAATTCTTACATTACAGACTGAAATGTCATCAAACCAATATCATTCCCATAAATTTGTGTTAAAAATTGTTAAAGTACTTGTGGTTACAAAATTTGTATATTACAGCTAAAATAACAACAAATAAGGATAATTTTTCATTCAAACCTCAATATTTTTAATTCAAGATCACTTTGTGTGATCGAACCATGTGTGAAGATAATTAAAAACGAAATATTGCGAGTTTTACGTGAATACACCAGTGTTCACAAAATCTTAATCAGTTGCCTTTCCTTCTCTATATAATTCCTTGATACAACTTACAGTAACTGTTGATGGGCAAGAAATCAGTTGCCTGTGAATTATGAATAATTAATTTGAAAATTACGAATCTTCAGTTTGTTATTTGTTGTTGTTAATCCTTTGTGTCACTATACAGCTGACTATGACCTCTGTGTATTTATTCCTCTGTGTGAATAACACTATGTGAATTTACACACTATTTCATCAACATTTAGCCAGGAGATGCAAGTTTCCTATCCGTTTACAAGTCCTTGCTGTAATCAAGTAAAACCTCAGAAATACTATTCATACAACCTTCTCAAACAACTTATGGAACAAATGATTCTCCAATAACTATACATATAAGATCCAAATACTACTAAACTGTACATAAATTTGCTAATGTATGACGGTATATTATGCCACAGGGGGCTGCCATTTTGGTAGCTAAGACAACCAGGTAAATCATTTGGGAAAATTTCAATACAGCATGTAGTCAACCTTCAAGTGGGGCAATTTTATTGTTTCGAAAGAAATATTTTATACTCACAATTACAATCAATAAAATATATGTTTAATGTGCGGAAATCCTTTCAATAAAGCTTGCCAAAGTAAACCGATATCTTGTTTACATTTCCGACATTTTTTTCTGAGTGGTTGAATTGTGGGAACTTATTATTACATCCATATATTTTTCTATTTTTCTTTTTATTAAAACAGAACATTTAAGAAAAGTTGCTAAAATGTTTTAGAAGAAGATAATTGTTGATGAAAAAAAAGAAAGAAAAATAAGTGATGCATAAATAATTAATTTCCGTAAGTAGCCGAAGTATACCGATTATCATTTGACATATCAGACGCTTGGTTTCGGTTGATATTGTTGCTTAAGATAAAAGGAAATTTAAAAAATTCAGGATGACGGATATTCCATGTGAGGTAATATTGATATGATATATTTCGGATATTTTTGTCGATTTCATAATATAATGAAAGACAAGCAATTCCTTTGGGTTGCAAATTTATAGCGGAATACAGTAGCGTGTTTGAAAATTAACATTTTTGCAACATGTGCAATCGAATTGATTCTATTATGCAAATATTAATATATAGGTTAACAATTTCTTTTCTTTTAACAGCACAGGGAGATCTCGGCCCCAAGGGTGAGCAAGTTCAATGTTTACGTTCAGGTAAGTTTACAGCTTTTGTTTGCATACACCATGCACATTGTCCTTGAGGGTCAGACTCTGCAGCAGGCCACCAAAACATTGAAAAAATATAAATCAATATTCGGCCGAAGTTACTTAGGAGAATTCATCTGGTGCATTTTAATACAGAAACTACTCCAAATGTTAAATGTAACACCATGTGCTTTGCAAGTAACATTTTCTTTGTGTTTACGTTCAGCCTGTTCTAGTTTATGGTCGGGAGTTTTAGGTCAAGGTTAGTAGAAGATAAACAAACATGTTTAATATTTTTATGCAAGTTGGGTGTACTTCATAGTGATTAATGAAGTGGATGTTTGAGATAACTGGTCTTCTTTATGATAATTCATGGGAACTTAATATTTTAAGATTATAACAAAGATTAAAGGGAATATATCTGGATTTTTAAAACAATTTAAATTGGCTAAAAACATTATTTCAATATAGCATCCCTATATATACTCACTGATCCCGCATGGGCAAAAGGCTATCAATTTAAACATGCCAAAATATTATATTGAAAAGGGATTTCCTAACTTGGGCTACATGCCTAGTTAAGACTAAAATAGATTTCCCGCTTAAAATTGCAACATATTTTGTGACGTATTAAATGTGTCACGCGAATACTCTTTGATTTCATTATGATCTGTTATACAGGTTTATGTGTAATACAATTTATTTCGTCTTAGAAAGTGTCCCAATGATGATATAAAAGTAATTAAGTGCTGTCTATTTTTAGAATAGTGATTGCGTTTCAAGTTTTGCACTTCAATTTAAATATCGATTATGTCACATTTTGATGAATTTGACATACCAAACCATTTGGACTTTATCTATTAATGATAATGAGATGCTCTTTATCTATTTTTTAAATATTTTTTAATATTTTGAGACAATTATAGCTTTTTTTCCTGATATAATCCCTTTAAAGCCACATATACCACTTTATAATATATATATACATGTATAATGGGTGCTAAAACAATATACAACTGTGACAGAATTTGACAAAAATAGTGACTGGTAGTATCATTAAAACTTTATGCAGTTGACATTTGTTATACTAATAGGGATACTATGAGTAGACTCATTTATCTTAAAGGGAGTAGATCTATATCAGGAAAAAAATGCTATAAATGTTTTAAAAAAAACAAAACATTTTAAAATGGTTAATAAACATCTTATTATCATTAAATAATAAAATCTGAATGGTTTGTTATGTCAGATCCACCAAAATGTGAGCAAATCAATATTTTAGTTAAAATGAAAAATCTTAAATGAAATCTCCATTCTAAAAGTAGACAGCACTTAAATACTGCTTGATCACATTTAAAGATATTTTGTTGAAATGCTGTTTGTATCACCCTATGTTAAGAAGATACATGTGCATGTGGAGGTAAGAGATATTTATACAAAGATTTACCATTTACTTTTTTATTTTATTAATTATTTAATCAAGGTACCTATCTACGGTATCGGTATATGAACCTTGTTTTTTTTGGCCATGAACCAGAAACACAACTTTTTTGTCTTATCCTTTTGGCAATATGGGGTCAGTGTAAAAGTAGGCATGACATAAGGAAAAATGGTTTATAGCCAATTTTTAAATTTAGAAAATCATGATAAATTCCCTTTATTAAAATGATAATGGTGAAGTTCATCCACTCACAGTGACAATCTAATTTGTTAGATTGAAACTTTTTTCTTGCATGATATAAATTAAACTGATCTATGTTTAGATTGAGTATGAGATGTAAGTTGTACTAGTTAACAGATTTGATTTCAAATTTAGTTAAAATAATAATTTATGTGTATATATATATATATATACAAAAAACTATATTGTTGTTTTGCAGGGAGACTTGAAACACAGTCACTTTGTTGTTATGACTGCACATGACCTTGGATGCAATCGTAAGTACAGTTTAGCTCTCCAAGATATATTAGACTCGCAGTGTGTCCTGTCAGTTCTATATTTAGCCCACTAGAGCTTTAAGCATTCTGTTATAATATTACGCACAATAAGGCTTTTGGTGTGTTTTTTTATTTATGACCTATACAGTATGTAAATTATTCATGTTTGAAACATGTTGTATTTACACACCATCTCCCACTATGTTTCAGTGTATTCATGTCACAGTGGTTGCCACCTTGAATTTTCAATGACTTTCTTCATAGAAATATTAGCAATATGTTTACAATACCTTCAAAAATGATTTTTTATGTACTGTAGTCTGTATAAGATAAAACACATGGGTGGAGGAGCATTTCAATTATTGCAGGGGGAGCATGGGGCAACCTGAGGAGAGCACACCCAACCTTAACATTGGGGGACCAGCCCCCCTTAGCCCCCCTGGCTCCTACGCCTACAAAACAAAAACACTAAAAAAAAAACAAAAGAGGTAATGCATGTACCAGTATTATAAATCAATTAATGTTATATAACAAAGTCATAAACTATGGATTTTTCATGTAATATCCATTTTTTGTATAAATGTTTATGCTGAAATTGGCAAAATATGTTTCTCTTCCATGTACATGACTGAAAATTTGATGAATAGGAGATTTGTAACATGCATGTATAAGATTTCACAAAAAATAATTTTATACTAAGTTGTAAAAAAGTTCTACATATAAAGCTAGCTGCAATTATCCATAAATTATGACAGTGTGTCCGACATCCAGAGAGAAGGAAATCACACAGCTTAATGTAGTCATACAAACAGTAAAGGTGACCTTAATATATATGTCATTGTCCTTAACTTGTCATGGTATGAGAGACAAATGTTTATACGTGCCATTTTGAATGTTGTGAATAAATTAATTTCTTTGGTTTACACAAACTCATATTACCTGCAGTAATATATATATGTGAAGTATATATGTTTATGATTTACTTAGATTCTGGTGATATTGTATGCATACGATCGAGAGATTCATTCTATTTTGTTTGATTAGGGTAAATTGATTGATTGTTTGATTGATTGATTGAATATTTAGCGTCATTTTTATGCCATCGAGGGCTAACTGACGATCAGTTAACCTAACCACTGTTTCCTGGGATTAACCAGTACTCGAGCACACCCCATCTCCTCAAGTAACTGATAACTTTTCCACTTGAATCAGTGGTGAGAAATGAATGATAATGAGACACAATGTCGTATATCAATCATCAAGGAAACTGTTGCTGGCTGGGGGATTCGAGGTCACGACCCCTGGATTGATAGTCAGACGCATAACCGACTGAGTTAATCGGGCCCAACTGATTAGGGTATAAGTTGTACATGTAAATATCATCTTAAGCAGTGGAACAATCACAATAATGAAGCACCTTGTTCAGTGGAAGAGCATTCTATTAAGTCCACTTTTGCCGGGTTCCAAAGGTGGTCTTATTAGAGGGGTTTTACTGTATATATACATTGTGCATATTATTTGCATTATTTTGATTTCCCCCCATTTTCATCATTACAACGATGGTTTCCCCTATTGAAGGTACCCTCCTCCAAACCAAAAAAATAACACCTGAAATTTCCCTTTAAAAATATTGTTTTATCTCACGTATAGAGTGGAAATGTTTTGAACTTGTAAAAAAAATGTTATACAACAAGACGTAGTATCTGTAGTACGCTCTAGAAGTAAAATCAATACTCTAACAGATATTTTATGAAATAAAAAAAGTAACAAGCCATTCATTGATTGCAATGTAGTTCTAAGTGTCCATATATTATCAATTGATTATGATGGTGAGAATTACCACCTGGATACATGCACTTCTCTTGTCATCAAGGAAATCCATATTGTCCTTGTAACCAATACGAATTTGTCAGAAATTAGCACAACAAATTAAGTTACATCATTTTATTACTAGTATAAAAAGTATTGATTGATTCTACTGCGTCTAAAATAGTTTCTCATCATATTGAGTACAGGTTGATTAAACTTTTATATTTTTAGTAGATAGCAATTTATAAAGGCTTTCTGGCAAATTTTAATTTTGTCACTGGAAGCAAAAAAAAGTCCTGTAAAAAATAATTAACTTATCACGACAAAATAAAGTTTTAATTCTAAGTTTGTATATTATAAGGTCATTTTGATGCCCTAGAGACTGGAGTCTCTACCTTGAAACCACATCAACAACAGTAATTTCAGCACTTTCTTCTTTTTATCTTCTACACAACAGCAGCTTTCTCAATTGGTAGAGCATCGTCTGTCAATCCAGGGGTTGTGTATTCCAATCTCCACTGTGCCGAAGTCTCTTGTGATGATTGACCACAAGTTTTGTTTTACAGCCATCATAGTCTCCAACCTCTGAATATGTGGGGAAGTTGTCAGTGACTTGCAGAGATTAGGTGTTATCTAATACTGCAGCTTAACTGCCTTGCAGATCCCAGAAACAATGATCTGGTGTTCCGACCACAAAAGACACAAAATAAAACCCATTCAAACAAACACTGATGGATAAAAATGGCTCTCTATCTCAAATTGCTTCAATAGGTGTTCTCATAGATTTATACTTCTAAGTGGGTGCAGCAATGGCAGTGAATGGAGGCATTTGGACATTCGGGCTCTTTCTAAGATGAAACACTTTCTTACTATGTGTAAATCTGTATAACTGATCAAATTGAAATCAAAATGAAATCGTGCGACTCATTTAATACGTTACAAAATATGTTGCAATTTTAAGCAGGAAATCTAATTTAGTCTAACCTAGGTGCATAGCCCGAGTTAGGAAATACCTTTTCAATATAATTACGATTTTTGCATGTTTAAATAAATATTCTTTTTGCAGTACGGGGTCAATAAGGCAGAAATATTTTTAGCCAATTTCATTTTTTAAAAATCCTGGTAAACTCCCTTTAAAGCTATATATTTATGTGGTTCATATAGGGAATGCTTGCCATGTCATAAACATCCACTTGTTTACATTCATGCAGACATGTTGATATATATATAGGGTTTTGGATAGATTAATGTTGTCATAAACATCATAACTCGGGGGCCATACATTTTATTGTTTTCATCTTCTCAAAGAAATATGGCCAGGATACAACACTTTTTTATGACTTTCTTGCTGGAAACAAAGTTTAGATAAAATTTAGTAAGCAATAGATTTTAAGTTGATGGAATGAATGGATAGTGTTTTACAACACACCAACACACAAGTACTTTATTCTGTGCATGTATGGTGATTTTCCAGAACTGTTTTCAATATTTCTAAAATTCATCACGGGTCCTCTGTGGCTGAGTGGTCTAAGGCAATGTCTACCTCTCACCGCTGAGTTTGTTAGTTCCAATCCAATCGGCTCCAAAAACTTTATGTGAGAAAGTTTACCAGTTACTTGTCAAGGCTGTCGATCTACTCTGGGGTCTTCCTCCGCCAATAAAAATAGATAATACTTATACTGTGCAACCTGTCTTAAGCAGCCAGTCAAGGGAAAGAGCAAAAGTGGCCTTTTAAAACAGGTTGTTGTTCAATACAGGTTAATTAGCTTTGAAAGCATAGAAATGGGAAATGGCAAATGTGACTGCTTAAAACAAGTGACTGCTTAAGAGAGGTGACCGCTTGCACAAGTTTGACTGTATAACTTGTCATGTGTTAAAAATAACATTAAACCCCCATTTAAAAAACATACCAAAAAAGTTTTGCAATTCAGTCTTGTTTTCAGATTTCCTTTTTAACCCTAAATTAATGATTGTCTGCATTGATTCAAAAACAACAATTTAGGTAAGGTTTATAATTTAATCAATTAAAATCTTTTCTGTTCAAGCTCTGTTTTAACTGATTAAAAATGTTTCTTTAATCTGTCATCTCTCTTTTGCTTTAGTCTTTATTTGATGTCAAAAGACTACCATCACATTATGAAGTCTGCATTGAATAAGATAAGATAGCAAATCCCAGTCCAACAGTTAAAGGAAAACAAACAGCATTCTATCTGTCTAAAATAGTGAATAGAAGATTTAAAGTGCTTTTCATAAATTTGGTTGGTATGTACTCTTTCAGATTTTGAGTGTTAGAGGGAATTTATTAGGATTATTCAAAAATTGGCTAAAACATTTTTTTTCTCCAATAGATCATGCCTATATATACTCACTGACCCATATTGCCAAAAGGATATCTATAAATTTAAACATGCCAAAATAACACATTGAAATGGGATTTCCTAACTTGGACTATGTGCCCGAGATTAATCTAAATTAGATTTCCCGCTTAAAATTTCAACATATTTTGTGATGTATTAAATAAGTCGCTTGTTTACATTTTGAATTCAATATGATCAATTATAAAGGATTGCGCGTAATGAAATTGATTCATCTTAGAAAGAGATCGAAAAACGAAGTGAAGGTATTTAAGTGCTGTCTATTTTTAGAATGGGGATTTAGTTTCAAGTTTTGCACTCCAATTTAAGTATTGACTTTATCATGTTTTGGTGGATTTGACAAACTAAACCATTTGGATTCTATTCATTAATGATAAAAGCTACTGCTGGAAAAACTTAATATCTGATAAAGCAGTGGTCCTATTTTAAATATCCTGTTAAATTTCATATGAATACCAATATACTGTTGCTTTTATCTTTGTCTGAAACGTTTCACAGCTTGTGGCTCGGTTATCACAGCTGACAGTATCAGTATCTGTTTGTAGTACAAAGATCCCAAATGTGAAATATTAATAATTAATTAATCTTAAAGGCCTCAGTCATCGAGAAAGTCTGTTACATATCTGATTGAGATTCAATGTATCCAATATGATAACATTCTGATGCCCTAAAAAGATTCTCAAAATGTTTTGTTTGTGTTCCCTGCAAGGTTGATATTAGTTTGAAACTCCAGTCTGTATTTGTTGTTTTTTTCATATTAAGTCTTGTTACCCTTATTAAACAGAGCCTGATATTCTGCTACTTCCCAATTGAAAAATCATGGGGGATTTCCCAATTGAGGCAAAAAAATCACAAAATGAAAAAAACAGAAAAAAGAAAGAGAAATTTTCTTACATTAAGAGGATAAAAAAAACCCATTGGATATGATGTATAACTGCAATATCTGATAATTGATGGTTGAAACATGATCTTTAAGAGAATATATCAGGATTTTTCAAAATTCTAAAATTGGCTAAAAACATATTGAAAAGGGATTTCCTTGTAAACTTGGGCTACGCTCCTAGGTTAGACTAAAGTAGATTTTCCGCCTAAAATTGCTACTTACAATGTATTAAAAGAGTCACATGATTTTGTTAACACTTAGCTGGGCCCAATTAGCTCAGTCAGTTACGCATCTGACTATCAATCCAGGGGTTGTGAGTTTGAATCCCAGCCTGGCAACAGTCTCCGTGATGATTGATATACGACATTGTGTCTCATTATCATTCGTCTCACCGCTGATTCAAGTGGGAAAGTTATCAGTTACTTGCGGAGATTGGATGTGCTCAAGTGCTGGTTAACCTTTCAGGATCCCAGGGAACAGTGGTTAGGTTAACTGATCGTCTGTTAGCCCAAGATGGCAAAAAAAATGACACTAAATATTCAATCAATCAGTCGTTGATTATTAAAAATTCTGATTTTCTCATGTTGGCAAGAAATAAGAATATTATTCTGTGCTCGAGTACTGGTTAATCCCAGGAAACAGTGGCTAGGTTAACTGATCGTGTGTTAGCCCTCGATGGCATAAAACTTTTTTTTCGTCTTAGAAAGAGTCCTAATGACAATGCAAAGAGAAGATTGTCAATCAGTATTTAAGTGCTGTTTATTTTAAGAATGGGGATTTCGTTTCAAGTTTACCACTCCAATTCAGATATCGAGTTTGCCCTGAGTCTCAATTAACACACCCTGGTATTGGTATGATTCAACAATTTTACTGCAAGCCGATTTATTTCCAATTAAGATAGATTACGGCAGATGTGCTATCTCTTCACAATTTTAACTCATTGGCTTTAATTAGCATGTTCTAATGGATCTCAGCTATCATTGTCTGCAAATATGCCATGAACCTCATTGTTAAACATTTATTCCAAATACAAGAAGATGTCCGATTTGCTAGTTCCTGCATAACAAGATATGGGTCATGATTTGAAGAAAAGCATTAATATCATCTGCCTGTGCCTGCTTACAGACATTGGAAGAAAAATCAATCAAATAATGATCAGTGGTTCAGAGTAATGTATTGATCTGTATGTAGCCTTTAATCTTTGAGCATCCTTAGAGGCGCTCATTTACGCAGGTTACTTACCCTCGTATTGAAGTTGCAGCGTTTAAGTTCTAAGTGAGGCCGTATTTCTATAAAATGATCGCGTCCATTAATCATAGAAACTGACAAAACCCATTATTGTGATGAAAATAGACTTGGTCGTTTTGACAGGAGCTACATTAATTTGAGTTTAGTTTTTTTGTTTTTTTTTCTCCTGTTTTTATTCTTTCTTAATTATTGAATTTTCATTCGCGGATCTTTCTGGATATGTGCATTTTAGTAGAATGGATTTAATCAATATTCCTTTAGAGCTAACCATGTATTATGATGTCATTAAGACCAAACTTTCTCTCATGAATTGGAACAACTATAGTCTCTGCCTATTTTTAAAACAGAGAATTTCAGCTATTAATATGTTTAATATGGCATTTCTAGGGTCATTCTGCATGTTCATTAAATAAATTTCGTTGATGTGATTTTTTTCATCTGTATGTTAGTTTGGTGTTTTTGTACATGTAGAGTGAACCTGGAAACTAATCCTTCCTGTTGGTGTCGATTGATTGTTTGATTGAATATTTAGCGTCAATTTTATGCCATCAAGGGCTAACAGACGATCAGTTAACCTAACCACTGTTTCCTGGGATTAACCAGTACTCTAGCACACCCCATCTCCGCAAGTGACTGATAACTTTCCCACTTGAATCAGTGGTGAGAGACGAATGATAATGAGACACAATGTCGTATATAAATCATCATGGAGACTGTTGCCGGGCTGGGGATTCAAACTCACGACCCCTGGATTGATAGTGGGGTACCATACCAAGTGTCTGCGGCATGATACTCCAGTTTGGCAATGTTTAGAATACTTTGTCAAGTAGACATTAGTGATGGGACATCGGTTGGAAATCATGATCGATTATCAGTTGGAATAGGTTGGTACTTCCGATGTGATTTTACTGATTATAATCATTTCCAGAATGATCTACTTAAGTCTGCATGTTAATGGATGTTTTACTGCTTACCATGTTTTAGTATGTATATAATTATTAGTGTAGTAGACTGGCAGTATTATTGTTTTCTATAGATGAACCTTTCAGTTCTTCATCACCCTCTGCTTATTGCTTATTCAGTGGTTGGCTTTGTAACACTTAAGTATGGTGAGTGGTAGTGTGATACATGTCTGTGTGAACCAATTACCAAACACTATTAAAAATTTAGTATCAAATAACTTTGGGGTTCCAAGTGCAGAAAGCTAAATAAATCTAATTACTTTTTATTTATTAACAAATAAAAAAAATAAACATAAGACAATTATGCTCGTTTGTTACACCTTGCCCATATTTGCAGAATACCTAAAATAATTGCACAGGTTATTACCTGTGTATTCGGCTAAGCGTGTCATGGCGTCCCCTTCCTTTCTGTGCTAGAAAAAAAGCACTGGGCCGGTAATATTTATACTTTTTTTAGCGATTTCCATATTTTTTAAACATTGATCCGTAGTGCATATTTTTGTATCAAAATCCGTACAAAATACTGCCAATCTGTATGGGTAAACAAACAGCTCTGCACACATTGCTGGACTGAGTGCACAAAACTCTTCAAGCGTGAAGCTGGGTGTACGTGATCAGGTGAATCGCCCAAGTCATATTTTTGAATTTAACTGACTTAACACGGAAATTTCTTATCTAAAAAAAGATCCGAGGACAACTGAAAACAGTCTATTTTTGGAAAATATGTGTGCTCTTTGTTAGAGAATGATGAAAGCACTTTCAAAATCAGTGCATAAGATGGCCAAACTTCGTCTTCAAATGTGTAGTTTTATTTTGAAAACGAAACTAAAATCTGCTGTTTCCAAAATTCAAATGAGCCAATTTTAGAAAATACAAGTTGAATTTCCAACAACACGAAAGGAAATGAGACAATCGGAAAAACTGTCAAACGAAATCACCAAAAGTCGTTTCCGAAATCGTAAATTTTGTATGTATTTTTTGTATTTATTTAACGCCATAAATATCATTAAATAATTTGCAAATTTAACATTGAATGTTCATCAGAAATAAATTTTAGAATAAAGAAGCTCATGTTGAATCTCCGAAGAAACTTTTCAATACAAAATGTATACCATTCTATTATGTAAGGTATTGAGACGCGCATGCGTGGCTTTCTAATCCCGGGTTAAACATAGGAGTATTTTGCGGTTCCGTGCTGTATCACTGTTTATACTTGATAATCGTTTATGAGAAATGGTATCGATTATCGGAATCGGTAAGCTTCTTAACGCCGCTAATCAATGTCATCCGATTATCGGCCCACCACTAGTAGACATCGTTGCCATATGACTGAAAAAATGTTGAAAGCGATGTTAAACATCATACAACAACAACTGAATATACAGCAACTATTACTCTGTTTCATTGATTGTAGGCTGCTCCAGACAGATTTGGTTAATGAAAAACTCAACATTCAATAATTAATTTATGTAATGTATAAGCTGCAGATATAAAACACTTGGAGATTGATTGAATTAGACCCATCCAACAATGGCAACAGCACAGTATGTTTATTACATGTTTGTTCTGTTTTGGAGATTGATTGAATTAGACCCCTCCAACAATGGCAACAGCACACACAGTATGTTTATTACATGTTTGTTCTGTTTTCCAGACAAAAGCTGGTTCAACTTTTTGGACCATGTGAGCATGAAAGAATTGAGAAGTCGAGCAGCCTTCATCCATATTGATGTGCCAGGCCAGGAGGATGGAGCTCAAGATTTACCAGCAGAGTAAGATGTTACATACTTAGTCTTGAATTAGTCTCATTCCACTCATGTATAATTAATTACTGTAGTTCTAAGCATTTTCAATTGATATGTTTAAGGAAGAGATATTAGGTACTGCGAAAATTTTCATGCATTGACCCTTATTTAAGATTTAAAACAGTTATTTTGTTCAAACATTTCGAAGCAATAGTGGAATGAGGTCATCCTTGAAAAACATTTGTTTGCTGTGCTCAGACCTAGTACTTTTCATGTGGGTAGGTTGGTAGCTAATTCATTTTTTAGTCAGATTTTGATTTTGCACAGTCATTTAAACAAGAATCGACATAAATCATGGTGTAAAAATCAGTGCTTTGAAAGTCATTATAAAAGTTTTGGCAGCAAATAAATGTTTTTTAAGGACGGGGCTTAAAGGATTGGGAAGAGGAAACTGAAAACGTGATAATCTGGCACTGCTTATTTAACAATAACCACATAGAGCTTTTGTAAATGGTGCACGGTTAAGTATACTGCATTTACTGTAACAATTTAAACAAACTTTTTCTGTTTGAAGTGATTGGGGTGTGTAAATGTTCACATGTTCACAGCATTTTGTTAAAACATTGCTATAAAAGTGAAGCAGCAATTCTTTTTTCACACTGTTTTGATCCCTTTTGATAATTGACTTGTCACAAAGGTAAGCCAGTGAAAACTACCCATATGGTAGACATTGGGCAAAACATCGCTTGAAAACAACTGACTGTTAAGCAGTGCACCAGATAAGGCCAGAAAAAATTAATACCTGTGTTTTGGGTTACCCGACTAATCCTTAAATTGAGTCCTGATCCTCAATACATTGTATTTTTAAATATATACATGTATATACAGTCAAACCTGTGTAAGCAGCCACCTCTATTAAGCAGCCACTTGTCTTAAGCAGCCACATTTGCTATTTCCCTTTTCTATACTTTCAGAGCAAATAAAGCTGTATTAAGCAACAACCTGTCTTAAAAGACCACTTTTGCTCCTTCCTTTGACTGGCTGCTTAAGACAAGTTTGACTGTATATAATAATTATATTATAATATATATTTTATTTCCTTTTTAAATTGTTTAAGTATAAAAAAAATGCGGAATGAATCTGCTTAATATGTCAAAAGTATATTTGTATTGTTCCTTATTGATTTTCTGTCATAATTAGTTATTTATAGTATAGAAAAATAAACTCAATCAATTTGGTTTTTTACTTCACCATGTAAACATTGGTTTATTGAATCTTACATCATGCTGTGCAGCAATTGTCTGGTTTGTTATGCAAGAAGTGGAGGTTGTATTAGGGGATGTTTGATCTGCATCTAGACTAAATAAAACAGATGGTTTGCTCGTAATTCTGTTATATTAGAGATGATTAATGCAACAGAGACATTTTCATTAAATTCATCTATTCAATTATAAGGTTAAATATAATTACATTTCAGTTATCTTGGTAGTATAATGTTTAAGTTGGTTTATTCAAGCCATCTATAAACAAGAGTGGTACCACAATCTCTCTTGGGTCTCTTAAATTCAGTTCTTTAGACATTTATCTAAAGTTAATAATAATGTACAGATGACCTTGCAATAGCTATCAATCAAATATTATAAATCATTATTATATGCACCAATGAAATTGTCACTTTTTCCTTGCATACATTGAATTGTTTAAAGAATTGATTTGCTAATTAGCATCATTTTTATGCCATCGAGGACTAACAGATGAATAGTTAACCAAGCCACTCTTTTATGGGATCCTGGAAGGTTAACCAGTACTTGAGCACACCCATTACCATTTAAGTAAATGGTAACTTTCCCACTTGAAATAGTGTGACAGACTAATGACAATGAGAAACAACACCGTATATCAGTCATGGTGTAGACTGTGGCAGGGTGAAGATTCAAACTCAAGACACCCTGGATTGATAATCAGCACACTACTGACTGAGCTAACTGGGTCAGGCTTCAAGGATTGACGAATATTTGGACAATTCAGTGGGCACCGAGATATAGTCAAGTGCAGGCGTATTGTCAATAAGAACAGAACATTTGATACAGTTGTACACTTTGCATGCACAAGCTTTGTCCCATCCAGACATGATTGCTGATTATAATTCCTAAAGAGTAACCAAAGTGTGGATACTATGACATTGCTTATAAATGTTTCAATCTTTTAAAAAAAGTCTTAATCACATTCGATATTGTTAAGGTTACAGTGTATAACAGCATAAATGATAAATATTATAGAACACAGGTAAAAAAAAAAATTAATTAGGTAAATTAACTTCAATACAGGTCCCGGTCGAAAAGAAAATCTCCCATGTCGGTTCCAGGGTAATTGAATATGAATGGCTATGTAATTATAGTCTTGTTATGCCGCTGCAGTACAGTCCTCTTTGTGAACATGCTCTGGTCATCCCATTAGAGGCTTCTTTGTGGAATATATCTGTATTGGATGTGGGGTCGAAACAGATCCTGTGAATTATTTTGATTGATTTTTCTGTAGTTTGTCAACATATTAGATTTGTTAGTGTTTTATGTTTAACTGTTCATCAGACCTTGTTGATCCCGTGCTGTGTGACAGATGTGTTTGTTTTAGGCCTACTAGACATACCAGTAAACTACAAAGGCAGACTTGGTTCAATGTTCATAACTCAAACTGGCTCGGGGCACAGCAGATTTAAATATTTTTATTGAATTGGCAGAAATTTATTTTGTTAAGGTTTAGCTTCACTTTTTGAAGAAAAAGGGGAGCTTCTGTACGTACAAGTTTGTCCTGGCATTGGCATATTTTTTTGGTTGAAGTTTAATATCGCACTTACTACAAGTCAAGTGGAATAACTCTAAATTTAGCCGCAGTTGCAGTTTTATAGCAAGTTTGTTCACTACCCCTGGTCAGATATCAGTGATAATGCACACATATTCACTTCCAGTTATATTGAGAAGACAAGTTGGAGTGCTTGAATTTGAATCTAGGCAGAACTATGTAATGACTCTTTTTATATTTCTATATACAAAAGACAATTTGTTTAAACTCTTAAAGAATTCTTCACTGTAGTTACAATAAAAAACTATTTAAGATAGGATTTATGAAGTCGAGCATGCTGTCCATTGACAGCCCAATGGACAGCCCGTCTTTGGTTAACAATTCTGTTTTAAAAACAGCACCACCAAGCTGTTTGGCACTTCAAATTTAATGTTAAACCTGATTATAAACTAATGGAATGACAAGGCTGGTGTCACTGATTGTGTGCATAATTTGCATTAATTAACAAATCCAACTATCATAGTCCATTTTTGTTGCTATCTTTCATCCATAATTTCTTTTCAACAAAGTCATCTCTTTAACACAATTAACAATTAAAGCATTGGTCTCACAAGTCAGTTTGTTTGTTGAGTATTCCTCTTTTCAAATTTGTGTTTTTTTATTTCCCAAAATTGCCAAAATGTCTTTGTCACTACTTTACATAGAAAAATGTGCGCCTGCTTGCTGGAATATTTAGCATTGTTTTTATGCCATCGAGGGCTAACAGAGGATCAGTAAACCTAACCACTCTTCCCTTGGATACCAGGCGATTAACCAATACTCAAGCACACTCATCTCTGCAAATAACTGCTAACTTTACCACTTGAATCAGTGGTGAGAGATGAGTAACAATGAGACGCATTGTATCAGTCATCATGGAGACTGTAGCTGAATGGGGATTCTATCTCATGGCCCCTAGATGATAATCAGACATGCTACCAACTGAGCTAAATTGGCCAGTTGGGAAAAAAAGAAGAAAAGTGTAAGGACATAATAAAAGTCGTGTCCATCTGTTACAACTTACCTTGTCAGACTGATTCAGGTCTGTTACAGTTTAGGAAATAATTTAAAACATGTTTAAAGAGAAGCATGGCTTTATTAAAATATGGTAGTTAAAATTTCATTGACACTTGGCAGCAAAGTTGCTCTGGTCGTATCATTCATGTGTTTTTTTGTGTTTTACACATACAGCAGGCCTTGATCAAGCGATTTTAGAAAGTATTTTCATGTTAACCAAACATCATTCTGTGTATCTGAACTTTGCCTTTCACTTTTGCATGTATCCTCATACATGTATTATGACAAGTTCCAAGGAATTAACTATTTGATGTGTATAGAATCAATGTTTAAAATGCATGGTTATAGAAATATATACTGAACAAAAAAAAAGAAACACCCGATTTCCGTACTTATTTTCCTGTCTCTATATAATATCATTGAGAATTTTATATAATGCAGTACATAATCAGCCTTGACCCATGGTGTCTGAAATCATTGATTTAAACTGCCAGACCTGTATGAAGAGATATTAAAAGCTGCAGTTTGAATCCTAATTTGGACATGCACAAATGGTCAGGTACATCATTGTGCATTCTTTCCCAGATTTTTATCCTCTCTTCCAGCACAATGCAAGAATTTTATTTAGGATATGAGAAATTGGTATGCAAAATGCTGGCATGTCCAAACAAGACATAAATCTTTTATTGCCTCTAGCTTTGCTGCCAGAGGTCTGAGCACACACTTTCAGCTAGAACATGATTGCCAGCATTTTCCTAAGGAAGGACTTGGTCCTGCCTTGTAGCGGACATCCAACTGTCACAACTCG
Organism: Panopea generosa; assembly: GCA_029582155.1. Lineage (NCBI taxonomy): Eukaryota > Metazoa > Mollusca > Bivalvia > Adapedonta > Hiatellidae > Panopea > Panopea generosa. The sequence goes on from CM055908.1 coordinate 13,239,820, forward strand.
TGCCCGCGACCATAATTTCATGATCATTGTCAGACACTGACCCCTACTGCAGCTGAGCATTAAATTCCATTTTTAAAATATCCCCCCTCAAATTTATTGAGCGTTTCTTTTTTTGTTCGGTATATGTATAGCATTGTAAGTCTGAACTTCCTGTACTTCACAATCGTATTCTTTCTTCAAATATATATGTAGTAGCATTTTGTACTGATTTTCTCTACTAGAAATAACTTAAATAGCAAAACAAGTCATATTTTATTGCAGGGATTACCATAAACAATGTGCCCTCCAATACTGTTGTCAGAAATACCATTTAAATTACAATGTGTAAAATTATAGTTTTAAGCACAAAATTGATGGAAGTATTCATTTATAATGGGAATTTTAGCAGTTCCACCTTTAAAGTCTTGGTAGAGAAATTTTTAAAAGAACACGAGCCATAATGTATTAAGGTTTTGTTATTTTTCATTTACATGTTCAGTAAACCTATGATCTTCTACCACTTTGTGAGAGCATGCCCCAGGGATAAATGATTGTATTGGTTTGTTAAAGCACTTGCCTGTTGCTTAAGAAAAAGATTCTTCTTCACATATTGATAAATAATTACATCTCCCTCTCTCAGTGAGACAGTGTTTTTGTGCTTTCTGTCTTTCCATCCATTTGACTGTCCATCTGTTACACATTTGTCTGAAATGCATGAGGAGAGTATGATAGAATTTTGTCGAATTTTTTTTTCTAAGTGCTATATATCAGTGTAAAATGTCAATGATGATGACCCATGTCACTTGTACACTTGTGTACATGTACACTGCTGAGTGTCTGTGTGGCAGTGTCATAACTAATGTGTGATGATGACCCATGTCACTTGTACACTTGTGTACATGTACACTGCTGAGTGTCTGTGTGGCAGTGTCATAACTAATGTGTGATGATGACCCATGTCACTTGTACACTTGTGTACATGTACACTGCTGAGTGTCTGTGTGGCAGTGTCATAACTAATGTGTGATGATGACCCATGTCACTTGTACACTTGTGTACATGTACACTGCTGAGTGTCTGTGTAGCAGTGTCATAACTAATGTGTGATGGTGATGACCCATGTCACCTGTACACTTGTGTACATGTACACTGCTGAGTGTCTGTGTAGCAGTGTCATAACTAATGTGTGATGGTGATGACCCATGTCACCTGTACACTTGTGTACATGTACACTGCTGAGTGTCTGTGTAGCAGTGTCATAGCTAATGTGTGATGGTGATGACCCATGTCACCTGTACACTTGTGTACATGTACACTGCTGAGTGTCTGTGTAGCAGTGTCATAACTAATGTGTGATGGTGATGACCCATGTCACCTGTACACTTGTGTACATGTACACTGCTGAGTGTCTGTGTAGCAGTGTCATAACTAATGTGTGATGGTGATGACCCATGTCACCTGTACACTTGTGTACATGTACACTACTGGGTGTCTGTGTAGCAGTGTCATAACTAATGTGTGATGGTGATGACCCATGTTACCTGTACACTTGTTTACATGTACACTGCTGAGTGTCTGTGTAGCAGTGTCATAACTAATGTGTGATGGTGATTACCAATGTCACTTGTACACTTGTGTACATTTACACTGCTGAGTGTCTATGTGGTAGTGTATACAACTAATGTATGATTGTGTACATTTACACTGCTGAGTGTCTGTGTAGCAGTGTCATAACTAATGTATGATTGTGTACATGTACACTGCTGAGTGTCTGTGTGGTGGTGTCATAACTAATGTATTATTGTGTACATGTACACTGCTGAGTGTCTGTGTGGTAGTGTCATAACCAATGTATGATTGTGTACATTTACACTGCTGAGTGTCTGTGTGGCAGTGTCATAACTAATGTATGATTGTGTACATGTACACTGCTGAGTGTCTGTGTGGCAGTGTCATAACTAATGTATGATTGTGTACATGTACACTGCTGAGTGTCTGTGTAGCAGTGTCATAACTAATGTATGATTGTTTACATGTACACTGCTGAGTGTCTGTGTGGTAGTGTATACAACTAATGTATGATTGTGTACATTTACACTGCTGAGTGTCTGTGTGGTAGTGTCATAACTAATGTATGATTGTGTACATGCACACTGCTGAGTGTTTGTGTAGCAGTGTCATAACTAATGTATGATTGTGTACATGTACACTGCTGAGTGTCTGTGTGATAGTGTCATAACTAATGTATGATTGTGTACAATTACACTGCTGAGTGTCTGTGTAGCAGTGTCATAACTAATGTATGATTGTGTACATGTACACTGCTCAGTGTATGTGTGGTAGTGTCATAACTAATGTATGATTGTGTACATGTACACTGCTGAGTGCCTGTGTAGCAGTGTCATAACTAATGTTTGATTGTGTACATGTACACTGCTGAGTGTCTGTGTGGTAGTGTATACAACTAATGTATGATTGTGTACACTGCTGAGTGTCTGTGTAGCAGTGTCATAACTAATGTATGATTGTGTACATTTACACTGCTGAGTGTATGTGTGGTAGTGTCATAACTAATGTATGATTGTGTACATGTACACTGCTGAGTGTCTGTGTGGTAGTGTCATAACTAATGTATGATTGTGTACATGTACACTGCTAAGTGTCTGTGTAGCAGGGTCATAACTAATGTTTGATTGTGTACATGTACACTGCTGAGTGTCTGTGTGGTAGGGTATACAACTAATGTATGATTGTGTACATGTACACTGCTGAGTGTCTGTGTAGCAGTGTCATAACTAATGTATGATTGTGTACATTTACACTGCTGAGTGTCTGTGTGGTAGTGTCATAACAAATGTATGATTGTGTACATGTACACTGCTGAGTGTCTGTTTGGTAGTGTCATAACTAATGTATGATTGTGTACATTTACACTGCTGAGTGTCTGTGTGGTAATGTCATAACTAATGTATGATTGTGTACATTTACACTGCCGAGTGTCTTTGTGGCAGTGTCATAACTAATGTATGATTGTGTACATGTACACTGCCGAGTGTCTGTGTGGTAGTGTCATAACTAATGTATGATTGTGTACATGTACACTGCTATGTGTCTGTGTGGCAGTGTCATAACTAATGTATGATTGTGTACATGTACACTGCTGAGTGTCTGTGTAGCAGGGTCATAACTAATGTATGATTGTGTACATGTACACTGCTGAGTGTCTGTGTGGCAGTGTCATAACTAATGTATGATTGTGTACATGTACACTGCTGAGTGTCTGTGTGGCAGTGTCATAACTAATGTATGATTGTGTACATGTACACTGCTGAGTGTCTGTGTAGCAGGGTCATAACTAATGTTTGATTGTGTACATGTACACTGCTGAGTGTCTGTGTGGTAGTGTATACAACTAATGTATGATTGTGTACATGTACACTGCTGAGTGTCTGTGTAGCAGTGTCATAACTAATGTATGATTGTGTACATGTACACTGCTGAGTGTCTGTGTAGCAGTGTCATAACTAATGTATGATTGTGTACATGTACACTGCTGAGTGTCTGTGTGGTAGTGTCATAACAAATGTATGATTGTGTACATTTACACTGCTGAGTGTCTGTTTGGTAGTGTCATAACTAATGTATGATTGTGTACATGTACACTGCTAAGTGTCTGTGTGGTAATGTCATAACTAATGTATGATTGTGTACATTTACACTGCCGAGTGTCTGTGTGGCAGTGTCATAACTAATGTATGATTGTGTACATGTACACTGCCGAGTGTCTGTGTGGTAGTGTCATAACTAATGTATGATTGTGTACATGTACACTGCCGAGTGTCTGTGTGGCAGTGTCATAACTAATGTATGATTGTGTACATGTACACTGCTGAGTGTCTGTGTGGCAGTGTCATAACTAATGTATGATTGTGTACATGTACACTGCTGAGTGTCTGTGTGGTAGTGTCATAACTAATGTATGATTGTGTACATGTACACTGCTGAGTGTCTGTGTGGCAGTGTCATAACTAATGTATGATTGTGTACATGTACACTGCTGAGTGTCTGTGTGGCAGTGTCATAACTAATGTATGATTGTGTACATGTACACTGCTGAGTGTCTGTGTGGCAGTGTCATAACTAATGTATGATTGTGTACATGTACACTGCTGAGTGTCTGTGTGGCAGTGTCATAACTAATGTATGATTGTGTACATGTACACTGCTGAGTGTCTGTGTGATAGTGTCATAACTACTGTATAATTGTGTACATGTAGACTACTGAGTGTCTGTGTAGCAGTGTCATAACTAATGTGTGATTGTGTACATGTACACTGCTGAGTGTATGTGTGGTAGTGTCATAACTAATGTATGATTGTGTACATGTACACTGCTGAGTGTCTGTGTAGCAGTGTCATAACTAATGTATGATTGTGTACATTTACACTGCTTAGTGTCTGTGTGGTAGTGTCATAACTAATGTTTGATTGTGTACATGTACACTGCTGAGTGTCTGTGTGGTAGTGTCATAACTAATGTATGATTGTGTACATGTACACTGCTGAGTGTCTGTGTGGTAGTGTATACAACTAATGTATGATTGTGTACATGTACACTGCTGAGCGCTGTGTGGTAGTGTCATAACTAATGTATGATTGTGTACATGTACACTGCTGAGTGTCTGTGTGGTAGTGTCATAACTAATGTATGATTGTGTACATGTACACTGCTGAGTGTCTGTGTGGTAGTGTCATAACTAATGTATGATTGTGTACATGTACACTGCTGAGTGTCTGTGTAGCAGTGTCATAACTAATGTATGATTGTGTACATGTACACTGCTGAGTGTCTGTTTGGTAGTGTCATAACTAATGTATGATTGTGTACATGTACACTGCTGAGTGTCTGTGTGGTAGTGTCATAACTAATGTGTGATGATGACCCATACAGTACAGTACACTGCAGTACCATACAGTACAGTGGTACAGTATACTGCAGTACCATACAGTACAGTAGTACAGTATACTGCAGTACCATAAAGTACAGTAGTACAGTATACTGCAGTACCATAAAGTACAGTAGTACAGTATACTGCAGTATCATACAGTACAGTACACTGAAGTACCATACCGTACAGTACATGGTAGTACCATACAGTACAGCACACAGCAGTACCATACAGTACAGTGCACCGCAATACCATACAGTACTGTACACTGCAGTACCCTAAAGTGCAGTACCATAAAGTACAGTACACTGCAGTACCATACAGTACAGTACACGGCAGTAACATACAGTATAGTGCACAGCAGTACCATACAGTACATTACACTGCAGTACCATACGGTATAGTGCACGGCAGGTAACCATACAGTACATCGCAGTTACATACATTACAGTACATCGCAGTAACATACAGTACAGTATACTGCAGTACCATACACGACAGTAGTGCAGTAGACTACAGCACAGCACAGTACACTACATAACACTACAGAACATACATTACAGTATACTACAGTACAGTACATGGCAGTAACATACAGTACAGTATATTGCAGTACCATACAGTACAGTAGTGCAGTACACTACAGCACAATACACTACATAACACTATAGAACATACATTACTGTACACCACTGTACACTACAGTATGGTACACTTCAATACATACATCACTGTTTAGCGCAGTTCTGTACAGAATAGTACACTAACAAACACTACAGTACCGTACATTATATGGTACACTATAGTTCTGTACCAAACAGTACAGCACACTATACTATGTACACTATACTATGTACACTATACCACAGTACAGTAAAACTTCATAAAGATTTAGCTGAGGTGTGTATTTCTTACTAACATGTACTTGTTACTACATGCAGAGAATTATGGAAATTTTATGCATATCTTTCAAGAAAGTGCAATTTGCATGATACACATTTAAATGAAATCTTATCTTTAATTATTGTATTCATGAATACTGCACCTGTATAGAAATTCAAATAAACATCATAATTAGATCACTGTCCACTGTCAATTTTGATACAAGTCTGGATGTTTTCAACATAATATCTGAATGCACACATATGTTTTTCAGTAGGAATATAGTGGATTTTTATAAACTATGTGAGGTTAAGTGGATGGTGGTGTTGTATACTGTTCCCCCCCTCCTCCCCTCGCTGAAGGGGGTTATGGTTATGGTCTCTGCCATTCATAAGTCTGTAACACTTTTGTCCAGAGTATAACTACACAACTATTCAAGCAATTTGTTAAATATTCACATAATGACAAAGGGCAATGATAGAGAGAGTGCAGTGTACAAGAACCACAACTCTTCCTTTCTTGCTTTTTTGATTATCTCCCTTTATTAAATTTACTTGTCCGGAACATACCTTGAAAGCTATTCAAGCGATTTTGTTGAATCTTCACACAATGACTGAGGACATTGAGAGGAAATGTAGTGTACAAGAACCATAACTCTACCTTGCTTACTTTTTGAATTATCTCCCTTTATTAAATTTACTTATCCTGGGCATAACTCTAAAAGTGCTGAATGGAATTTATTAAAACTGCATACAAGGACAGAGGGCATTAATAGGGGGAAGTGCAGTGTCTAAGAACCATAACTTTACCTTGCCTGATTTTTCTATTATCACTTGTCATAAAGGTTACTCAAGAACTGTTACAGGGATTTTGTTCATTATTTCACACAATTATAGAGGACATTGAGAGGAAGTGCATTGTCCAATAACTATCACTCTACCTTGCTCATTTTTTAATTATATCCTTTTATTATATTTTATTATCCTTGTCCGGAATATAACTAAAAAAATGTTCAAGGATTTAGTTAATATTTCACACAATTATAGAGGACATTGAGAGGAAGTGCAGTTTGCAAGAACCATAACTCTTTCTTCTATCTTTACATAATTATTCCCTTTGTATAATATTTTATTATACTAGTCTGGAACGTAACCCAAAAAGTGTTGAAATGATTTAGTTGATATTTCATACACTGATAGAGGACATTGAGAGGAATTGGACTGTGCAGGAAGCATAACTCTTTCTTCTGTCTTTGCAGAATTATTCCCCTTTGTTTGGAGCATACCTTGTAAAATTTTGAAGTGAATGCTTTGAAACTCGTAACATACAATGATGATAGAGGGCATTAACAGGAAGTGTACAGTACAAGTATTTGCTTTGGCGGGAGGATTGGCCATGTCCAACATGGCTCTTGTTTTTAAAGAGTAGATCAGCTATGGCACTAGTCATGTATTTAAACAATATCAGTTGCTGTTTATAAAAATCAATTAATTAAAATACAGAGTGGATGATTATAAATATTATGGTGTTTTCAGTAGAAAATTGTAAACAAATATCACATAAAATATTTTTCTACATTTAAAGGGAATATTTTAGGATTTTTCAAAGTTTTAGAATTGGCTAAAAACATTTTTTTTTCTCCTATATATTACCAAAAGGATATATATTTAAACATGCCAAAATAATATATTGAAAAGGGATTTCCTAACATGGGCTACACACCTAGAGTAAATTTCCCGCTTAAAATTGCAACATATTTTGTGACATATAATTTAGATGAGACGTATGATTTCATTTTGACTTCAATTTGATCTGTTACCAGGGTTTTCATTTTTAACCGATCGCCGATTGAAATCATCGGTTAAAATCAGGTTTGGATCGGTTGTTTTTCCAGAAACATCAAACATTTGCCTCCTTGACCCCCGGCCTGATCTGTTGTTTTTTTTCTTCCGATCTGTTGTTTGATTTTAAAATGAAAACCCTGTATTACAGGTTTACACATAGTTATAAGTGTTTTTCATAGAAAGAGGCCGATTGACATCATCGGTTAAAATCAGGTTTGGATCAGTTGTTTTTCCAGAAACATCAAACATTTGCCTCCTTGACCAACGGCCTGATCTGTTGTTTTTCTCTTTCGTTCTGTTGTTTGATTTTAAAATGAAAACCCTGTATTACAGGTTTACACATAGTTATAAGTGTTTTTCATAGAAAGAGGCCGATTGACAATGCAAAGGTATTTAAGTGCTGTCTATCTTTAGAATGGGGATTTCGTTTCAAGTTTACCACTCTAATTTATCATGTTTTGGTGGATTTGACATACAAAACATTGGGATTTCATTTATTAATATAATGGTATGCTTTTTATCTATATTTTAAAAATAATTTTATTTTCTTAGACATTTAAAGCGTTTTTTTCGCCTGATATAAGTCTCCTTTTAAAAGATTCTGTTGATTTAAAAAGATAAAATTGGTTAGATGTGGTTTATATCTCCAATAATAAGATTAATCTACTGTTGTTGTATGAAAGTTGTCACACTTGTGACTGGGGCATATATTGTGTGAGTTTTGTTTAACCTATCCTTCAAGCATGTTAAATGAAATTATATATTTGATGAAAATGTAATGCATGGTTCCTAAATATCTGTGTTTCTACTCTCTCTGTTTTACAATCTACAAAATGTTTCAAGTCTCTCTTTCTCTTCCTCTCTCTATCTCTCTTTCTCCCCCTCTCTCTCTTGCTCTCTCTATTTTACAATCTACAAAATGTTTCAAGTCTCTCTCTCCTCTTTCTTTCTCTTTCTCTCTCTCTCTCTCTCTGTTTTACATTTCGACCAGATATCTATTTCCTAATTGCTGTAGAAATGCACTAGATAATTACATTGTATAATGGTCTCACTGCAATGTAATCAATGATCAATTACCTAATTAAGATTAAACATGTTTAAACAAAACTCATTTATCTGTTCTCAACCATAATGAAATGCACTGTAATGTTTTCATGCGTATATGTATTTCAAGGTCATTAGATGGAAAGTGTAAGACAAAGCCAAAAACGAGAAAACATAATTATGCAAAAACAAAATTTGACAGTGCATGCAATGAAAATAGTAGATAGGACATTTATTGCAGCCTTGATGTGACCTTGCTGGAGGATACAACTTGTAAAACCTGTTTGAATGATTGTTACCTGTCCTGGCATGTAAATTAAGTGAAACAAAATTATATTATTAAGGACACTAAAATACCATGATATTCTCTGTTTATACCGTCTCCATCTTGCTTCATGCTGTAATACATGTAACTTTTTATTGTAGTAATCATTGTGGACTAAAGAATTTAAGCAGATTAAATGCAAAATTTTCAACATGCATTCTTTCCCTCTGACCTACCGGTAGTCCATATACCCCTACTGAATAGTTATTTTGCAGTGTGTTATTAGGAGATTATAATGTTAGCCATATTGTGTAAATGTAAAATTTTAGTGGAAAGACTGTATGTATCTTAAAAGTTGAGAAAACTTGTAGCTCATACTCTTAATTGATGTAAAAAAAAAAAAATTAGCAATCAAACATTAAAAAAAAAGAAGTAATTATAAATAAAAAAATTGCCCACATTTAGAAAAATGTTAAAAATTGACTCGGCTTACAAATATGTACTACTGGTAATCATTGTTACAATTTGCCATCATTGTAGATGTAGATAAAGGTTTCCCTGCTAGTAACTTAAATTTTGATTAGGGTCAGTACTTTGTGTGGCTCCTATTTAAATTATTATAAACTTTCTTCTGAAACGATAATGGAATGATAAAACAAGGAATGCAGTACTTACTCATTGTAGAAACTTTACAAGTTGTTTGTGAAAGTGTAATTAATGTTTACCATCTGATTCAAATGTTTAATGAAGTATGAGCCTAATATTACAATGAACCAAATAATATTTGTTATAAGCCATCATCAATACATTATTTGAGGATAAATATGTAAATGGAAGCTTGAACTAGGCATATCTCAAGGCAATCTATCTTAAAACGAGTGTTTCTTAATGGTAGTATATCTATCTGAGAAAATAAATGTTTAAAAAAATATTTTTAAAAATGGAATGAAAACAAAGCATCTTACTATCTTTTATACCAGTAACTGAAATACAAATGATTTAAAATTTCAGTACGCCATAATGTGACAAAATCTATATTTCATCTCGACTCGTAGGATAAATCAATTTCAATGATAGCATTGGCCACTTTGAAATCAAATTGAATTTAAGTCACACGACTCATTTTAATTAAATGTCATTTACATTTAACTGTTAGATTAATCATAATAAGTTTCACAATTATTCACAAAATTAAGACACCCACACCACCACCAGTAATAAGTTTTCTTAATTTATATAACTTCTTCATATGTGTATCTTTACTGCAAATGTGTTCAGAAAACTAGGAGTTTGTCAGCTCTGCTCTATAATAATTAGCCCTTTTTTAACCAGGTTTTTCAAAGTTGAAAACCTGGTTATAAGATTGGCGAAGTCGGCGGGCGGGCGGATGGGCGGCGTCAAGTTTTTCGTTTCCGTTCAATAACTAGAGTATTTTTCATCAGAACTGAACAAAACTTACACAAAGTGTGTACCTCTATAAAATCTAGGGCAAGTTCGATAACCAGCCAATACAGACCTTTATCTTTAGAGTTATGGCCCTTTAATTAGTCAAAAATGCTAAAATTTACTGTTTCCACTCAATAACTAGAGTATTCTTTATATGAACTGAAGCCAACTTACAAAAAGTGTGTATCTCTATAAAATCTGAGCCAAGTTCGATAACCAGCGAATTCTGACCATTATCTTGAGTTATAGCCCTTTAATTAGTCAAAAATGCTAAAAAACTGATTGTTTCCGCAACCAAACTTATACAATTTTTATAGCGGTAAAGTAAAAATAATCTTTTTCTTTTGTTATTTTGATGAAGATACTAAAATAGTTTGGATTGATATTTATATATTAAAATGAAACTCCATTAACATACACATTTTTATCTTGAAAATGGTTTGCGGTGCCCTTGCTCAGTTGATAGCGATGAGGCAAAAAATATTATGAAAAATACAAATGATTTATAAGAGAAATGTGCTGGTCCATTTAAATTTTTTACAACACAGCTGAATTTCTCATAATGTTTGATGTATTTTGTAATATATTTGTAGAATCAAACATTGTGTTAAAGAAATTGTTGCTATCAGTTGAGCATGTGTGACTTACCTCCTATCGGTAGGCACTGGAAACAATACCACCACTTAAGCCTCAATGCAAAATGTGAAAATATTGATATATTATAAAAAAAAAATATGAATATATATATGCATGTTTGTTTCCGAGTATAATCACATTACATCTTTCATAATGTGAATTACGGAAGTAATATTTTAGCCAAACAATCAGTGAATAGCACAGAAACAAGAGAAAAACTTTATATCATGCTTTTTTAATAAAACTACTTCATCATTGTTTAACAAATAATAAAACAAAATTTGAATTGTATGCTTTTTTATTTTCTGCTTCAACGGAATGTACATAAGATTCTGGAATGAAATAGAGTAATAGTTACAGAATAGCTAAAATGTTTGAAAAACATGGTTTTTGGGGAATTTCCACGTCTCTTGTATATATCTTTTGTATTAATTAGAAAAATGTAATCATTTAGCACCAATTTCACTAACATTAACTCAGCTACCTGTGAATAGTAAATGACTTAAAAGCACTGATTTAAGTAAGTTTAATGCCTTGTCACAAACTTGATCTCTTTACAAGTACTGATATCTGCTTAATAGGCTTAATTAATGTCCAATGATAGCAAAAATAATTAAGTTGGTTACTACTCTAACACCTGATGCTCATGGAATAATTGTGTGTATAAATGTAATTGACATTTACAGATGATATACGGGTTACACTTTTACCCAAGGTTATTAACTATTTGGTACATAATTGGGAAGAAATATTATTGTCTTAAATTACGATGTATGAACATTGATTTTAAAGCATTTATTGATAAAGCACTATTTGTTTTAGGCTGTTCTTAAAAAAAAAATTGTTTACCATGCTCCTTGTAACCTACTCACTCAAAATTGCTGCTACTGTACGCAAACTTTTTTTTATTGACTTTCAAAGTGTTGAATTTTTTTCATGATTTCTGTCCATTTTTGTTTAAATTTGATTGTAAAATCAAAATCTGTTTTAAAAAAAAAGCTGCCTACCTACCCGCATGTAAAATACTGGGTTGGAGCACAGCAAACAAACATTTTTTTAAGGATGGTCATAGTAAAAATACTCAAAGACTTTAATCTTGTGCTGTGTTTATTTTTAGATACGATTTTCCCAGTATGCAAAGCCTTGGGGAAGATTTGGTGTGCGTTCTGGACCAGCTGGAGTAAGTATATTACTACTCTGAAATAAATGTTGCATTTGGTTTTTACCATAATGAGACGTGGACAAAATTATATATTACACTTCTAATTTTGACATCAGGCCAGCCTTGGACACTATGATCTTATTGTTGCCAGGATTCATCTGTATTTTACATAGTGGTAAGGACCTACATGAATCATGTTTGTACCTACATGGAAAACCTAATCAGACCAATTTAAAACATATATACATATATAATAGGTGGTAGATCGATGAATGTTGCAAAGCCTTTTTTTTCTGGAAATTGGGAAGAGGTTGGCCTTCGAGATTGGGGGAAAAAACAGCGCAATTGAGGGGAAATTGGGAATTTTTTAAGGCTTTAGCAAACTCAAAAATAAAGTGCAAGATCATGACATTGTTCCTAACTAATAATTGTCAGATATTACAATAATACTTCATATCCAGTTGTTGTTTCTTTCATCCTCTAATGTAAGAAAAAAAATTAAAAAAAAAAAATTGGGAATTTTTTTTGCCTCAATTGGGAAAAACACCATAATTTTTTAATTAGGAAGCAACCGAATTTCTGCCTCCGTTTAATAAGGTAAAAAAATCCCTGATGTTGCACAACATTAATGTTAACTACCTTATTGCATATGTTTATAATTTGTAATAAAGAACTTCACATGAACTTAAATTGAGGTTTATTGATTTTGTTAGAATATAAATTAGTAGTTGTGTAATTTGATATTGTGTTTTATCAATTTTGTTAGCTGCTGTTAAATGTATTATATTGACCACCAGTTTAATATAATACTGTTGTAATGAAAATCTGAATACTGCAGTTTCCCTAAGGGTGATGTCATCGGGGAGCAAAAACATGCAATTAAGAGAGATTTCATGTTGTGTGAAGGAGGTAAACAATGTGTTTTTAAACATGAAAGGTTATTTAGGGCATTCAGTTTTATTAACAAAGGAAGATTTTAGATCCATGTAGATGAATCTTGGTAGAATCACCATCTCTTCTGCAAGTAACTGGCAAACTGTCACAAATGAGTATTTGAACCAAGCCAGACTCAAACCCACAGTCACAGCTGTGAAAGGTAACCTTCTGTCACTCGGCTACGGAGAACCTCCAAAATTAATCTTGTTAAATAATAAAGTTATAGAACATAAAACAAGAGTTGACCTTTTCACTAAATGGCAAAAGTGTGATATACTGGTACCTGTATTTCAGTGTGAAGAATGTTGTTGGACTGGGAGAGGGAGCAGGAGCTAACATACTGGCCAGGTTTGCTGTAAGTTGGCACACTGTACATTTGTGTGTTCATAAGGCCTATTCTGAGCAGGTGGACACTGGATCATAAACATTCATATTTTAGCAAACATAGTTAAACAATCATATCAAAACCTAGGTTAGTGTTACCCAACACCAAAATCCCCATTGGCTAATTGAAATTCCAGACGGCAATTGAAAAATGAATTTTCATGCATTTGGCGATTTAAAATTTCGGCGATTAAAAAAAATAGTACAAAAAATAAGGTAATCTTTCTGCTGGGAATAAAGACAAGGGACTATGACTGTATTCCTGTAAAATAATCCCCATATACCTCCAGGCACCAGTAGCCTGCCGTCATCTGGTGTCATAAAACACTACAAACCACGTTAAACTGTTGCTTATATGGATAAAAAGTATTTCATTATCATTTATAAATAAAAATTTAAAGGATTTTTTATGTCAAATTCGACAAAATATGACAAAATTGATACTTAAATTGGAGTGGTAAATTAGAAACGAAATCCCCATTCTTAAAATAGACAGCTGTTAAATACTGCTTGATGCCTACACATCATCATTGGTACTCTTTCTAAGATGAAATAATTTTTACTTTATGTATGCCTGTATAACAGATCAAATTGAAATTAAAATGAAGTCATGTAACTCATTTAATATGTCACAAAATATGATGCAATTTTAAGCGGGAAATCTATTTTAGTCTTACCTAGGCATGTGGCCTAAGTAAACAAATCCCTTTTCAATTATTATTTGCACATGTTGAAATATTATCCATTTGACAAACCTGAGTTGGTGAGTGTATGTAGGCAAATATTGGAAAAACATGTTAATAGAATACTTAAAAACTTTTTATTATGGCCTAAGAAAGACATTTTTTGTGCTCATTCTCAATATTGATTTATAGAAAATTACACCCAGAAGTACCATAACTGTATGTTATATTGGATATTATACTGTTTACAGATGGCCCATCCCAAGAGAGTGCTGGGTGTGTGCTTAATACACTGTACAGGGACGACTGCTGGCTTCATGGAATCACTCAAGGACAGGGTGATACTTTCATCTTAACATGATATTTTCTCAGATAAAAAATCACATTTTTTCTGCTACTGCTATATTTCAATATGAAAATGGAACACTGTACATGTGTAGAATAACTAAATATCATAATTCAAAAGTTATTTAGTAAATATTTCATATATTTCCAATAATTGGAAGGGTAGATATATTTTCCATTTAAACATATAAGAGTTAAAGCATTTGTGTTTCCGTAGCAAAAATAAGAGTCAGTTATTAATGTCGACATACATATTTCTACTTTTCGTCTTTTAAACAAATTGTTTTACTGTTGCGCTAGAAAAATCCATAAAGAAAATAGTAAATGAATATACTCAAAGTGGAATTCATCGTGCTAGATTCAGAGCACTTTGATATTATATATATGATAGAAAGCTTGTCATTTCTGAAAATATCATGAGTTGCGTTGAAGATACAAATCTCATATCATTGAGTTGAACTAATATCTTAAAGTTGGACATTTGCCAAATTTAAGAGTTGATATTCCTACTAAAGCAGAAAATACACTTTCAAAGGCAAACCATTCAATTACATTATCTGACTTATTCGAGAAAAGGGTCAACGTTAAGCATAGAACATGTAGATTTTGTACCCTGTATAAGAATCGAAGATATTCAGGATTATTCTAGTTCAACGTATGCAAACTGATCTGTTTGTCTAAAACAATAGCGACATTTTACATCTTATATGCTCCGCCCCCATCAGCACTGTTACAGTAGTGCTTTGATTTAACACTTTAGCCAAGAGATGGGAACAAGAGATAATGCTCAGAAAATTTTCCTTTGTAAATTAACTTCAATTGTCATCATACAATGATAGAAGCTAAGACATATTTTGTTGTGGCTTGCTGGTGGTAGTGCCATGGATTAATCTTTCATCATTTGAATTCAGTTATTCAATCAAATATTTGGATATTTAACATCAAGATACAACCTTAGTCCATTCTGGTTATTTTAATTAAGATGTGTTTGCACTACATCTGAAGACCAAACAGTTTTGGAAATAAAAGTGATTGGTAAACCTGCTGCTAAAGGAAGTAAACTTGATTCATTTTTTTTTTCATTTTTTCCAGAAGTTGTTGATAAAATTGAATGACACTTTTGATCATTGTTGTCAATAACTCCACCAAGACTGTAATGATGATTTATAAGTTTATTTGTTTGTGTCAGGTGATGGGCTGGAAGCTGAGCCACATTGGGATGAACCCAACAGCGGAGGCATACCTCGTGTTGCACAGATTCGGATCTGTAAGTATACCCTCTAACATCTGTACATCATCTCAAAAATAATAATTGTTAATTTATAAGTTTGATTCCATGTGCATTGTATGCATACTGTATTGATTCCATAATACATTGATTCCTTTCGGTTGGATGCATAATGAATTGATTCCATTTACTTTGGATGCATATTGCATTGATTCCATGTACATAATATGCATACTGTATTGATCCTATGTGCATTGTATGCATAATGCATTTCATATACATGTACATTTGCATCACAAGCATTGATTCTTCAGCTAACTTCAGTGTACATGGCAGCCTAACTTTAATGTACAAGGATTCCACTGTACAATGTATCACATTCGTGTCTACCCTTCATATTTAAGTCGTCAATTCTATATACATGTAAGCATAATGTATTGGTTCCATGTACAATGTACGGATTATGTATCGAATCCTGTTTATGCTATATAATGCATTAGATAATGGTGCATACTTACTGTAGTGATATTACATTATTAAACTTCTTGCAATGTTCTTTGGTGAAGAGTTGATGTATATTTCTGGGTTAGTTCATCATGAGTTAGTACATTGAGCATTAAAATTTCTTTGGGCCAGATAACCAAAGCTGTTTGGGCTGTTGATGGTTGTAGTTACAGTTATGTGACATCTTCAGAATATATACGGCTCCTTTAACTTGTAGGTCAATAGGTCAGTGTCAATGTGGCCAATATATATTTTGCCACATTTTGATGGATAAAAGATAGCACTTTCCATTATGTTGCCCCTAGTCTTGATTTGAGTGTAAAGGTTACAGTCTCATTTGATTTTGGGTTAGGTTTGTCAAAAGCCAGATAATTCCTGATGCATAATGAAAATCCTTGTAAATACTTCTCAATACATTTTGAAAGATTTGGGTTGCTTGTCATAAAAAATGAGCCCTTATTAATTTTTATGGTTTAGTAAGTCAAAGGTCAAGATACTTATATAATGGACATTTCTTCATTGATTGAGAGTTTAAGATAGTAGGATATTTTGCAGACAAACGGTGGGAATTGCCTGCAATTGTGGATTTAGAAAGAAATCAGTGCAAAAATATTGTAGTTTATATTATACTTTAAGTAAAGCAATCATTTTATGTATTTTATTTTATTGCTCTCATTTTGTTTCTTTCTTACTGCTTTCAATATTTGTTTTACTTTATTTTTTATATTAAGTACATGTATATCAAATAATCTAATTGTGTTTTTTTTATATAGAATACTTAGTTGTTTTATTTTTCATTTTCTCCAGGTCAGATTGGTAGACTTATATCCATACCACTAATTCATTATGTATTTGGAACATCTTTGAAATATCCTATTGCATTAAACCATGCCCTAAAACATTCATATCTTTCAGTGTGTTAGATTCATAATGATACAAACTGTATTAACAGATAATATTGGATATAACAACTGTTAGAGAATTGCCATTTCCCTACAACCTTAAGCAATGGTCATGCAGAATGTGTGTACATGTTATGCATATATAGATGTTATTGTGGTCATATTGTGTAATCTGTGCATTGTTGTATTAGTAGGATTTCAAAAAATGTAAAACTAAGTAAAGCCTCTGTAGTCGTCTAAATGTGTGTATATTTAGTATTTAGATGATTGATTGACAGTTTAGATATATTTGTTTGCAGAACTAACTTATTGCATATAATTTGTTTGTTGCTGGATATGAGGATGTGTCACATTCAGTTGTAGAAGGTTGTACCCAGGACCAGAGGAAGGTTACGGGTATAATCCCCACCATGTGTCGTGTCCTTTAATACCAGTTACACCTAGGAAGACTGGGAGAGCATGGTTTATTGAAGTTATATATAAGTTAACTAAATACTGTAAAAATAAATGATCTGCAGCCTAGCTTGACTTCGAACATTCAGAGAACCAATTTTAGGACTGGGTTGGCACTTTGTCAGTATAATGTGACTGGGTTGGTAGGGGGTATCATGTCATGTGCAGCAGCATGATACTGCAGTGTGGCAGGGCAATGATTACTCTCTCCAGAAACTGTCTTCATATGACTCAATGTTGTAAACATCACCAAACAACTACAATACATTAACAGAATGTATTTTTTTTTTATTAATTTTATTTTTTCAGTTACCATTTAACATCTTATTTTAGGTAGCCCAGTTTTCCTGTTAGCAAATAAAATATCCATTTAAATTAAATTTACATGTACCATATTAATAGATAATGATTATGCATGCATGCCGGTCTGTCTGTCACTAAAAAATTCCATATATTATCTCTCTGTTCTTCATGATATTCATAAACGTGAGTTGTTCTGTTATGCTAACAAGTTTACTTGATGTATGTATATATAACATAAATGGAATATTATAAATGTCAGTTAAATCTAGAATACAAACCTTTGCAGGATATTAGCTCTGACAATGCAAAAAAGCAAATTGTGTATTTGAAAATCATTTTGGCATTATGATTATTTTGAGCATTTGAAAAATTCTAAACTTATTAGTAATTGGGGGAATGTCATTTGTATATGTTGAAGATATATTGTATTGCTTTTAGTGACAATTAAAAAGGTTATGGATAAATGAAAACTTTGATCAGCGTTTGATAGATTTTTCTTAATTTCAATCACCAAAGCGTTGATATTCCCCCTGCAATGGGTGCACAAGGGTCTGAGAATTAAGGCCATCCCACAGTAAACCACAAATTGATCTAGGGTGAGTGTACAGGGCAGATGCCCCAAAAAGTTGGCAAGTTAGTAGACCTTCAAATCCTAACAAACTGGTAAAGGATACTTATATTATAATACACCCCCACATTAATTATATTTGTATATTTTGATCCAAGATGGTGCCGTCATCTAACAACCTAACGGCTGACATCATGGGTTAAACCCAGTCCAATCCAAGCATCATACTTAAGAAAGTTTACCAGTTACTTGCAGAAGGATGATGGTTCTTCTAAGATTCATTGCGAGGTCGTCCTCCACCAATAAAACTTTTATATAGCCTGGTATGTGTTGCTGATTTGGAGATGGTGCTATACCCCATTTTAAAAAAAAAACGCGAAAAATGTCATGTATGAAAATATAAGTATGGGTATACAGTCAAACCTGTGTAAGTGGTCACCTCTATTAAGCAGCCACCTGTCTTAAGCAGCCACTTATACTATTTCCCATTTCTATGCTTACAAACGAAATTAACCTGTATTAAGCAACAACCTGTCATAAGACCATTTTTGCTTATTCCCTTGACTGGCTGCTAAAGACAGGTTGGACTGTATATGAATATATATGAAAATGTAAATACAAAAGGGTTTTTTTCTCTCAATTTTGCCTCTTAATTTTTGGTAATCATCAGAGTGTTTTGAGCAGCATATAATTTTACAATTCTCATAAACGAATAAAAAAAGAACAATCTAATAGAAATATTTATTGGTCTTTCCTGTTTGTTATAAAAATGTGACAGACAGACCTGCATAAATATTAATATGTTCATTTATGTCTTAATACATCAGTGATAAGTTGCTTATGTCAATTTTTTCTGTTGTGCAGTTACATTCTTCGGTGAGTTGATCAAGAGTTCTCCCCCCTGTTTTAAAGTTTCTACAAAAGCTTCAAAGTTTTTATATTTTAATGACCAGGCAATGGCCAATCTGCTCTGTTGTTTGCCAGAAGAGTTTATGTCCTTGTGTCTCACAGAGGCTTTTTTCTGGAACTTGGGGAAGAGCCCAAGTCTTCGAGATTGGGAAGAAAACAGTGCAATGGAGGGGAAATTAGGATTTTTTTTTAAGATTTTAGTAAACTGGAAAATAAAAAGCGTAACACTGTTTAGATCATGTTGTAACAATAATTATCAGTACAATAATATTTCATATCCAACTGGTTTTTTTCCCCTAATGTGAGAGAGAAATAAAAAAAACAAAAAACATTGCATTTTGGGAATTTTTTGGCCTCCGTTGGGGGGAAAAAAGTTTTTTTAATTGGGAAGCCAGCGAATGTCGGCCTCTGTATATTAAGGTAAAAATGTTCTGTCTCATTCACTGGTTGTGTTGGTCATAACCTCTGGTTGCCAGACCACTTTTCTTAAATAACTTCTGGACCAGAACTTTTTTTGTGATTCAATCCAGTGTCATACCATTCACGTTGAATATTTGTAAAACAGATGGTAATGTACTGAAGAGTCTTAAAATAATATAAAAAATCCTGCCAAATATTTCTTTTTAACAATTTTGTCTTCGATGATAATAAAATTTGTTCAATCTCACGGTGTGCTAGTGTATGCACAAAAATTGGTCTTAATGAATATTTATGACACCATGTTCTGAACAATCTGGATAGATTTTACTAAATTTGATAAAGGTATACTAGCCTAAATTTAAAAATTTTAATTATACTAACTTATGGCTGTGAAAAAAATGCCATTACAATCATTTTTAAATGTAGCATTCCCTAACTTCAGTTTGGACAATCATTCTGCTATCATAGAAACACATTTATAGTTATAAATAAGACTTTTTGTTAAAATTAAAAACATTGAAGCTTCTTTATTCTGATATTTAAATATTTTAAGATTGACTGTTTCATTCTCTTTTAGACTTCTGAGTGTTGATGTGTTGTTACTATAAAGGAAGTGTTTTGTTTTATTCAGATGTTGACTTTCTTGTTTATTAGGTTTCTTTCACAATTCAGTTCTTTTATAAAATTCACATCATAACACAAATGATATATATATATATATCCACTTTAAGTTTAGTTTATAATTCTGTCATAAGCAGCATTGTAAAGAGTTTACAAAAGATGATAAATATTGATAAATTTCACACTGAAAATATCACGTGGGTCAAATGACAAGTACATTTCTGTTGTGTTTTGTATCACATGGGTCAAAAGACAAGTACATTTCTGTTGTGATTTGTATATAGTTGAAGTATTTTTATTAAAATTTTTTAAAAGAAAATGAAACCTTAAAACAAATAAGCGTTGTTTAGTGACCACTTCCCTCTCTCCACTGAGGCGGTGGAATCAAGCACTACTTGGACCTTAACTCATTAGCCTCATTGAAAAAATATATATTTTTTGATTTTTTTTTTTCAAACTTAAGTTTGTACATTATACAATGTTGTGTAGCTAGAAATCAGCAATATTCAATTTCAATATAGACAAGAAACCAATACATGTATTTTGAACAAAAATTGAAACTCGTGTTTATTTTGCATGGCTATTTAACATTCTCACTGCTGGGAATTACAAGACTTTTACTGATGAATGCCCTCTTGTTAACCATCATATTCAGGCGAGACATTGTGCGTTATTTCATTATAGTTTTACCAATGTTTAATAATTGAATTATAAGATTTCAGGAAATAATTACTTGATTCATGTATATGTAATAAGAAGTTATAGCATGGTGGTAGTGTAGAGGATAGAGTGTTGGCCGTTCATGAAATGAGGTTGCAGATTCAATCCCCAACTCAACCCAATGCCTCTAAAAAAACACTCAATACTGATTCTACGATTCGAGAGCGGTTCATATTAGCTCTAAACTTTCTTAGCAGATTAGCTGAAATGAATTTGTATAGACAATAAACTGACCATAAACTAAGTTACTATTCACCCTTATGCATGTACACAGTTTGGTAGAATAGACGAAGATTTGAGGTGTGATATACCAACAAAATAGCTCCCTTTTATTGGAGTAAAACATACGATAATTATCAATATATAATATACACTGATTTTGTATGGTTTTTTTTCTTCCACTTTCCTTGCAATTTACAGATTTAAAATTAAGAAGTTACATAATAACAAACAAACTTCGTATCAGTGTCAAAACTATTTTGTAACTTCATATCAGTGTCAAAACTATTTTGGAGTATGGGCATCAGTATATGTCCCTTGATTTCCACTCATGGTTTTACCGCTAGTGACTACTAACACATGTACATACCTAGCACAGTCAAGGAAAAATTGTGTTTCAGCATTTTGCCTCTAAAATCACTGCAAAGATTCTTTTGATCACAGATTAATGGCATATACAGTTTTGTAACAGCATGTGCATTAGTTCATACATTTATTTATTTATTTTACCAACAAATGGGGGAGAACTCTGCAAATATCTGTGTTTTGATTATAGCTGACTAGTTGTTGGTTTTTTTCCTATTAATATTGCCTGTAACAGCATTGTAAATTATCTGCTTCAATTTCAGATGTTTTCCTCTTTCTTTTAGATGGTTGACCTCTGATCACTGAGGTCAACGGTTAGAGGCCCTGCTCCATCAATACACTATGAGAGAGTTTAATATTTACTTGCAAGGCGGTTCTTTTAATCAGATTCATTTCTTATTCTTTTTTCCATTCTTGAAAACCTCTGTTAAGTGCACAGGTACATACAGGAAGCCTGGTTTTAGAGAAGGTCATGGGGTATTTGAATCAATGATTAACAGAGATTTTCAACAGGTCCTAGTTTCACTAAACATCTCAACTTGAGATTTTCCTCAACTCGATTTTTTTAAATGTTATAACTTCAGTTATATTGATCATTTTGCATGTTATACTTTACCACTAATTTAAGATGTCTTCTGACTTTAATTTAATGTGTAATAATGTTTAGATAATGATTTAGATATATTGAGAATTCTGAGTTGGGAAAATCTCAGTTCGAGATTTTTAGTAAACTTAACCATGTGCACTCGGTATGACTCACCTTGCACAACACTTCTGCTTCAAATTCTTTCAGCAAAAACAATGAAACAAACTTACACAACACATTGCAAAATCTTTGCAGAGAGAACTAGTATGTTTGAAATGATAAATTCTTCCAAATGTAAGCGTGAACCTCCACAGGGAACCAAAACCAGAGGTTTCTACATTAAGAATAGCAGACTGTTGTGCATGAAGCAGGTCTGTGATTCCTTCTGTTTACAGGTCTCGCCTCTTCAACTTCTCTTTCATCTCTCAGACAAGATATTGTTAAATTATATACAATTTGAATTGAATGTTTCACATTGTAATGATGAATTTCTACATTAAGATTATCTGCCTTATTAAGATTGGTAGCTGTAATAGTCATGTCTGTGTAGTTTCTTTTAATTTGCATAAATGTATAATTTTTTTGCAGCTAGTATATATTTATATATGTACCTATAATAGGAATATTTAACATGTTGTTTTACAGCCGTAAAACAAGCATACTTTGTACCTATTTGTCTTTGTCAATCTGTGTGTTCTTTGAAAGATCTTTGATATGTGTTACTTTGCATCTATCTTTTATCCACAGTTCATATTACGTATAATATACATATGTGTTTCTTTGTACATAATTATAATGTATTTTCAACACAGTCATATATATATATATATATATATATATATATATATATATATTTGAACATACATATGTAAATAGATATGCATTTATTTTCACCTACAACAACTACATGAATAAATTACCTGTACACATACATATATATGTATAATTTGTTTCCAGGACGTTAAAGATAAGTTTACATATGCTGCCTTTTCCCCAAACATACATGTATCGTTCAAAAGGATAAAGTTATATTTCTGTTTGGCATGAGAAAATCAATTAATTAGAAGGTTCCCTTCAGTTTGTCTTCACTTTGTAATACAAGGAAGAATATGTCACAACCTTGTTTTACAGTGCCCTAGCTGGGTACCAGATGTGTATATATTATAAGCATCTGTTTGACTTTCAATCCAGGGGTCATGAATTCTAATCCCTACCTGGCCACGATCTTCGTGATGATTGATATAACACAGTATGTCTTATTATCATTCATCTCTTACTGCTGATTCAAGTGGGAAAGTTATCAGTTAATTGTGAAGATGGGTGTGCTTGAGTACTGGTTAACCTTTTAGTATCCCAGGGAAAAGTGATTGTCTGTTATCCCTAGATTGCATAAAAATGATGTTCATATTTAAACAAATTATTCATCTGTTTGGTTGTGTGTGCTTTTTCTTCATCTAAAATTCAAAGAAATAGAGTAAAATTGTAAACAGCTACTATTGTAAATAAGACTTTATTTCTAAATTTTATCTAGGATTTATTGGTTTGTAAAACATTAAAGCATCAACTGTACTTGCTTTACCACACCGCAAAAATGCACATATAAAGTTGCAGCAACACCTATCTGAATAATGAATACAACACAAACAGCTTCCATTTCCATAAAAGGTAGCATTTCTTGCTTTGATGTTTTATTCATCAGGCAATACTCGGTTAATTGGTTGTCTTGGTGGTGGTGATTTGGGTAAGTGGGTTGTGCGGGGGTTGGGATGGTGGAGGGGGGGGGGGAGTTTAAGTAAATTTGTTAGGCATTTCCTTAAATAATTAATTGTATTGATTCAACTAATGTAACTTGGGTTTAAAACAATGAAAATAATTGACACTGAGTAATTTACCAGTAGACTGTTCCTATTATTAGTCATTCTGCAGATGTTTTGAAACGTATATGCCAGGCCCGATTAGCTCAGCGAATTACTTGTCTGATTATCAATCCAGGAGTCGTGATTCAAATCCCACCCCCAGCAGTCTCCATGATGATTCATATACGACATTGTGTCTGATTATCATTTTGTCTCTCACCGCTGATTCAAGTGGGGAAATTATCAGTTACTTGCGGAGATGGGGTGTGCTTGAGTACTGGTTAACCTTTCAGGATCCCAAGAAACAGAAGTCAGGTTAACTGATCGTCTGTTAGCCCTAGATTGTAAAAAAATGACGCTAAATATTCAATTAATAAGTCGTTTATTATTAAAAATTCTGATTTTCTCATGTCGGCAAGATTTAGAATATTATTCTGTATAAACAAGTATATAGAATGAGAAATATATACATGAGGTTGGTAGGAAAAAAAATAAAATGTCATGGTCCGGTTTTGGGTATACTATAACTAGGATAAAAATTATGACAAATTATATTATGTCCATAATTATTAAGTAGTGTATGTATACATATAATAACTTGTGAGGAAGGATATATATCTCTTTGTCTATATATACTATCATAGTATTGCATGAATATTTTTAATGCATGACAGTACGACTTTCTTAAAATGAGTTGTTGCTTTTGCAATGTAAGCACTTTTTCAATTTTTAGGAAGTACTTTTATTTATTCAAAGCAAAAAATTGTGAGCATGCATGTATTAGCATTGGTACGTTGCATATCATTATATATCAATAGATTTCTATTTATGATCTGTGTTATATATGCTTCAGATCTGCATGTGAGATTGCGGGTATTTGATGATATTGTTTATTTGGTCTGAGATCTACAGGGCGTTTTACAAGAGTATCGGGTTTGAAAAGCTACATAATAGTACAGTATCTCATTTAATTAGTCATGTCAATAATTCAGATAGGATAAATTTTATTTTCACAGATAAAGGGGCAAATATTTTAGTGAACTTTTGAATAGAGTAGTTTTAACAGATGTGCATAACAAATAAGTAGGCTCCTATGAGGCAGATTGAACTTAGGTGCCAACTCAAGATCACTTACCTCTCCCCAATAAGCTTTAAGGTTCAAGTCCCGCTCGCTCCAAAAACTGTGAGAAAGTTTGCCAGGAACTTGCGGAAAGACGGTGATTTTACCCAGATTCATTCTGAGGTCTTCCTCCACCAATAAAACTGGATATGCCATAGATAACCTTGAATGTGTTGAAAATGGCGTTAAACCCCATTAAAATAACAACAAAAAAAAACAATTAAGTAAGATGTGTATGGAAGACAGCATTTCATTGATCATTTTCTCAGTGTCAAGACATTTTGTTAAGATTAGACAAGGTCCAGGGGTCTTGAGTTTGAATCCCACACTCAAACACAGTCTCCGTGATGATTGATGTAAAACATTTCATCTCAGTGTCATTAGTCTCTTACCGCTGATTTAAGTGGGAAAATTATCAGTTACTTGAGTAGATGGGGTGTGCTGGAGTGCTGATTAACCTTGCAGGATCCCGTGAAAGAGGGGTTAGATTTACTGATTGTCGGTTAGCCCTCGATGGCAAAAAGATGATGTTTAATATTTTTAAAAAATCAAACCAAAGATGTATGAAAACCTTTGTTTTAATCTTCTAATTGTTTAAAATAGTAAAAAAATCCTTTATTATATTAGATTCTTTGATTCAATGTTCTCTTTAACAATAGTTAACTTTGTTCAGGTAATAAGTATAAATATTTACATCTGAGATTGACATGTAAATAAATGGGAAGATATCTAGTAAGAACAAAACATATACTGACTGGTAATGAGAAGTTGAGCTCATTGTATAATAAGCATGTGGAGGTACTCTCAACAAATTCCCCTGTACAACTTTGATCCTTCTGGCAGTATTGTTTCAGTATCTTGGCTGCTTGCCTGATATACATGTAGATGTACAATATTGATCAATGATAGACTGTGTTATCTTGTTTCATCTTGTTTAATTCATCATGATTTACCTGTATATTTGTATAGAGCCTTCTTGATAAGTATTTTTTGTCTACCGGATTGCAGCATTTGTATTGTATGTGATAGTAATCAAGGATTACAACTGAGCAGATATCGACTGGATGGCTTAAAACCGTACTCAAATGTTAATGTCCCCCATACAAACTTTTGCTTAAAATAAAGTGTTGCATGGATTGAGCACACTCAAAATTATATTTTTGCTTTAGCTGAAGTGATGGTGTGACCTCGTACATGTATAAAAAGCTTTTTACAAACTGGATAAATTATCTGCTTCTTCTACTTTAAAAGCTTGCTGATCAGAGCTTATCTAAGATGCTTGGTTAAGACCTATTTTATTTCCAGTAATAACAGATGAAGAAGTTCAATATTCAAAATATAAAGGATCATAACTAAATAATACAATTCTTATAGAGAACTTCTCCAAAAAGGTCCAAGCTAACATTTGTAAGGTTCCAATGTAACATTGTAGGGTTCCAATGTAACATTTGTAAGGTTCCAATGTAACATTTGCAAGGTTCCAATGTAACATTGTAAGGTTCCAATGTAACATTTGTAAGGTTCCAATGTAACATTTGTAACATTTGTAGGGTTCCAACGTAACATTTGTAAGGTTCCAATGTAACATTTGTAGGTTTCCAATGTAACATTTGTAGGGTTCCAATGTAACATTTGTAAAGTTCAGTGGCATTGTAAGGTTCCAACGTAACATTTGTAAGGTTCCAATGTAACATTTGTAAGGTTCCAATGTTACATTCGTAAAGTTCCAATGTAACATTTGTAGGGTTCCAATGTAACATTTTTAAGGTTCCAATGTAACATTTTTAAGGTTCCAATGTAACATTTGTAAGGTTCCAATGTAACATTTGTAAGGTTCCAATGTAACATTTGTAGGGTTCCAATGTAACATTTGTAAGGTTCCAATGTAACATTTGTAGGGTTCCAATGTAACATTTGTAAAGTTCCAATGTAACATTTGTAAAGGTCCAAGCTAACATTTGTAGGGTTCCAATGTAACATTTGTAGGGTGCCAATGTAACATTTGGAAGGTTCCAATGTAACATCAAATTTTGTAAAGTTCCAATGTCATTTGTAAAGTTCCATTGTCATATGTGTAAGGAAAAATGGCTTGAACCAAAAAGTAGTCTAGGGCATTGAGCTATTATCAAAGAAGGATGGAGATCATTTGAGCAAAATTTAGTGAGTGATGCCAGTACAAAAGATCATATTAACAACCTAATAAACAGCAATTAAATGGCAATGATTGCTCAGAGATAAAAACTGAGGGAGAGTTTACTGACTTATGTCTTAGTAGTTATAATTATTTAATATCAATATTTGGCCTCTGGACGGTTTGTGGCAGTTTTATGATCTTGAATGATACTTTAAAGTTTTATCTTGTATTTAAGAGATCTGGTGATTAAATCAGGTAAAATAGAGTTTTTTAATCATATCTCTTTGCTAGTTTAGTTTTACACTGTCAGACATGGTTTAAATAATATGTGGCTAGATTATATACACCTGTAAAAGTTTTTCTCAAAACATCTCTGTAGGGTAACAACTAGGTGAGCATAGTAATGGGAACTGATATTGCAAACAAGTTATGATTGATGGAACATTTTAAGCCTTGTCTTTTGTTAAAGAGCTAAAATTGTATGAATTGGGTTTGCTAACTGACTGTAACGGCGAATAAAATATTTTAATAAAATAGTTGCACCTTTTAAGAAATTTTAATTAGCTTACCACAATGAGGGTGAAATTTCAAGTTGATATGCTGTTGGGATATACCGATAGTTCTATATAGTGACTATAACAATATATCTTATCATTAAAAAAAAAATACCAGCTGTAGGGTAAAGCTGTCTTGACTAAAACATTCCAAACTTTAAATATAAGTGGTAGTATCTTTTTCAGGTGAAGAGAAAAAACATCAAATTAGGTATTGTTTTCACATGAGACGTGATGATTCTGTTACAGATTGTCTTCTAACTTATTCCCGGGATAAAGATTTGGATAGTTGATGCTGCAAGTCATTATTGTTGATTGATTGATTGATTGATTGATTGATTGATTGATTGATCCTGACAGATGATCTAAAACACGGTATAAGACTCACTCCAACCAACACCCTGAAAAACACACATACTCTGTTTAACTGTCCATACTATAACCTACTTACAGTGCACCCTTTCTCACAATTATAATTTATAGAGTTGAAAGATACTACAAAAATTAATCATGTTTTCTATCCAGTACTGTTTAGAGTTAGTCCTCTCACAACTACATTATATGCCATTCCTCCTAATTGTTCTCAAGTTTTATTGATACTGAGCAATAAGAATATTTCAGGCAGCACTTTGATTAATTTTGTGGTTTTATTCCTTTCTTCCTGCACATGATCAAATATGGAACTAGACATTACTGAAAATAAAAAACAATAAGCCATAAAAAAAAAAATGCAATGCTACCAACTTGGTAGCACATCTGGCCCCTCTCCCCCGCACCATTCCTGACCAAGTCTGACTATGTTACGAGATCACTGAGTGATTAACCAGTCCCAGCAAATCTTTTCATTTAACCCTTTACTCCATAGATACGTGTTTTCCTGCACCAACCACAGAAGGCCTTTCAAAACAGTGCAGGAAGAGTTCAGATTGCTCGTAACGAGCAATCTGAACACTTCCTGCACTGTTTTCCACTCTGTCAGTTGATATAAACATAATTCACCCAATAATTCAAAAGCCTTTTATATTAGTTGTCCAAAGGTGTCTATATTAGAGGCATGCAAAGGCGTCTATATGAAGTAAAGAGATAACTAATATCCATTGAGATATCTGAGTATTACTTGTGAAATGTTGGCATCTGCTGTAGTATTCCATCTACAATTAACTACACTATATAACCAGTTCTAACAACAGCATGCTGTGACTATAAACATAATATGCAGAGAAGGAATGTACTAACATTAACACACAAGACAATTTGGTCCCATGAAGAAATCTGTTACAGTTTTTTTTTTTCTTCTCTATTTTAATAAAAATGTCTTGAAACATTTTTTCACCTCACACTTGTGTAAAATTTTGGCTGATGCAAGTTATTGTTGTATTCACCAAGTTTGTAATTAAGTTTAAGTACAATGTTTTTTTGTTTTTTGTTATTAAATGCTCATATTTTGTACTTGATTAATTCAATGTTTTTTTCTTGTATTTTTGTTTAAAATTAAATTACAAAACTAACTTCATAATTATTTAGGGGCCAAAATGTCTTAATTTAAACTTTGCTATTTATAATTAACATCTCCTGAATTTTAAAAATACAGTCTTAAATATTCATTGTGCATTTGATAGATTTTTAGTTTAGATAATAATGATAATAATAAAACGATAATAAGTATGCGCATAATTGTATAATTATATTAAATTGGAATTTGATTTTTGCACTATACTCTGAAGAATGTACCGAAGGCTGTTTTCGTTGCTTAAAGATATTAGTAGCACATTGATTCTTGGCATCTTTTTGATTCATTACTGGCATAGATGTTGTTTTTCTTGTTAACTGATAATGTGACCTTCTTTATTTGTCTTAATGCTTATAAATGCACCCTTCTGTTGCATTCTTTCCCATTTTGATTTATTTTTTGAATGAATTTTGAACTTTATTGTTTACATTTCTGTATAGGTAACTGCACATATTTGTATTGATTAATTTACAGATAAGTTGTTTTAAATCTGATTAAACTGTATCTGTTCTAAAAGATTTAGAAATGTACTGTTAAATACACCTGTTAATCTTAAA
The DNA here is from genome assembly GCA_029582155.1 of Panopea generosa. Taxonomy (NCBI): domain Eukaryota; kingdom Metazoa; phylum Mollusca; class Bivalvia; order Adapedonta; family Hiatellidae; genus Panopea; species Panopea generosa. The sequence continues at coordinate 13,269,904 of CM055908.1, forward strand.
CCTTGGAGTTTTTAATACCAGGTAATACTAACAAATATATTACTTGGTATGAAAAACAACCAGCAGAAGAACAAAAATGCATGTCTGATGCAGTTACCTGACAGAGATTGTATTGATTCCATTCGGGTTTGGGAGTACAAAAGTTGGACTCAGTTTTCAAGCTAATATGCATAATAATATACAATATTAAGCATAACATGTAAAGATAACAGGAAATTGACATAGTATTAACATTGTTGTTAGTATGTGTGGAAGTTTCCTACTTGGGCATGTCTGCCATGGTCGAAGATGCTGTCATCTCACGGCCACTTAACCTCTCGCCGCTGAGGTCATGGGTTTGAAGCAAGCTCTGTCCAAACACTTTATGTGAGATAGTCTGTCAGTTACTTGTGGAAGGATGGTGGCTCTCCTCAGATATATTTTGAGGTCTATCTCCTCCATCAAAACGGGATATGCCATATATAACATGTCATGTGTTGAAAATGTTGTTAAAATTCATTCTTATTTAAATCTCATTTCAAAAAAATAAATTGTGGAATCAATTCAATTAAACCATTGGTACATAGTAAAAAAAAATTTTGTTAAAATAAAAAACAAAACAAAAAAACCCTTAAAATTCTCATTGTAATCCAGTATCATTATGTTCCAATAAAAATTGAGGCAAAATTTCAAGAAAATAGAGTCTGGTTTTTGTTCTGAAAGTTCTCCCAGGCATTAGACCCATTTTAGATGTGACGGAAGTGTTTGACATTTCTATTGATGTTTATACAGTTTGAAAAGGCAGAAAACAAGGAGGAGTTGAACAAGGTGCTGCAGACATTCCAGGATTCTCTCAGATCAAAAATCAACCCACACAACCTCAACAGATTTGTCCAGTCTTTTATGAAGTAGGTTATAGTTCAGTTTTGTAAATATTCATAGATTCCACAATTTTATTAGTATCACCATCAACTTGTTTAAAATTGAGTAAAATTTGGATGGACCACTTGTGGCTTCTGTAAAATAACAACTAGCTACAATAATTGATAACCACAGCGGTGGTCTAGTGGTAGAGCATCTGCCTTGCATGTGAAAGTTTGTGGGTTTTATCTCTCGTACCAAAGGCTTACAAACTGGTAGTAGAAGCTTCCTTTCTTGGCAATCAGCATATAGGGGATAGTTCTAGATCTGGTTGTGCCAGTGTCAGTATAATGTGACTGGATGGGGTATCATACCATGTGTCTGTGACATGATGCTCCCATGTTGCAGCACTTAGAATACGTGGCAACACTTCGAATACTGTCTCAAGCAGACACTGTCGCGATATAACTGAAAAATTGTTGAAAGTGACTCTAAACACCATACAACCAACCAACACAATAATTGATCAAAGAAACATGATTGCAATGATCTTGGTGGGAGAACAACTTCTGGTCTTGTGTCAAGAGTGTCAACATTGCATAGCTGTAAAGATCTGAAGGGTAGAATGAGTTAAATAAAACATTGTGTATTGAAGAAAATAGTAGAACTATGATTTTGGGCTGAAAAATGGACAGGGTTGTTTCAATGACTGATGTAGCCATTGAGATTTGTGTTCTTTGTCATTCGCCATAATGCAATATGGATGCAATTACTAAAAATAAACAAAAATGTCAAATTTTCTTGAAACTATTTTACTCTTTGACCTAAGGTATTGGTGTCCGTGTTTTTTGTTTTTAACAAATGGTCCAAGATTCACCCTCTCTACCTTCTCGTCCCCACACACAAATTAAGGATATAATGTTTATGTACCGGTATATTATTTTAAAATAACAATTAATGGCAGACTACTGACAATAAAGGTAACATTTAGAATCTAACAGTGGTTCCCTTTTTCATCATTATAAGATTAGATAGTAATTCCTCATCAATAAGTATTAATGAAATTTACCACATATGTTATGACACAATAATATATTTCTTTTCAGGCGAAGTAATATTGCAGATAACATTCAGAAAGTCACGTAAGTATTTTGAAGCACTTTTGAAGCGAGGTCTCACTTGAGAACTTTATTATAATAACGAGGCTACTAAGAATGAAATTAAAGGGATTATATTGACAAGTAACACAAACACGCTGTTAATCCAGACTTTTCCTGAATGCAGTGTGCACAAAATAATTCTTATGTATTGACGTATAACCTTTATTTACTTAAAAGTTATCAAATTAACAGTAATTGAATGTTGACCAAAACTTTCATTTGTCCCGCAAAAAAGTATTGCCCAGTGTTTACATTGAACTTCCCGAACAAAGCTTCGAAAACGAGATTGGGAACAAGTCTTCACGATGTTATCTGATTATTGATCGGAAACCCGAAAGCGGTTCGTTGAAAATGGCAAATGTAAACAAAACAAAATTGTGGCTTCAGAAACCCACTGTTTGTAATAAAGAGGTTATGCAATTAGGTACTTTAGACATGTATATCTCTAAGTTATAATTGTATCTTCATGCTGGGCGGGTGTATTTAGGACAGGGAATTGACGGTAATATGCCAGTATAATCCCGTTAAGTGGCCTTACAAAGAATCAACTGGCCAAATAATATGCATAAAATTGTTCTTTAATTCTTGCATTGTAGGACTTTGTGATACTTTTTTTTTTTAACTTGCAAATGTGCCAATTTTTCTTTTTAATTTTTTGTAAAAAATGTGCATGTCATGCCGTTCTTACGATCATTATGTATCCATATCTACGAAAACTCATGTACCCCATGTCAAGTTCATTTAACCTTTGAGATACATTTTTGTTTCACAATAGAAGTAAAATAAACAAATTCAAAACAAACATCATAAAAATTATGTAAAATAAATCGTCACTGTAGGAGCATGTTTCACATGTATTTTGATCTGTTTGAACACTAGCTGTCCAGTGTTGATGGTGACGGGGGACAAGGCTTCCTTCAACCACACTGTCCATCACCTCTACAGCTATATGTCTCAGAAGCTAAACAAGGCAAAGATAGAACTCTTGGAGGTGGAAGGAGTGGCCAATGTTATTGAAGAACGGGTAAGTTTTCTTCCAGTGTTTGCAACATCTCCTTCCAATGTTTCCAACATCTTCTTATGTTTGCAACATCTCCTATCAATGTTTCCAACAGCTTCCAATGTTTGCAATATTGCCTTCCAATGTTTGCAACATCACCTTCCAATGTTTCCAACATCTCAAACCAGTGTTTCCAACATTTCCAACCAATGTTTTCAACATCACCTTCCAATGTTTCCAACATCTCCAACCAGTGTTTCCAACATCTCCAACTAATGTTATCAACATCACCTTCCAGTGTTTCCAACATCTCTAACCAATGTTTCCAACTTCTCCAACCAATGTTTCCAACACCTCCAACCAGTGTTTCCAACATCTCCAACCAGTGTTTACAACATCTCTAACATCTCCAACCAGTGTTTACAACATCTCTAACATCTCCAACCAATGTTTCCAACATCTCCAACCAGTGTTTCCAACATCTCCAACCAATGTTTCCAACATCTCAAACCAATGTTTCCAACATCTCCAACCAGTGTTTACAATATCTCCAACCAATGTTTCCAACATCTCCAACCATATTTCCAACATCTCCAACCAGTGTTTCCAACATCTCCAACCAATGTTTCCAACATCTCCAACCAGTGTTTACAACATCTCCAACCAGTGTTTACAATATCTCCAACCAATGTTTCCAACATCTCCAACCAATGTTTCCAACATCTCCAACCAGTGTTTACAACATCTCCAACCAATGTTTCCAACATCTCCAACCAGTGTTTACAACATCTCCAACCAATGTTTCCAACATATTCCAACATTTTCAACATCTCCAACCAATGTTTGCACAATCTCTTTCCAATGTTTCCAACATCTCACAAGTGCCAAACAAGCAAGATAGTGGCTCTTTTGCTGGAAAGATTGTTTTATTACAAATGTAAAAAATTGATGAAGAAAGTAAAAAAAGAGTCCATGGGAATGAGTGTCGAACTCTACTCTTTCAAATTGACAAGGCAACCACCACCATTATAAGAAACAAACTTTGCAATATAAACATGTATGTATTCAACCTGCATTTATGTTTGAATAAAGATTTCATCTTAACATAAACAGCTCCAAAACTGGTTACCATACATCATTAATGTACCAGTACCAATGCATTGTCTTTGATTTTTAATGCAGTCTTGTTAGATAATCTTATAAGTCCTTCATTTGTTTTGATTGAATATTTGACATCATCTGTATGCATTAAGAGCCAACAGATGATCATTTACATTACCTGCTCTTTAGCAGATCCTGGAAGGTTTATCAGTACTCGTACACATCTATGTCTGCAAGTAATTGATAAACTTCCCACTTGAATTAGCAGTGAGAGACAAATAACAATACTGTGTGTCAATCATCACAGAAACAGGCCGGGTAGAGATACAAACTCACGAACCCTGGATTGATAATCATATGCACTACCAACTGAGCTAACCAGTCCCAGATAATTCTATTAGTAAATAGCCAATAAATACATTGATAAGATTTCTTTTGTTTATCTATCCATATTTTACTAATTTGGTAAATAATATCTGCCTGCTTACAAATCGTGGCAAGTCCATTTAACTGTCTTTCATGACATTGGACAGAGTTCTTTAATCTACTGTATTTTATTACATAAAGTATTTGAAAGTCGGAGCAGATATTGTTTGTCAGCTGTAATCTGATCCAGGATTTTATAATTCTAATATTCTGTTATTTTCAGCCACAAAAGTTAGCAGAAAGTTTCCTTTATTTTTGCCAAGGACTCGGAGTCGGTAAGATTCTTTCTTACAACTATATAATTATGATGAGCATATATTATACAGTTAACATTTCTCGCAATTGACAGGTTATATATGGTACGTGGAGTTTTAATGATTGAGGAAGACCTCAGAATAAATCTGAGTAGAACCACCATCCTTCCCCAAGTAACTGGCAAACTTTCTCACAAAGTTTTTGGAGTGACTGGGACTCAAACCCATAACGATAGCAGTGAGAGGTTAGTGGTTAATAGATGAGAGTGTCATAGACCACAAGACCATGAACGACCATTTCTTACAGCTTAAAAAAGAAAGTTTGTCACAAGCTCAATAGTACATACATTAATGTTAGTCCAGACTATGGAAATTGTTTGTCTGTTCTTGGTTATTTGTTTAAAATGACTCTTCCAATTTGTATTTTATTTTAAATCTATGTTAAAATGAGAATTCAATGTTGTGTATATAACATGCCTTTTTAAAGGGTCTTTTTTGATTGCCAAATAGAATGGATTTATGATAGCTTATTTAACAGAGGTTTTTCATTCAGTGTCAGCTACTTTCCAAATAGCAACAACTTCTGAGCAACTACAAGGATATTTAAATTTATATGCTTTCTTTTGTTAAACAGGTGATAAAAATTGTACAATTGATTTTAATCCACTATTCAAAAGTTTGTAAACCTGCACATTAGAAAATTTTTTGCAACACTTTTATGTTTACCACTTTAATAACTGTACATATTTACCCTGATAGTTGGTGGAGTCCCGATGCCAAGAGTGTCCCGGACATCATCTATTGATGGTGAGCCGAGCCATAAAGGACTTAGAAACCGCAGCATGTCCATGGAGGAGGCGGACCAGCCAAAGGGAGTGTACTCCACAAGTCCAACAAGGTTCGGTAGTCCTCCTAAATTTGGTTCAAGTCCAGTGAAAGGTGGGGGGCTCCAAACAAACATGGAGTAATGTAGTCATTGACCTTCAGAGTTGGTGAAATTATAGAACTTGGGATAATAAATACTGAAAAAGTTTTGAACTGTGATGTAGTAGACACAGTGGATATTTTAGGACTGACCCCCAAGTCCTTGTAGTGAACCCTTTTCTTCTAAGAAATCTGTAACCTTAACATTGAAAAAAAATAATAGTATTAATAAAAATATGTTGAAAATATACAAAAATAAGCTATAATACATTTATAAATAAAACTAGGAATAGTTTAAAATCTAGAAATATCTTGTAATTGAATGTTTTTGTTGTGAACTTCCAGTATCAGATTGTATTCACCTAAATATATGTGTGTGAAAATGGAAATTAAATCCAGGCAATAATGGAAAACAAAAATACATAACATGAGGCTAGTTAATGTAAATATGTGGGACCTTCTGCAGAATAATAGAATCATGTTCACTCCAATCTCAATTTCAGTATTGCGGAAGAATTCTGAAGTTTGTGACATTTGTTGTTCCGTCTGTCTGTCTGTCAATGTCATGTAGTTTATGTTAACATACAAATGTATATGACTGTATGTAAATTTTAAAATAACTGGTTATGGGAATGGACGGGAATGCATTGATATTCCATATTTGAGGTAGCTATAGCATCTTAATTACTGTTAATTGTTCATGGAGTAATTTATGATTTTCAGTCATTTGTATCATACATGTTTGCTTTATAGCTTGCTTCAAGCAATGGACATGTAGAGTTTGCTATGTATCTAGCTTTAAGCAATGAGCATGAAGTGTTATTTGAGTAGTAATCCTACACGCATGTCCTGTAGAAGAAAAACTTATATTCAGGTGTACTTGTTTTTGTGCCATCTGCTAGGGGGCAGAATTGACACGAAAGGCCACTGTAATTGTCATCTACACATACATGTACATTCATTTACATACATGTATATTCATTTTTCCCTTTGGCGTAAAGGCTTACAGTATTCTTATCAATTTCTTCATCTTAAGTGACAACATTTTATACATATCAGGACAGTGCATGTAGTAATATGGCCATACTGATTAATATAACGTCAGGGAGGGCCTCATCAAGTTCATATCAGAGTTAAGTGTAATTCATTCTTCAGCAAGGCAAAGGCATGAATACAATTATGTGCTTCCAACAATATGCCAATTGGTTTCTTTGACAACAGTCAAAGTTAAGTTAAAGGTTTAAAATACAAGGGAGTCCACACTGTTGTTTACATGATTTTATGTAGAGATCTGCAACCCCTAAGACGGATGGATAATGTTATGTATTAGATTAACGCCTAACATGTATTAAAGTAAAATTACATGTCGAATGGAAACTGTAGCTTGGATATTTTTTGCATGCAGTATACATCCATGTGACCTCTTGTCAAGATATGACAGTTGTGTTTTAAATTTGAAGAGTTAAGTATTACATATGGTTGATTTTTTTTCCGAAATTTTATACTTTTGTTTTATTTTCAGTTTATTTCTATTAGTTGTAACTTTTATCCATTAAATAAACTTATATATTTATATATATTTATCTATAAATATTTTCAAATTACTTAAATGTTTTTGTTTTTTTGGAATATAAATATCAGATAGCACAATAATATTTTATTATCAGCTTGAATTTTAAGCAGATATTTCTGCAAGTTTTTAATCAGTTGGATGACTTCAAATTTTTTTTTACATATTGTTTGTTTCACAAGATACCACATGTATGCATATAATGGTGCCTTATCAAAATATGACTTGCTGGCAAAACTGGTTTGATTATTTGTAATGTAATGAATGCCTGATTTGAATCTAAGTTCTGAAAAATGTTACAGCAACAATCTGATAATTATGGTCTTATAATGGTACTTTACCTCAGGTGTTCAAAGGTTAATGCTAGGATGAAGAAAATTGATCAAGTTCAAGGGTTTAGATGATGTTATCCATGTATGTCGAGAAATTTTAACTTATCTTGAATTTAAAACTAATGTACAGTCAAACCTGTGTAAGCAGTCACCTCGACTGTGCAGCCACAACTTGCTATTTCTCATTTCTATGTTTTCAGAGCAAATTAGCCTTTATTAAACGTCAACCTTTCTGAAAATGCCAGTAATTTTGTTCCTTTCTTTAACTGGCTGGTTAAGACAGGTTTGACTGTACTTGACAAATTAGTGGAAAATATTCATTTACTAAATGGATTTCTCTATGGTGCTTCTTGTCTCATAGAAATCTGTATAATATGTTTTGGTGACAAACTGTTTTATGATAACCAGGTGTACTGACATTCTCAGATGGAAACAAACAATGCAATGTTTTGTTAAAGCTAGCTTGATTTAAGTACTGCATTGTGTGCTCCAATATGACACGTGTGTGTGTTTTCTGTTCTACAGGAATCAGGCTTGTGCAAACAAAACTGAGGAGATTGTATCAGCAAATGATGTTGAGATGAAGGTGGGAGAGTCCAGTAATAATGGCAGCAAGTAAACTTGCTCACAATTGAATCTCCACTCTGATGTTTCTTGGGTTCAATTTGTATATATGTTCTATATCATTTATATATGCATATAAGGGTATTGTTTCAGTTTTATATTTAATTACCCTATAATATTAAAACAAAATTCTACCGGTTGTTAAACTGAGAGCTCACACTTATGGGTGCGTTAGATGGTGTGTTTTGTAATTGTCCATCAGAGTTGTGGGAAATTTAATTGATAATCGACTGCTGCCTTTATTGCTGGATTTCCGTTGTCAATTACGTACACATTGAATTTTTTTTACAAATATGTAAATATTTTGTAGATTTGAAACTAGCAGTAGTTTTGTAGAAAAAAGCACTTATATTTTTTTTTTTTTTTAAAGAAACAACTGAAAAGAAATAACAAGACAAGTAAATCATTATCTTTCATCCATGCTTGAAACTTTTTTATTTGTTCGAAAATGAGTATTAAAATAAATCATCCCTGTTCTGTTGGCCTAGAAAGTAAATTATTGATTTTTTATTATAAAATAAAAACCCAGTATTTAAATTGATGAAAAAAAAAAAACAATATTAAAAATAAACGGTTGTTTATTAGATAAAATGTCACACTCAAGCTTTATAACATATTAACGGCAACTTTTACCGCATTATACATGTGTGGAATATATAATCTATATTGGTGCTTTCATTTATGCTTTTCTCTATTATATAAGCAATTTTTAATGAAACCTTTTCTTGTTTTTCATTTGACAGTAATTTTAAACATGTAAACATGTTAATAGTTTCGCCTATATTATACTGATAGCTGCTGCTGCTTATTTGACATAATTCAAAGTGTACAAAAAAATGTTTATTCTTTGTTTACAGCTTAATATTGTTATTCTTTATCATTGCTGTTCTTGTTTGCTTTCTAGTCTTTATATTTGTCATGGCTGCCAACTTCAACAAAATTGAACGAAAAATGTATGAAAATATGCTTTCTCTTATTTCATACTTATAATACATTTAATGAGTGTGCACTGTACATTTTAAAATTGAAATGTGGTGAACAAAAAATATATCCAGGCTCTGTTAGCACAGTCAGTAGTGGGTCTGACTATCAATATAATTGTTAGTTTGAATCCTCGCCCAGTAAAAGTCTCTGATGATTGATCTACAACATTGGATTTCAATATTCGTCTCTCACCGCTGATTTAAGTTGGAAAGTTATCAGTTACTTGCTGAAATTGGTGTGTTTGAATACTGGTTAACCTTCCAGGATCTCTGGGAAATAGTGGTTAGTTTAACTGATCATCTGTTGGTCCTCGATGGTATAAAATGATGCTAAATATTCAATCAAACAAATGTACCGAGTACTAAATTTTACAGTATTCACAGTTTGTCGCTTGATGACTTTTATTTTGTTTAACTATTTAGTCTTGTGACACTGATCATGTGATAGTCACATTAAGCAGTTAAAAAAATAACTGAAATAAAGGTTAGCAGGTGTGAAAAGTGCCATTAATGTTTGAATTTATTTAATTGCTTAATTGAACTGCATGCTTAAAAAAATAATGCTAAAAAAAATTGAGGTGAGATTGTGAAACCAAACTCAAAAACATTTATGTGTAACCCAACTCATAAACATGCGTAGATATTTAATATCTGTTGAAAATATGTTGTTACAGTGAGTTTACTACAGCTACTATAAAAACATTAAAAACAAGAGTGTAATCATTGATATTATACTTACTTTCCCATAGATGAGACTTTGTTATAACATAATAAAACATTTTTTCCATACTAACAATTGTGCTGAAAATGTCTTTAACGTTATTGGTCGAAGGATTAGGACCAGTATTTCTGATTCTTAGTTAAATCTTAACTTAAGCAAATATTTTTTCTTATTTTTCACATCAATTTATAAAAATTAGGTTGATAATTAATTTATTTAGATCTTGAGTTAATATTTAGGGAAAATGTAAGCTTAATAATCCATTAGAATGGTTTTAAAATGAGATTGATAATTATATGAAAATCTTAAATTCTGACTTTTACTTTTACTACAGAGACTTTATTAATATGAGTTAAGGGTTTTAATTAAGTGTTTCTTTTGTCAAAATTAGTTCATCATATAGTGGCGCAAAATCAGATGTTTGTATAGTTTAAAGATCATTACAGTCTTCTATTTAAAAACAAATTAAAAACTCTCTTATTAATAATATGGATTTGGAAGACAAATAACAAGAATAAACATGTTATCTACTTCCATCACCATGACAGAATCTATTGCATGTCAATTATGCACTCTCAAGCGCAATATTTAGACCTTTTGTCAGATTGTTGAGCATTTACGCTGTATTTAAGTTCAGTTTCGGTGTGCTTGTTTTACAATTACATTTACTTGTTTATTTTTTTGTTATTCATTTTACAATTTGTTCTAAAAAATACTGTGTCATGTTTGACATCATCTGTTGAAAGTTTGCTAAATATTAACATTTACTTCTCTTTTTAGTAGATCTGTATAAATAGATGTTCAGTAGTCCATCAACATTCGCTGTATGCATCTATTGACATGATTGAAGAATAGAAGAAAGAACCTCAGTTATCTGCCCTTACATTCACCTAATACTTATCATATTGTGCGAGAGATTTTACCATCTTTTTGTCAGAAAATATCAGACATTTATTGTTTTTACCATATGTTAGTCAGAAAATGTAAGAGAGATATATTGTTTTAACCATCTGTTTGACAGAGAGATAAAGTGTTTTAACCTTCTGTTTGTCAGAAAATGTAAGAGATACATTGTTTTTTACTGTCTGTTCGTCAGAGAGATAAGTGTTTTTACCATCTTTTTGTCAGAAAATGTAAGAGAGATATATTGTTTTTACCAACTGTTTATCAGACAATGTAAGAGAGATATATTGTTTTAGCCATCTGTTTGTCAGAGAGATAGTGTTTTAACCATCTGTTTGTCAGAGAGATAAAGTGTTTTTACCATCTGTTTGTCAGAAAATGTAAGAGAGATTAAGTGTTTTTACCATCTGTTTGTCAGAAAATGTAAGAGAGATTAAGTGTTTTTACCATCTGTTTGTCAGAAAATGGCAGCAACTTGTACACATTTTTATAAATTAGAAGCACTGCTACAAGTATGTGCAAGTACTTGTAGATAGTGGACTTTGTTTATTTGTTTTATAGGAATAGTTCCCATGTAATGGTGATGGTGTAAGCAATGCTACTGTTGATTCTGTATATATGTATACTGTAGAGACACTTTTGTTGTCAGTATTACCGGTATGTTAAAAATCTAGTCTAATGTTAAAGATAAAATTATTTAATCTCTATACATAATGTGTAATGAAAGTAAAATCAGTTTTGTTTAATATGTTTAAGTGACTTGACCATTTTTCAAAAACATGACAGTTACTATAGTGTTTTGTTTTTTTTTATACCTGCACATTACCGGTATATTGTTAATTTTTCTCTGCATGAATATATTTGAAATTTTGTTTTGACATCCATTCTATGTTTTGTATCATGTTATTTGTAAAGTTACATGCTCTATACTATAATGCCTTGTCTGCTACACATTGTGTAGTAAGTATGTAACAGAACGATCTCAATTTTAGAATTTTCCAACATATCTTTTTTTTATCAACAATTTGAAAATCAATAGAACAAGGTGACCCCAGCCTTTAAGTCTGCCAGAAATTCTGTTTAATGGTCTCTTGCCTTATACTTGTCCTAGGTCACTCTTCAAGATTCAGACATGAGCTTCCTCCTTTTATATAAGGTTATGCCCCTTACACTGAATTATTATTTGGTTTTGTTAATACTGTTAATTGTGCAAGTTGATTTATCAACTATCGTAGGTAATAATTAGACAGGATTTATTGTTAAATACATTATTTAATATCACTTGACAAAAGGTGATGTCGGTCACTTGTTGGTCACCTTGACACATACATCATATTTTAAAAGGATGAGATACTGTATATATATATATAATAGCAGAAAAAAAATATGAAGAATTTTGCTGCATTCAGACTAGATAAAAATAAAAGTAAATTCATCTACTATAGAGACTAGCATTATGGAGAGTGTGTAGCTTTAACTAGTATCCCAATCATAACTTATTAATCTAGATTGTATTCTTCAATAGTCCATGTATAATCCAGTTGTTCCCTGTATTAAAATACAACAATATGTAAAAGGTGTAAATTGAAATAAAGACATTCACGGTAATGGCTGCCAATAAGATGACGGTTTTGATGATTGAATGACTTTGCATTGAAATATGGAGGCACAATTTCTATAAATAAAATTTTTTGGTTATGGAACCAGACAAACTGTGTTGTACTTGTGTTTATTTTCCTTCTTTTTGATATCACAATAATCATTTTTATTCTGTTATGTGACAGACTGGTACGGGAGAATACTTTTTTATCTAGGCCTAAATTTATCAAAGTTTTGAGTATAAATTTCAGACTCAAATTTTTTTTAAAAATTGCGATTCATGTAGTATTTTTACAAAATAAAAAGCTACTTTCAGTTTTAAAAATGTGTGTCGTGACCCCAGAGTTTTAAAAACTCTGATTGCATACCAGACTGAGTTCTGCTGAAATCAACCAATCAAGTTCAATATTTCAATGAAATTTCAGACTTCATTTGGTCGATTTGAGGGTAAATTCTGTCGAACATGAACTCACAGGTATTATAATTCCTCGCGTCTTGGTAACAGAAGCTGAGATGTCGTGTGGACTTCTTTATTTATGTATGAAGTATGAAGAACTCTGCCTGATAATGATGTTAGTATTTTTAGGTCACCTGAGACTGTCTCTAGGGACCTTTTGCAATCGCCTTTTGTCCATTGTCATGCTTTTGTTAACAACTGACATTTTTTCTTCTCAAAAACTGTAATCCCCAACCCCTTTGGGCCTGGGGGGGGGGGGGGGCAGAGCCAAAAGAATCAAATTCAAGGTAAACATTAGAAATCTTATTGAGCATGATTATGGACACATAGGGGACTTATATAAAATTGTGAATTGAATGTCTCGCGGTTTGGCTCTGGAGGTGGGGAAATTGTAATGCTCCACCCTTCCAGGAATGGTGAGGGGATATTAAGTGTTGCCCCTGTTCATCCATCTGTCTGAGGTAAAACTTTGGTTTCTGATCAATAACCTCTGAAAGGGTATTTGCATTTAATTAATATTTTGTGTGTAATATTGCAAAATACTGGCCAAGTTCAATATTTATCGACATCAGTCAAATTTTGTTATGACCTCGTTTTCATTAAAAAAAAATCAAATCAATAGTAAGGGTATTTGTGTCGAGACATTTATCTAATTTTTTTTACGAAACTACATCTATATGAAACTATTTTAAGTTGTAGCGTTTAATTTATTGGTGTTGTTGAAATTGTGATCAGTTTGTCTGAAACTATATCTGTTTGGAGCCATTTTAATTTGAATTTGGCACAAAAGTTTGACAATGTCGAAAAAAAAGAAATTTGGGCTGAATGTGTTGTTGGTATTTCAAGATGGTTGCTATAACCTAAGTTAGTCAAACTTGAATAATGTTCAACCAGGATCTGCTGTATTGGTGAAAATAGTTATTTAAGTGATTACAAATGAAGTGCCTGGTATCAAACATATGATGCTGCCCAGTGTACGATCATTAAACGGACAACTAAGAGTTTTTTGGTGATATTAAACAAATATATCTTTATTTGATATACTGCTCTGAATGTGAAGCTATGCCAAGTTTGTATAAATGATTGTAAAACTGTAACAAAGTTAACATTTTTACACATAAAATGAATACACATAACCCTTAAGCTTTAACAATACTCTTTATGTACAGGTACGGTAATTACATGTAATTACATAAATGATAGTGAACACTTTTTATAAGCAGACTGCACAGTATAAAAGGGTCAGTTGTATTGGTTATTTGAGAGAGGAAGATGTGTTATGTTGCATAAAGGTCTGGGACCTTACATAGAGATAGGAATATGATTTGTTGAAGTTGAATACAAGATGAGGCGAGAATGATGATATGAAGTTTGGTGAGTGAAACATTGCTAATATTTAATATTGCTGGAATTATGTTTTTGTCTTATATTGGGTTTTGCATAAATTCAAATAACTTTCGCGATGTAATACAACGTTGATATGTAAATACGATTTACGCGAGAAAATTATTATTAAATTCATCAATACCATTTCTATATAGTAAAAGCAATTTCCTTTAACTTATAGAAATATCTCCTCCTTTTTGGTCTTGGTGAAAAATGGATGGAATGTCGATTCGTAGACCATAAAATTACGAAGTACCAAGATGAATACATATTGATTCTATGGTGGACAAGAATTCCCAAAATGTCAGCTTGTTAGAGAATGGAACTATGAGACGTGAAAAACAGTTTATATATTATTATGTAATTGGATACACGAAGCATATAGATTCCATGGTGACGTAAAATTCCACGACTAGATATGCTATGATATAGCATTTATTCTATGAAGATGTGAAGTGCATAAATTATAAGAAATATTAAACAATTATACGAGAGTGCAGAAGTGACATAAAGTCTAGCATTTTATGATACATGTATATGCTACTAGTTGTTGTGTTACAATATATTACAGTTTAGGCTGTTTGAGAGAGGAAAATTGATATATAATATATCCATATATTGTCATACATTATATTTTTCTTGAATCCACATTTTCTCTTCTTTAACTTTCTCTAACTTTTCTATCTAACTATCTCTCTGATTTATTAAATTGAATTAAATTACATAAATTTATACTGGTGTAATAGTTGTTTATGGTAACAATATCTTTACTGAACAAAATGACAACATAAACATTGTCGCAATGGTGGCAGCGGTTTAGCTAAGATATTTGTCATAAACATAGATCTTTACCAGTATTTATTTACATATATTAGCAATATTGCAAGTTATTTAAAACTGTTAAATTAATCTAGAATCATGACTGAAAATGTACCCGAGTGGTTTGAAAAAGTGATAGAAAAAGGAGGAGATATTGAGTCCTGTCTTACCTATTTAAGGGAAAAGGCTGAACGGGAAGGAACATTGAAACTAAAAGAAATAGAGCGTGATGAAAGAGCTGCAGAGCGTGCAGAAAAAGCTGCTGCTGCAGAACGCGCAGATAGATTAAAAATTCTTGAGATGGAGAACGAGATAAGATTGAGAGAATTAGAGTTAAAGACTAATATTAAACAAGTACAATCCACACAAGAAAGTACAAAAGCTAAAGTAGCATTGCCAAAATTTGAAGCAGGTCAAGATGTAGAAGTATTTTTAACATCTTTCGAAAGATTAGCTATACTTCATAAATGGGAGAAAGATGAATGGCCAATAAGACTAGTACCACAGTTGTCAGGAAATGCATTAGAAGCATATTCAAGAATGTCACTAGATGACAGCAAGCAATATGATAAAATTAAATCTGCTATTCTAGAAAGATTTGGGCTAAACTCTCTTGAATATCGCAATCGATTTCGCAATGCAAAACAGAGATTTGGTGAAACTTTTAAAGAATTTTCAATCAGGGTGACAAAAGATTTAGAACATTGGCAAGCTAGTGAGAATGTTAGTAATCATGCTCAATTGGCAGACATGATTATTAGAGATCAATTAATGATGAGTGTCAGTAATGACTTACAAATATACTTACAAGAAAAAGAAATAAAGTCAGTACAAGAGTTAGTAACATTGGCACAAGCCTATCAGTTAGCTCACAAAGACACATTCATGAGAAAACAACCATATCGTCCCCCTATGCTTAGATCATTTGGACCTTCACAAAATACCGAATATCCACAAAAGTTCAACAGTATGAACTATCAAACCTACAAAACAAGTGAAAAACGTAAATGTTTTCATTGTAAGAGTGAAGATCATTTAATTGCACAATGCCCATTTAATCAACAGTACAAAAATGATAGGTTAACAGACACACACGGTAATGACAAACATACGGCTGACAAACACGCAAATGGTCTCATACATTCGCCTACTAAATTAGAAAATGAATTCAGTACTATTACAATCCCAGTAGAAGTTAACAAAGTAATTAGTAAAGGGCCTTTAACAGAGAAAAAAGAATTAACAAATGGTTTAATCATATCCAAGGGACAAATTAATGACAAAGACGTAAAGGTATTACGAGACACAGGGTGCACAACCATTTTTGTAGGTGAAAAGCATAGAAAGTTGGGTAAAGAAACTGGAGTCAGTCAAATTGTTACATTAGCAAATGGTAGTGAGTGCAAATGTCCAGAGATTATAATACAAATTTGTACAGAATATATTTCTGGAGAAGTAAAATCACTTGTGATGGACAATCCGTTTGCAGACCTTGTGATAGGGAACATAGGACATGTAACCAGAAGCAGTAACAATAAATCATTTCAAGGAGTAGAAACACGTGACATGAAGGCCAAACGAGAACTACAAGATGCAGTCGAGGTTAGAAATGAAGGCGAAATACTTACAGACAAGATCAGAAATAAAGTTGACTCCACTTTTGAAGTAAGAGGAGACATGTGTATAGATATGCATGACCTAAAGAAAGAACAAAGACAAGACACTACATTAAAGAAAGTACTATCCTATGCAGAAAAGAAAAATGAAATAAATGAAATAAGTACAGGATATACTAATAACTCGTACTTTTCATATCAGCAAGGCATATTATATAGAACATTTCAACCAAAAGATAGAGATCCCATCGAGCAGATCGTAGTGCCAAAGAAATATAGAATGAAGATCATGGAGATCGCACATACCATACTTCTCGGTGGTCACTTGGGAAACAAAAAGACGAGAAACAGAATATTACAGAACTTTTTCTGGCCAGGAATATTCATTGATGTTGCAAAGTTCTGCAGATCTTGTCCAAATTGCCAAAAATGTATCCCAAGAGGGCGTATAACTAAAGCTCCTTTAATACCAATACCTGCAATGGATGAACCATTTAGAAGAATTGCAATTGATATAGTAGGACCATTAACAAGGACAGAGCGAGGTAATAGATTCATTCTTGTGGTTTGTGACTATAGCACTAAATATCCAGAAGCGATACCATTAAAAACAATAGATGCTGAAACCGTAGCTGATGCATTAATTAACACCTTTTCGAGAACAGGAATACCAATGGAAATACTGACTGATCAAGGGACAAACTTCATGTCTGCGCTTATACAGAATTTATGTAAGGTGTTACATATACAAAAACTTAAGACGTCTCCATATCACCCACAAGCAAATGGGCTAGTAGAAAACTTTAATGGAACACTGAAGAAGATGCTTCAACGTAATTCTGAAGAAGACGAAAACAATTGGGATATGCACATTCCATATATGCTATTTGCATATCGGGAAGTACCCCAAGAATCCACTGGCTATTCACCCTTTGAATTATTGTACGGCAGACATGTTCGTGGACCTCTAACAATACTTAAAGAGGAATGGGAAGAGCCAAAGTTAGAAAAACAAAATGAATCAGTCATCAGTTACATTTTACAAGCAAGAGATAGACTGACACGTATGACAGAATTAGCAAACGAACGTGAAAATACTGAAAAGTGCCGACAAAAGAAGTATTTTGATATCAAAGCAAGGAAGAGACAATTTAAGACAGATGACAAGGTACTTCTCTTACTACCAACAAATACAAACAAACTTCTAGCCCAATGGAAAGGCCCGTATGTAGTAACAGAAAAAGTAAATGAGGTTGATTACAAAATAAAGTTAAACAAAAGAACTGAGAAAGTGTATCACATCAACATGTTAAAGAAATGGTATGAAACAAATGAATCTGATAGTGCAAACAGTAATTCAGATGAAAAAGAGGAACATGATACAAATAGAAACATTGAGAAAAATGACATTTCCAAAGTAGATGACACCATATGCTGTATAATGCATACAGACGAAAATATAGAACTAGATCAAATTGACATTGGGAACCCACTCTTAATACCAAGTGAAACAATTGATGATATAAAAATCAACAATGATTTATCTCTTGACGAAATAACTCAATTAAAAGAACTGTGTGAAGAGTATTCTGATGTACTAACAGATATACCTGGAAATACAGATGTTATACAGCACCATGTAACCTTACAAAACAACAAACCTATTTATAAGAAAGCGTATACACTCCCATATTCTATGAGAGAAAAGGTACAGGAGGAAGTACAAAGTATGCTCAATGCAGGTATTATTGAAAAATCAAACAGTCCTTTTGCTGCCCCAATTGTGATAGTGAAAAAGAAAGATTCTACAGATATAAGGTTATGTGTTGATTATCGTGGGTTAAATGAACAGACAATATTTGATCCGCAACCAATGCCAAAACTTGACGACATTTTGAATAAATTAGGTAGAGCAAAATATATGTCAAAAATTGATTGTACAAAAGGATTTTGGCAAATACCTTTAGCTGATGATGCAAAAGAGAAGAGCGCATTTATAACACCATTTGGTCATTTCCAATTCAATGTTATGCCTTTCGGAATGGTAAACTCAGCGGCAACTTTTGTCAGGATGATGAAGATCATTCTTCACGGGCTAGAAACATTTTCTGATTCATTTATAGATGACATTCTTGGGTTTAGTGAAACATTTCCTGAACATATAACACATCTCCGCCAGATATTTGAGGCCCTAAGGAACGCTAAAATCACAGCAAAACCATCCAAATGTATGCTAGGATATACAGAACTCGAATTTTTGGCACACCAGGTAGGAAAAGGATCTGTGAAACCTACACAAAATAAGATTAATTCAATCAACAATATTCCAAATCCTACAACAAAGAAGCAAGTACGCTCCTTTATAGGTACAGTGAATTTTTACAGAAGATTCATCCCTCATTTTGCAGAAATTGCAGCTCCATTGACAGACTTGACTGCTAAAAAGCTTCCAAATAAAGTAAAATGGCTACCATGTCATCAAGAAGCATTTGACACATTAAAGTCAGCAATTACATCATATCCAGTTTTAAGAAACCCTGACTTCACCAAAAGGTTTGTGTTGCAGACAGATGCAAGTAATAGAGGAATTGGCGCGGTTTTACTACAGTGTGAAGGAAAGGATAGATTTCCAATTATGTACATTAGCAAAAAACTATCACATAGTGAACAAGTGTACAGCACAGTAGAAAAAGAATGTCTAGCAATTGTTAGATCAGTACATACTCTTCGGGAGTACCTATTAGGCAAAGAGTTTGAGATCGAATCTGATCATTTTCCATTACAATGGTTGAACAAAACCAAAGATCAGAATATGAGATTGTTAAGATGGAGTTTAATGCTGCAAGAGTACAAATTTCACATCAGGCATATTGAAGGTAAAAAGAATGCAATTGCAGATATGTTATCCAGGGCATAAAAATGTTAATTTGTGTTTATATTAAGATAATAAGTTATTATCTTTTGGTTGGGGGAGATGTAACAAAGTTAACATTTTTACACATAAAATGAATACACATAACCCTTAAGCTTTAACAATACTCTTTATGTACAGGTACGGTAATTACATGTAATTACATAAATGATAGTGAACACTTTTTATAAGCAGACTGCACAGTATAAAAGGGTCAGTTGTATTGGTTATTTGAGAGAGGAAGATGTGTTGTGTTGCATAAAGGTCTGGGACCTTACATAGAGATAGGAATATGATTTGTTGAAGTTGAATACAAGATGAGGCGAGAATGATGATATGAAGTTTGGTGAGTGAAACATTGCTAATATTTAATATTGCTGGAATTATGTTTTTGTCTTATATTGGGTTTTGCATAAATTCAAATAACTTTCGCGATGTAATACAACGTTGATATGTAAATACGATTTACGCGAGAAAATTATTATTAAATTCATCAATACCATTTCTATATAGTAAAAGCAATTTCCTTTAACTTATAGAAATATCTCCTCCTTTTTGGTCTTGGTGAAAAATGGATGGAATGTCGATTCGTAGACCATAAAATTACGAAGTACCAAGATGAATACATATTGATTCTATGGTGGACAAGAATTCCCAAAATGTCAGCTTGTTAGAGAATGGAACTATGAGACGTGAAAAACAGTTTATATATTATTATGTAATTGGATACACGAAGCATATAGATTCCATGGTGACGTAAAATTCCACGACTAGATATGCTATGATATAGCATTTATTCTATGAAGATGTGAAGTGCATAAATTATAAGAAATATTAAACAATTATACGAGAGTGCAGAAGTGACATAAAGTCTAGCATTTTATGATACATGTATATGCTACTAGTTGTTGTGTTACAATATATTACAGTTTAGGCTGTTTGAGAGAGGAAAATTGATATATAATATATCCATATATTGTCATACATTATATTTTTCTTGAATCCACATTTTCTCTTCTTTAACTTTCTCTAACTTTTCTATCTAACTATCTCTCTGATTTATTAAATTGAATTAAATTACATAAATTTATACTGGTGTAATAGTTGTTTATGGTAACAATATCTTTACTGAACAAAATGACAACATAAACATTGTCGCAAAAACAAATAAAGTTTTCCATTTTCACATGATCCGGGGAAGAACGATGATGCAGGAAATATTTACATAAATTGTGGCAGTAAATCAATCCAGAGTAATAAATATAATATTAAGATTAAACAATGGAAGAGAAACAATTACCAACACTGCTAAACAATTACCAATACTGCTAAACAATTGCCAACACTGTTAAACAATTACCAATACTGTTTAACAATTACGTACACTGTTAAACAATTACCAATACTGCTAAACAATTACCAACACTGTTACACAATTACCAATACTGCTAAACAATTACCATTACCAACACTGCTAAACAATTACCATTATCAACACTGTTAAACAATTACCAATACTTCTAAACAATTACCAACACTGTTAAACAATTACCAACACTTAAACAATTACCAATACTGCTAAACAATTACGAACACTACCAACAATGCTAAACAATTACCAATACTGCTAAACAATTACCAACACTGCTAAACAATTACCAATACTGCTAAACAATTACCAACACTGCTAAACAATTACCAATACTGCTAAACAAGAAAGCAGTGTGTGAGCTCTAAAGCTATTTAAAGATATTTTGGTTTAAAAACAGCGGTGTTCTGAATGAAAGATTAAAACATCTCGCTGCTAAGGTTGTTCGTTTGAGTCGCGCTCCCTCCAAAAACTTTGTGAAAATGTCAGTTATTTGCGGAAAGACAGTGGTTCTACTCAGATTCATTCTGAGGTCTTCCTCCACCAATAAAACTAGATGTGCCAAATATAACCTGAAATGTGTTTAGAATGGAGTTTAAACCCTTAAAATAAAAAGATGAAAGATTAACAATCTCAGAGGTCTGGTGATTTACATATAACGTGTAAACTTTGCATTGTGGTTTACCAGTAGTTTCCATCAGATGAAAACTGTTCAGATAATAAGAGTTTTTATTAAAATTTCTACCACTATACATGGATTGCACAGGTAATTTTAAAATTACTCAATGAATAGTATTTCTGATATATAGTTTACAGATAGCCTCCTCTTTTATGGTTCTGAAAGTATTGTACCTGATATTAACTTTTACATCTGGGTTTATATAGCTCTATGACCCAATGGTTGTGAGTTTAGTTGACGTCCAGCCACATTCGTGATCATTTATATACGACATAGCGTCTCCTTGTCATTCGTCTCTTATGGTTGATTCAAATAGGAAGTTATTGCTGGGTGTGCTCAAGTGTGTACTGGTTAACCTTCCGGAATCCCAGGAAAGAGCAGTTAAATCAACTGATCGTTTCTTTGTCTTACGATGGCATGAAAATTATACTAAATATTAAAGCAAATAAACCAAGGTTAATTTATAATGTACAGCAATATGTGTAGTCAAGGCCGTTATAAATTATTTGCTAAATTATCCAAATTTATCTTTAAAAGAGGAGGGGGAACATAAAGTTGCCGCTTCGTCCGTCTGTGCGTCCCCAAATTCTTGTCCGGGCTATTTCTCTTCAACTTTGGTTGGAATTTTATGAAACTTGCTAGGATGCATCATTACCAAGAACATATTGTCTTTGTTTTCTGGTTCGATGATTTTTCTCGGAATTGTGGGCCTTTGATTCTGTCTGTGACCAAATTCTTGTCCAGGCTATTTCTCTACAACCCCATATTGGAATTTTATGAAACTTGCTAAGATGCATCATTACCAATTGCAGATGCGCATATTGTCTTTTGTGTTCCTGTTGGATGATTTTTCACAGAGTTGTGGCCCTTTGATTCTGTCTAAGACCAAATTCTTGCCCAAGCTACTTCTCTTCAACCCCATGTTGGAATTTTATGAAATTTGGTAGGATGCATCACTACCAAGTGAAGATGCGCATAATATCTTTGTGTTCCGGTTCGATGATTTTTTCACGGAGTTATGGCACTTTAATTCTGTCTGTGACCAAATTCTTTTCCGGGCTATTTCTCTACAACCCAATGTTGGTAATTTATGGAACTTGCTAGGATGCAGCATTACCAAGTGCAGATGCGCATAATATCTTTGTGTTTTGGTTCGATGATTTTTCACGGAGTTATGGTCCTTTAATTGATTCAGTGACCAAATTCTTGTGTGGGCTATTTCTCTACAACCTCAGGTTAGAATGTTATGAAACTTGCAAGGATGCATCATTACCAATTGCTGATGCGCATATTGTCATTGTTTTCTGGTTCGATGATTTTTCACGGAGTTGTGGCCCTTTAATTAAGTCTGACCAAATTTTTGTCCGCGCTATTTCTCTACAATCTCGGGTTGGAATTTTATGAAACTTGCTAGGTTGCATCATTACCAAGTGCAGATGTGCACATTGTCTTTGTGTTCCTGTTCGAAGATTTTTCAGTTGTGGCCCTTTGATTCTGTCTGTGACCAAATTCTTGTCCGTGCTTTTTCTTTACAACCTCAGGTTGGAATCTTATGAAACTTGCTAGGATGCATCATTACCAAGTGCAGATGTGCATATTGTCTTTGTGTTCCTGTTCAATGATTTTTCACAGAGTTGTAGCCCTTTGATTCTGTCTAAGACCAAATTCTTGTAAGCGCTATTGCTCTACAACCCCAATGTTGGAATTTTATGAAACTTGCTAGGATGCATCGTTACCAAGTGCAGATGCGCATATTGTCTTTGTTTTCCAGTTCGATGATTTTTTACGGAGTTATGGCCCTTTAATTGAATCTGTGATTAAATTCTTGTCCACGCTTTTTCTCTACAACATCAGGTTGGAATTTGATGAAATTTGCTAGGATGCATTATTACCAAGTGCAGATGCGCATATTGTCTTTGCGTTCCAGTTCGATGTTTTTTCTCGGAGTTGTGGCACTTTGATTCTGTCTGTGACCAAATTATTGTCCGCGCTATTTCTCTACAACCCCATGTTGGAATTTTATGAAACTTGCTAGGATGCATCACTACCAAGTGGCGATTCACATATTGTCTTTGTGTTCCGGTTCGATGATTTTTCACGGAGTTATGGCCCTTTCATTGAGTCTGTGACCAAATTATTATCCGCGCTATTTCTCTACAACCTCTGAAACCTGCTAGGATGCATGATTACCAAGTGGAGATGTGCATATTGTCTTCATGACGCTATTTCGCTACAACCGCTGGTTTTAATTTTAGCTAGGATATGCGCATATTGTCATTTTGTTCCAGTTCAATGATTTGCAAATGAGTTTTTCACGTGCAGAGCCATAATTGTTCCTGCTATACAGTTTGGCATTTTTCAACCAAGTAGCCATCAGCACTAAGGGAATATGGTACAGAGTCAACCACTCACTTGGGGAGCATCCATCGGTTCCACCGATATTTTCTTGTTTTATTTTTTTTACAGGCGGCATGGCAATTAGGGGGCAGACGGGGATAATCTTAATCCCGGTAATGTACGTTCATAAAACTCATATCGTTCCCCATTTTGTCGCTCAGTTCTGTACATATTGTATCCTGGACAAAGTTTCCATTATAAATCTGCCAGGGTTAATTACAAATGGCAGCTGCATTCCTTTAGTAACATTTATGCAAAGTGGTAACCAGTTTATCTTTTTTTGTCAAGAGAATCGGCCAGCTTAAAATTGCTTCAGTACCATGATTGTTGTAAGCTCGCATCATATTAGTTGACTTGTCTTCCTTCTCATTTAAATGCCTCTAATGCATAGTTAGTCCATTGCTAGATCATACAGTGCAATATTTATGTTTATTATCCTTTTTGCAACTATTGATCCAGTTTAATGGTGTGCGCATTTAGTCCTTAATATAGGCGACGTGTTTCAACAAATACATCTCCAGAGGAAATGATTTAATCTTGTGCAACCCAGCAGGATTCAGTATTATTTTGGTTAGTTTGAAATTTTATTTTAGTGCGTTGTCCAGTGGCCGAGCATCGGACCCAGGGTCAAAGGGTCGTAAGTTCAATCCTCCGCCACGGTTATGTGTGGTGTGCCATTGAGCAAGACACTTCATCCGCATATGCTAAATGGAAGACTTCAAACGTGTTTGTTAAAAAACGTGTTTTGCCATCGATGTAAAATAAATAAGTTAAAAACAATGTTAGTTTGCTCTGAATGATGCCATACATGTTTGTATATTTAGTTAAAGTACACCTTCATATGATACAGCGAAATAAAAAGTTTTGACAAAAAATACGTTCTCCTTAATTATATATTATTGCCATTCTAAAGGACTCTGCCTCGTCTTTAGAGTGAGAACAATTCTATGTAATGAGCCACACACCATATAAGAAATAACAATTTAGCGCCACATACGAGGGGCATTTCAAAAGTAATGCTACTGGGGTATATAAAACGCGCGTTTGATAGATATTAAATTATTTACACGTCATACTCTCAAAGTAATCCCCCTTGTTACGCACACAAAGTTTCAAACGTTTAATCCAGTTCTTAAAGGCATCTTCATACTCATTTTCAGGTATACCCAGCATACACTGATAAACAGCGGACCCCATGGCCTGTTGGGACCTATACCGTCTACCAGCTAAATGTTTTTTCAGTTTAGGGAACAAGAAATAGTAACACGGGGATAGGTCTGGGGAATACGGTGCATGTGGAAGAACTCTAACCCTTTCCTTGTTCAAAAACGAGGTCACAATAGCAGACTTATGCGCAGGGGCGTTGTCATGCAACAGGGATAGGTGCTTTAAGCCAGTGTGTGGGCGACGTTTGAAACATTGTTTTTTTAAGTTTCTTTAACACTTTTTCTTTATAAAATATACCAGTCACAGATTTTCTATTTGGTGCAACCAGTTGCATAATAGGACCACGTATATCAAAGAAAATAACACATTGCTTTCTTAGCACTGACCAATCTTTTGGCAATTGTGGGGCGGCGACAGTTTGTGGTAGCCCATATTTTGTTGTTATTTTTTCTGGTAGGCTCGAAAAAGTGTACCCATGTCTCATCTTCAGTAATAATGTCAGAAAACTGCTTTCTTTGATATTTTGGAAACATTTTAAGCAGTTTTCTGGCGGTTTCAAGTCGGACACGCTTTTGCTTGTCTGGCAACAAATGAGGGATCTATCTAGCTGTAATACGTCTCATTTTTAAATTACGTTTTAGAATGCGGAATACGCTTGCGGCTGAAATACCAACTATACTAGCTATCTGATGAACATTTAGTCTGGCGTCAGGCTTAACCACATCACATACTTTGTTAACCATAATGTTAGAAGTAGCACTACAAGGACGTCCCGATTTTGGTGCATCATTAATGGAGTCACAACCGCTTTTAAACTTCTTAATCCACCTCGTGACGGTGGCATATGACACTTCATTCTGTCCACGAACAACACACAATTCGTCATAAATCTCCTTCGCTGATACGCCAAGCTGGTATCGAGTCTTTACATAACCTCGATTTTTTGCTGCCTTTACACTTCTCTTGCCAACCATTTTACTATACTGTCAATGACTATATGTTGCTTTTATCACTGCATTAGCGATAATACTGCGTGTATACCTATAAACTTAGTATGTATGTGTAGAAAATGGATGTCTCGCTACATTGGTACAATTTTCACGAAAATCCCGTGCAATGCGAGGCTGCACGATAATCAGCTGCATTACTTTTGAAATGCCCCTCGTAGTCTTGAATTGGTTCCTTTGATAATATGTATGGACATATCAGCATAAATATTGTCCTTTGTATACTTCTAAACAAACGAGTTTTTCTGTAACCTTGCGACCATTTTTTCTGTCGTCGACAACATCTTTTGATTTTTAGACATTTTATTGAGACGTCTGTGCTCGCCAATCCTTATGTTATATATTATGATAGCCACTGTTGCTGAAAACATAAATGTAAATATTCAACTCTGATCAGAGTGACCATCTTCCATGTTTACTTGCAGGACCGTTGATGTGGATATTTTTTTCTGTTTGTCGAAGTAGTTTGTGTGAAAAATGTGTTTATGCCTTATTTGGTGAAAAGGAATTCAATCTAACTTAATCCGTCGAGTTTATGCATCTTGATTTATAAGTCTGTTTAAACTTTCAAAAGACGGTTTAGATGGGACAGAGCTGTCAGAATTGAGGATGTTGGCTAGGCAATTTATATATTGATCTAATAAGTACTTAAACACGTTACATGTATTTATTTTTATTAAGATACTCATTTCATATACGAACGATGTCTTAACGACCTCATTTTTTTATCAAAATAAGCAAAACGTTACAGTTCATAGGGTGAGTATCAAATCCCAATTAAAGGACTCTGTCTCGACTGTTATTGAACAGCACAAAAACGAGCACGAGCACAGCAACAATAATATTATTGTTGTTATACTTTTTATTTAGATAATGATAAATGTGTTTTTTTGTTGTTGCTGACATTGAAGGACTCGCACCACTATTATCTGCCTTGAGTACTCCAGACAGATGAAAAAGGTAGAATTAAAATTTTTGTTCTCTTTTTCTTCTTTTTTTAGGGCTTGGTACTGCAGTGATTTACCTTTTACTAGTATGTGTTAAATGGTCAGTATTTTAGAAATCACTGAAAATTTGATGCTGATACCAGATTTCTGGACAATTCTGTATCATTTCAGAATTGTTGGTGCGAACCCCATCGTGGATGAATAGTTGACATATTAATACTCTGGAAATTGATAGGTCTCACAAAAGCATTGTATTAAAAAAAAAACCGGGTCAAGGTATGCCTTTTTCCTTTTCATAATTGCATATCTTGAAACAGTGAAGAATTTGAGCCCAGACACATGCTGCAGAATTTATTTTCACTGTTTTGGACATAAATGTTACAATGGAGCCCTATGGGAAATGCAAAAGTGGTGTGAGTCGTTAACAGAAACTGACAGATATTCATGTTGCAGTGTTGAGGGATGCTGATTTCTTTAAATAGAAGGTATTAAACTATAATTTGGACATTTTATGAATAGTTGAACACAATCTGAGTTTTAAACATTTCATATGACTGATTGTGCAGGTTTGCCGGGGTTTTTTTCATGCATTTATGATAGAGATTACACACATTGACCAATTTTGTATATGACAATTTCGTGATATGCATACATTATTCTGTTAAATGTGGAAACAAAAGAAGATATACATCATGTCTAATGCATAGCAGAATGCTGGTTTACTCTGTAGATCAGTTGTCATTTTGGTGTTTCCTTGCCCTAAATTTGGGTTTATGAGCCGTGTCCAGTCTCATATTTCATGATCACCTGTCCTCATAGACGGATCACATTTGTGGCACTCTCTCCATCATATGGTTTTGCCATATTTCTGTAGAGCTACCAGCTAAATTGCTGACAAATAACCCGATAGGTGTGCCAATACCTAACTTAAGGCACACCATATAGGTATAATTACCCTAAATACAACAATTGCATGACTAGAATAATATAAGTTGGTCAAGCATATCAAGAAATACTAATTAAACATTACCAGAAATAATTCCAGCAAGAATTTAAAATATAGTGTAAGCTATAGTTGAGATGATCTTCTGTTTCAAGAGTAGTTTATCAATGTTTCACATATGGGATATATGCACAACCTTCAAATCATATGGCAATATATCAGTTACATATACAATATAAGCACTAAGTTAAAACACCATGGGGCAATATATCGGTACCTATTCATTTAGATGGATCTATAGTTGGAATAATCTTGTATAAGCATATTACAGCTGGATACCATTTTATAAACATTAAAAAAAATCCACTTTTTTCAAAGAAGTGAATTATTATAATATTATATAACTGAGCTCCAGGCCTTCAAGTTTGGTAGAAAAAATATTTTTTAAGTTTCCCCTATATAACACTATGTAACAGTTTGACGCATTAGTGTGGGCCAATTTTGCTCCCAGGTGTCATGGTTCTAAAATATTTGAGAGAGGGCCACAACCCTATTTGTAAAACAACTAAGCTCAAGGTTTTGCACCTGTACTACAAAGTTTAACCTACTAAAACCTCTAACAAAATAGTAGCTGTTAGGAGTGGTTGTTTCTGTTGTCACTTCGTCCAGAAACGGCACCAGACCAGTATCGCTGACACTCATATAATTCATGTTTTTGTTTATTTCCATTGATGTGGGTTTTCTGTCGATTCTATGCTATAAGTTTACTGAAGCATTCACCAACGCCGTGCGTATATTGTAACAGACACTCGATGCATCCACTTCTTGGATTGTTGTGCCGTTTCCACTCTAACGAATGTGCTGATATACTTGCAATATCATAATGGACAAAAATAACAAAGTTACTTCCCTTTGCAGAATTATTCTAGTTTGGACCTCGACGGCACTTCCCTTTGCAGTATAATTCTAGTTTGGACCTCGACGGCACCTCCCTTTGCAGTATTACTCTAATTTGGACCTCAACGGCACTCCCCTTTGCAGTATTATTCTAGTATGGACCTCGACGGCACCTCCTTTGCAGTATTACTCTAGTTTGGACCTCAAGCCGCCATCATAAGACCTGGCGTAAGAGCAAAACAATGATTTTGTTTATACCTTTCATTTGTGCAGAAAGTGGGATTTATATACAATTTAGACCGATAATCCACTGATACCTGCTATGTGGCGACAGGTGATCCCGTGTTGATACCTGCTATGTGCCGACAGGTGATCCCGTGTTGATACCTGCTATGTGCCGACAGGTGATCCCGTGCTGATACCTGCTATGTGGCGACAGGTGATCCCGTGTTGATACCTGCTATGTGCCGACAGGTGATCCGTGCTGATACCTGCTATGTGGCGACAGGTAATCCCGTGTTGATACCTGCTATGTGCCGACAGGTGATCCCGTGCTGATACATGCTATGTGCCGACAGGTGATCCCGTGCTGATACCTGCTATGTGGCGACAGGTAATCCCGTGTTGATACCTGCTATGTGCCGACAGGTGATCCAGTGCTGATACCTGCTATGTGGCGACAGGTAATCCCGTGTTGATACCTGCTATGTGCCGACAAGTGATTCCGTGCTGATACCTGCTATGTGGCGACTGGTGATCCCGTGCTGATACCTGCTATGTGCCGACAGGTGATCCCGTGTTGATACCTGCTATGTGCCGACAGGTGATCCCGTGCTGATACCTGCTATGTGGCGACAGGTGATCCCGTGCTGATACCTGCTATGTGCCGACAGGTGATCCCGTGCTGATACCTGCTATGTGCCGACAGGTGATTCCGTGCTGATACCTGCTATGTGCCGACAGTAATTCCGTGCTGATACCTGCTATGTGCCAACAGGTGATTCCGTGCTGATACCTGCTATGTGGCGACTGGTGACCTGATATTTGCTGACTGGGGATTCCATGCTGATACCAGCTTTGTAGCGACAGTTGATTCCGTGCTGATGCCTGTTATGTGCCGACAGGTGATTCCGTGCTGATACCTGCTATGCGCCGACAGGTGATCCCGTGCTGATACTTGCTATGTTCCGATTGGTGATTCCGTGCTGATGCCTGCTATGTGCCGACAGGTGATTCCGTGCTGATACCTGCTATGCGCCGACAGGTGATCCCATGCTGATACTTGCTATGTTCCGATTGGTGATTCCGTGCTGATGCCTGCTATGTGCCGACAGGTGATTCCGTGCTGATACCTGCTATGCGCCGACAGGTGATCTCGTGCTGATGCCTGCTATGTGCCGATTGGTGATCCCGTGCTGATACCTGCTATGCGCCGACAGGTGATCCCGTGCTGATGCCTGCTATGTGCCGATTGGTGATTCCGTGCTGATATCTGCTATGCGCCGACAGGTGATCCCGTGCTGATACCTGCTATGCGCCGACAGGTGATCCCGTGCTGATTCTTGCTATGTTCCGGCAGGTGATTCCGTGCTGCTATTTGTTATGTGCCGACAGGTGATTCCGTGCTGATACATATTAATCGACTACAAATAATAAAAGTTACTGCAGCAGAGCTACACTCTTTTTCATGTTCACCTCTTTGGAACCATTAACCAAAATCAGTGAGTTTAAAATGTATGGAATGTAATAAAAACGTAACTTAAGAGCATTAATGCACTAATTTATACACAAATTACATATTATAAATAACAATTATTGCATAAATGATCGATATATTCATTGGATGGAACAATTATATGTCTATATATATGTATATACAAAACAACAGCATGTCTAAATCGCATGATGATACACGCTCTACTGCATATGATACTATCAGATTGAAGTAACAAGAATGTAAAGTTGCATAAGCAATTTTAGGGCTGGGCAATACGGCCACACCTAGGGTCGGAAAATCTCTACAATAAAATGGATTAACATACCAAATAGCAATAACATATATAAAAGTATTTGAACTGTCTGATAGAACATAATTGCAAAGTTTTAGTTCCGTATCGTGTACCATATTATTAAATTATTTATGAATTACACGCTATTTTGAGACAGCCCTCGCATGTACATTCTATGCTACTATATTACAATTTTAGTTATACGTGAAGTGTTATTCGTTAACTAAATTTAATCCTTTAAATAAAAAAACACTTGTCATAATTTACAGAAAAAATTAACGTTTACATCTGACGTAGAAATAAATATAATTATATATATTTTTGAATATGGTTTATGCCAGGCTTGTGTGACTATTCTAGTAATACTGATTCCAGATCCTAATTGAAACGTTACATTTATGACAAATAAATGGCGCTATCGTGACTTTAAACTGTCCATATATCAGTTATATACCAAGACAACATTCGTGATATATGTTGTTTTTTCTTCAGAAAC
Organism: Panopea generosa; assembly: GCA_029582155.1. NCBI lineage: Eukaryota > Metazoa > Mollusca > Bivalvia > Adapedonta > Hiatellidae > Panopea > Panopea generosa. Next base: position 13,301,441 of record CM055908.1, read on the forward strand.
TTTTAAATATAATTAAACAGTTATTATGAAATATTAAAAATTTATCACAAACGTTTTCTGACCATTCACAGTTATTGAAAAAAAATTCAATTTTTTTTAACAGATTTGCGTGTCATTAACTCTATTTTGGCTGTCCTTGGTTGTATACCAATTGATTTTAAAACCTTAAAAAGACTCATCGCTCTATATATAATATATACATGTACAGCTAAAATGTTTTTTTTATAAATTGATTTACCTACTACACCGGCTGACACGATAATAAACAAACTTACACGTGCACACGTAGCCGACATTGTTATGTTGTTACATATGGTACATTAGCATCGATGTTTTTACAAAAAAGATTATTGACCTGCACAGTACAAAGTAGTGTAATAAGTTTGTTTGAATGTTTGGTGTCCTTTCTACGCCATCGAGGGCTAACAGACATTCAGTTAACAAAGGACTCCTGGAAGGTTAACCAGTACTCGAGCCCACCTACCTCCGCAAGTATATTCTAGCTGATAACTGTTAACTTTTCACTTGAATCATCGGTGAGAGACGCGTAATGTCGTATATCAAACATTACGGAAATTGTGGTTGGGCGGCGATTCGAAGTCAGACGCGCTATCGACCGAGCCAAACCAAAAAGCAATTTATATCTATAATATACTGTTGTATAGTAGGTCTGTGTCATTTCTGTAGTTGCATTGTCGTTGAATATTCACACAATATTGTTAAATATTATGTCTCATACTCCCGTAATATGTATTCAAATATGATTACTGATACTTCCTGTCTCGCATTTTCAAATAAAGAAAAAATATTTCTCACAATTTCGTAATACTATTGTCAAAAATAATATCTCACAATTTCGTGATATATGTTCATAAACAATTTCTCACAGTTTTAATATATGGTCAAAAAAATAATTTCTCACAGTTTCAATATATCGTCCCATTGGTGCAAAAAGGTACCAAGTGCATTCTTATTTAATACACACTTGGTATCTTATTGCACTAATGGGAAGATACGGTCAAAAATAATTTCTCAGTTTCGATTTATGGTCAAAAACAATTTCTCACAATTTCAATATTCATGTATGGTCAAAATTTTTTTCTCTCAATTCCATTATACATTGTCGTTTTTTTTAAACTAGCTTTAACAGGAGTATATCAGGGGAAATGGCTATCAATGTCTTAAAAATAAAAACTTATTTTTTTTATTTAATAGAAAGCATCTCATTGTCATAAATAGATAAAATCCGAATGTTGTAGGATATCAAATCCACCGAAACAAGACTAAATCGATGTTTTCTATCAGAGAAATAATCCCCATTCTAAAATAGACCGCACTTACCTACTGCTTTACGACCTTCGCATAGTAGTTCGGACAATTTCTTAGATGAAACAAATCCTACAACATATAAACCTTTAGGACGGATCAAATTGAAATCAAAATGAAATCACGTGACTCATTTAATACGTCACACAATATGTTGCAATTTGAAGCAGGAAATCCATTTCAGTCTAAACCTATGTGCGTAGCCCAAGTTAAGAAACCCCTTTTGAAAATATTATTTTGGCATGTTTAAATAGATACCCATTAGGCAATACGTGGTCAATAAGTATATACAGATATGTTAATTGGTAAAAAAAATGTTTTTAGCAAATTTTATAAAAACAATGAAAATTCTGATGTACTCCCTTCAATCTTTTGAGCGTCGCATTTGAAAAATTGTGATATTTTTTATAACAAACTAACACAAATTTACGAAATCGTAATTTGACACTTTCTTATAGAAATATTAAATAGCCTTTCAAGATTTGTTCCTCCTTTCTAATCCATATTTATACTTGATTTGTACGTTTGTAAATTTGAATGAATAAACTATGTTTAAACCAAATGTGGCAATATTTCATACGGAATTGAATCTTATTTCACTCTTCACAGACAGCATACTTGACACTTATTACGGAATTAAGATACATGAATCTAAATAAGTTAATTGTTACAAACGTACATGTACATATGTATTCCATAGGTCTGAAGTATTAGACCATCAGTATAATACAATGTATCTGGTTAAGAATCATTGTTTCTATACACCTGTCGTGCGTATAGTATATACTATGTTATTCACATATTATATATGTAAACATAAATGGAGAAACATTGAATTGTTGATTACTCATTATGTTAATAATTATATACAGTCCATTCGTCATATATAGATACATGCTGATTACAGTTGATATAATGATCACATAACTATAGTTATTGGTTATTTTTCAATTAGTTTTTGAATACCACTCTATCTTTAACTTAAAATTAATTTGAATATTGGATCTACCAATAGTGAGCGATTGATAAACCAGATTAGGCCGAGTACAACGTATGTTGACTCTGCACGACGTGCGATATTCTCTGTTTGCATTACACAAGCATTGTAATCATGACACGTGTTTAGTTACACGAACGCACAGTGCTGACATGACTTCCTTAATTGACATTTGTGAAAATAACATCATACACCACCTATAAACGTACCCAGTATATAAACGGAAATACAGAAAGCAGTGAAACATGTGCTTAACAAGCAACAGCAATATTTGATTTCTCCGTGCACCTCTCTGTTGTATCAGTTTTAACATTGTGGTGACCAACGCCATAAAACAGGTTTGTATTTACAAAACTATTTACAAATTAAAACAATATACAAGCTTTCGTTATTTATATGTACACGTAATTTAATACCAGCAAATATTCCAATGAATGAACACATTTCTACACTCAGGCGCTGTTTCGGACACGGGTGTTTAGAATTTTGGTAAACAAAGTTCTGGCATCCATTTAAAAAGCCCGACATTTTATGAGAACGTAATGCTCTTTTACGCGTGGAGATACTTTGTCAAGATCAGTTCCGCAAGTAATTACTTAATGTATACAATCTGGATTTAGAAGATAATGAATCTATATTTATTACGTTTCTCCTAGAAATATTCCTGCCTGTCAATCACCATGATCAACAATTAATCCATTGTCTAACTCATACTCCATTGTCCTGTAATATCATTCATTTTAGTTAAAATTACTGTTGACATTATCTATATTCTAAAGTGTGCCAATGTTTCACGTATCCATATAATGCAGCACTACTTTCAACAATCTCAACCGGTTTACGTATCTATGCTATCTCATCCAGAAACCTCCTTGACATTGTCTCAATGTTAAAAACATCAGTGTTTACTTCGTTAAACATAATTGTTTTTAAATCATTCTTTCAAGCGAAACGATAGATAAATTATACACACTTTTGGATTGTTCTACGCACGCATTAGTACAATATAATATACATTACAAAATTCTTCCAAACGCAGCATGATATATACTAATGTACCACAATGCATACAGTCTGCTTCCATTTGACCCAGATCAATGTCAATACGCCCCTCCAGCTTTCCTGAGGTTTATTTCAGTAACAATGTCGATAACTTTTGAGACAATTTCGCGCATCATAAGGACGTCAGTTGCGCACGACACGTGCGTGTAGACTTGTTTATGGCTATGGACGATGCTGCTGAAAAAGTTCACGGATGTACTTCACACCATTTTCTGCCGTGCTTTCGTCTGGAATATTAAAATTTAAAAATAACAACATGCATAGATATATACTAGATATAGTTAATGACGTACAGGACACATCAACAAACCGAAACGATGAAGCTATTGATATAAGTATACATGAAAAAATTACTAATTAATTGATCATGGTGATTGACAGACAGGAATATTTCTTGGGAGAAATGTAATAAATAAAGATTTATTATCTTCTAAATCCAGATAATTAATTGTTATAAAGAAATGTTATTCATTACTTTATCTTCTATCTTGCATCAAAGTATTTCTTTTTGTACCAATACGAAAGTTGTTTTTAATGCTTACATTTTACCACGTTTAGAATTACTGTTGTGTAATTTGGGGAAATTGTAATGTTTCACTTGTAGATAAATGGTTAGGTTTCAAAATAGAACTGCAAGACTTATTCTCGATAAAAAACATGATACTCTTTCTACAGAAATATTCACAGAGCTTAAATGGATGACGTTTCCTGAAAGAGTTAAATTTCAAAAAGCAGATCTTAAACATAAATCATTTAATGACCAAGCTCCTGCATATCTCAAAAATGTATTTACTCTAACAGCTAATGATCATACACGCACACTACGGTCATCTTTATTAAGTTTTGACACACGTCTGCCTCAATAATTGCTGCAAAGTACAACGCATATTATAAACCATTACTTCGCTTATGTTTTACCAAACCTACCTGCAAACCCATTCAGATGCGATTTCAATGATGTCGTTTTGAGTTTTTCTACAAAAAGATCGTGTTGTTCAGGAACAACAAGAAATCCGTTTCTCTAGATACATGTTATGCGATACCTCGTGAAACATTTGCAAACTGTCTGGAGTGCGTTCTGAAATAGAACACATGTAACGTTACGCAAGGGCATTGGTCTTTATGTTGGTTTAAACATAGTTCATTGGTGTTAACTATTTTTACAGTATTACATAAATACAAACACCTTTGTTAAACTGATTGAAACGAAAGACACGTTTATAGAGTTCCTCCTCTCTTTAATATACTGTTTTAACACAAAATATGATGACACATGTAGATTTCTATTATAGTTTACAAGATAACAACATTTATGATAAAGATCAAATGTGTAAAAACTTATTAGATCAAAGGGAAAACATGAACATCTTTATATTAGAAACGTTGTTGGAATAAAACGCAGTATTAAGTTCTTAAAACGAATGTCGCAAATACCGCAACAGCATTGGATTTGTCATTGTGAATTTCTTCGGAAAACCTTTAGATAATCAAAATAGTAATATCAATGCATAAAAAGAATAATCCGTTGGAAATGTCGTCAAAGAAAGTTAAGCTAACCAAAATGTTAACATCATTGCGTAGAAAAGCACCAATTTAACTTATAAAAAAAAATGCTTTATATAAATGGCAGACAGTCTGTTAACCATATCTACAGAAGCATCAGAAAAAATACAAACGTTAAAATACCACCATACTATTCCTATGGCAAACATGTTTCTCAGATTACCATGCAAGATTTAGAAAGCTGTAGTAATCTAAACGATGATTTATAAAGACATCACCTGGATCCATCGTTCTGTGAGTGCGAAGTGCTGAACATTACTTTTTTAAACATATCAAAGACTCGTCTTGTTTCAAACGACACGAGCATTACATAAGTTAAACGTTAATCTACTACTGAGTGGAAGTGAAACTCTAATACTGAAGATACTATAACTATTGTTGATGCTGTCCATAATTGTATTAAAGATAAGAATAGATTTTGACGTAACTATAGCAAAATGGGGAAATAGTTACAGTTTGATAGGTCAAGCTGAAGAGACTGTGTATGGGTATCATTCATATGCGTGCTTTGTTCAACTTAACTAGTTAAACTGAAATATATTTTTTAGGCCTTCTCAGATAGCGGTTTACACAACCGAAACAATCGATGTATAATGACATGTTTGCCTTAAAAAATATTATATATTAAGTTGACGTGAGTGCTAGTGTCCTGTCAGAAATTCTGTCTATCAATATTTCTCTCGTACTCTCTCTCTCTTATCTTATTTTTACATTTTTTTTTACCATACATAAAACATTATCGTAAATATTTTGTTCTGTTATACACCGTAAACTTGTAACGTGTAGATGGCGCCGAATCTAAGTTCGAAAAACGTGTGGACGAACTCCATTTCAAAATATTTGAAATAAAATATGTTTAAGTTATCAGAAAAAATACTATCCATCCTTACTTTTACTATGCATTGAATTAAAAAATACACTGTTAGTTAAGAAACAGGGACTGGCTTCATTCAGCCGTTTAAGCTGAGAATCAAAAATAGCAATTACACTTAACTCAATACACATTAAATGGCCACCTCGAATTAAAGTCAGAGCAAGTCATTCGTTAAAGTATAACATGCACGATTAACAATGTAAATCATCTATAGCATTTACAGAACGAGTTAAGATGTTTAGTGAAATAGGGGTCAAATCTTGTATATTAATGTGTTGTAATGATTTATTTTTATTTTAGAAATAGCACAGACATATTTTTTCTATATTGAATGCTTGGATACACCTACTGGGCTATATATTACAACGTACCAACAGAATGTACTGAAAAAGGGATTTCCTAACTTGGCATATACGCCAAGGTAAACTTAAACTAATCCTTTGCTAATATTGCAATACATTTGAAAACATATCAAATAAAGCATCTGATTCACTTTGATTTTGATTAAATTCTCCATATTAGTAATATGTTGTTATTTGGTTAAATTAGAAGCAATCCGAATGACGGGATGAAGGTCGTCAATCAATGCATGTGTGATATTCATTTTGAGAATGTAGATTCCGTTTCAATTTCACTGTTTAGTACAAAATATATTTTTGGTTAAGTTCTGTCGGAATTGAAATTCCCAATAATTTCCATTCTAGCCATAAATCATAATAAGACGTTTTCCACTCATTTTAAACTAAATTTCATTTTTAAGCATTTACATCGTTTCTCGGGGACCGAGTGCAAGTACCATGCTATAGTTACCAGTGTTTCGTCTTCTTCAAGCATTTCGTCAAAAGAGCTGAGTGCCACAAAGAACAAAACCACTGTTGCATTTTCAAATAAATGTATCCATTTCTTCCTTTGACTTTTTTGTCCAGCGACGTCAATAACCCTGTCAATAATGAGAATACAGCAATGACGTTTGTTGCACGCTCATGCACATGAAGCAAGAGACAAATCATTCGCAGGATACAACCACAGATATGACATAACTAGGACGCTACATACAAACATGCTTTACATTAAGTAACACGCACGTACGCACACGAACACACATTGGTTTACAGATGTGCTCAATCATTACCTTACCCCTTACCAAGTTTCACATACAGAGACGATAAAAATAAACATGGTTTGCATTACGACAGAGATGTCAATTGTGTACATCATCTATTTACTTTGTACTCTAGGACTAGACCCGTAAACACACATATACATCTTTAAGTTGCAGGAACCAAGAACTAAACCTGCACCTATGACACTTATAAACACACATTGAAGTTGCTTGTACCGAAGACAGGACCTGCACCTATGACATTTATAAATACACATTAAAGTTGCTTGTACCGAAGACTAGACCCGCACCTATGACACTTATAAACACACATTGAAGTTGCTTGTACCGAGGGCTTGACCCGCACCTATGACACTTATAAACAAACATTGAAGTTGTATGTACCGAGGGCTAAGCCCGCACCTATGACACTTATAAACACACATTGAAGTTGCATGTACCGAGGACTAGATTCGCACCTATGACACGTATAAACACACATTGAAGTTGCATGTACCGAGGGTAGGACCCGCACCTATGGCACTTATTAACACACATTGAAGTTGCTTGTACCGAGGGCTAGACCCCACCTATAACACTTATAAACACACATTGAAGTTGCTTGTACCGAGGACTAAACCCGCACATATGACACGTATAAACACACATTGAAGTTGCATCTACCGAGGGCTAGACCCGCACCTATGACACTTATAAACACACATTGAAGTTGCTTGTACCGAGGGCTAGACCCCACCTATAACACTTATAAACACACATTGAAGTTGCTTGTACCGAGGACTAAACCCGCACATATGATACATATAAACACACATTGAAGTTGCATCTACCGAGGGCTAGACCCGCACCTATGACACTTATAAACACAAATGGAAGTTGCGTTTACCGAGGGCTTTACCACACCTATGACAATTATAAACACACATTGAAGTTGCTTGGTAGTATGGTAGTTCCGAGGTACAGCGTATATAATAATCGACGGCATATGCTGTTAAATCAGCATCCAACCCAGGAGTATCCCACCAGGAATATGCCTCGCGACGAATTTAAAGAGAATTCTATAGAAATGTTAAAATCCAACCATGTTAAACAAGCGTAACTTAATAACACATGGTTATATAGCCAGCAGCAGCCACAGAGACATGAAACGATTATAGACAGATAATTAACAAATCACTTGGTAAGTAAACCGATAATCCAAGTGAAAACTCTAGCAATAAATTTACGGAAACAAAATTTGTAATTTAGGTCATTGTCAGCATCCTGCAGTTAACCAAAATGGCGTGCAATTACATAATTCATTAAGTCTGCTATTTGTTACTACTACGGTTGGTGTTGTACACGAGGCTATACTTCTGAGCATGTGTTTCAGCGAAAGTTTTTTTTTATTTTACTTCAATTGATAAAAATGCTTTAAAAACATATATATAAAATCGTGAATAAAATTCAGTTATCAATATTTTTTAATGACAAATTAAATTACTTAACTTTTGAAAATCGATCAAGTAAAAAAGAATACAGCAAAAATATATTGTATAGTCAAAACCTTCGCAAATAAGTGTAAAAACAGCAAGCGTTTCAATATTTCGCATACCTTAATATAGCTGTAAACCTTTGCCAATTTGGCATTTCAGTATTTTAATACATGCATTTGGCGTACAGTAAATCAAGTTTTAACCTCAATTTTGAGAAACATTTTGGACTGAAATTTACGAAACACAATCATATTTTTGTAATATATTGAAAAAGTATAAGCTCGATTTTGAAAAAAAACAAACTAATTTAGTTAATATAGGTTTATTCACCATATCTATCACATTTCAGTCGGTTCAATTGATACATATATTTTGTTTTACTCCATAAACAGTATTACCAAATAACGATTGATAAAGTAGAGCGTATATGTACATTAAGGAATACACTTACCTGTAGGTCATGTTGTCCATACAAAATTGATGTTCTATGATGCCCAGGGTTGGTTTCCGAATATATA